>CATIWC010000994.1:0-334838 GCA_948472305.1 Vicia faba | reverse complement strand
CCACTTACTCACACTTGCTATATTATTCCAATAGTTTCAACACCTTCATTTTTTCATTCTTCAACCGCTACTGTAGAGAGAAAAGAGAAATTTCGATTCCGGTGTCAAATTAGCTATGCAAAAAAAATTTCTCCGATTTGTCCCAAATTTTAGTATGTTATTTCTATTATTTAGTTTGTTAGATTTTCATATTCATTTCATTTTTTCAGTTTTTTTAAACTTATTTAAAATATAGTTATCTCAATTCAATTAGTGCTATTGTTTTATTCATATTTTTATCAGTGTAATTCTGATTTGCGTGAAACCAACACCAAAACGATTAGGTGAACGTAAATGATATCGTCATCAACTTTGAATTCAGATTTTGGGATAAATTTTTCCTAATTTTGAAATTGGTATGTTTTTTAGTGTATTTTAATATTGTAATTTTTAATATTTATTCATAAATTGTCGAAAAGGAAATCATTGAAAGACGAGGAGTCAAGGGAGCTAAAAATGAGCGTGTAGTCTCAAATTAATATGTGTAAATATGATAAAGATATGATCTTGCTCGTGGTGTTATTTAAATACGGTTGGGAAGAAAATCGTCTAAGATAAGGGTACTTCCCCATATTGATTATAACGAAACAAATTGTTAGGTATTATAGAGTAAAATGATGTAATGCATAATTGTTATAAAGAGGAAAGATAATTTAAATATAGTTATTCGACAAGTTAAAATAAAAATGTTAGTTTTATATATTGTCTATTAAGTGTGTCGATGTGATGTCGATGAAATCTTGTGATGTTTGTGATTTATTATTATTATGTGTGGCCACAATATAATTTGTAACACCCCAAATCTACCCCACAGTTATATTAAAATCAGAGTGCCAAAATTTCCGCAAACATGATGCATTACATTCTCATTTCAAAAAACCAACAATATAAAAACCTATCATAATAGATACATAGCACACATTAATCCAAAGAACTTATAACAATTAATTAGTCCTTACAAAATATTTCAACTTGATTCCATAAATACGCAACGGATTCACAACTTTAAAACTTCAAAAGAAACATAGCATCTTTTAAACAATTTAATTCAAAGAAAACAACTTCTTAAAATAACAACTTGGATTAAACTGAAAACATCATAAAATCAAATAAGCGTTCATCCCACCGAGTGCTACGTATCAGAGCGACGACACCAACAAGCTACTAAGTCTCTACTCCTCGTTACCTGCACGTTACCAGTATAAAGGCAACAGAGAAACAAATAAAGGGGTGAGATATCGAATAATATAAATAAGATTTATGATAATTAATATATTAGACAAGAACATTATAAATTTCACCGCTTCTCAACAACACACGACAATCAATAAACATTCACAATTATCATTAGCATTTTCAAAATGCAATTCAAATGCAACAAAACTGTGCATATGCATGTGGTACCAACAGGGCTTCAACCCCTCTTCACTAATTGCCAATTAATAGAGGCACAAGGCATAAGCCTACTTCATAAATCCGCAAATACAGGCCTTCACAAATGCAAATGTATGAATGTACACCACATACAACAATATCATTAAACACTTCATGAGGCATACGCCTATATCACTAATATTACCAATTAATAGAGGTAAATCTTCGTCATAACCATTCCTGCAACTTCACAAAAATATTCGCAACATCATAACATCAACGCACATCACAAAGGAAAACACAAACATGATAGTCGTGTCCAAAAAACTCCCATAAGTCTCTATGTATTAATTATTCATTATTTGATTCTTATCATAATATTCACTTCTAAAATCAACTACATGGAAATATATTTTCTTCTTCCATTTAATTAATCCTCCAAAACAGTTACTGCACAACTTTACTGATTATTTCCAACTCTGTCTTATTTCTACAGGCTGTTAAAATTATATTGAAACTAGTAAATTAAGGTTACTGACATATAAACTACTTTTATTCAAGTTTCTTCTGATATAGCATACTACTGATAAGAATAGTTTAATTCATTTGTATTTATAAATTCTATGCTAAAATATATAGGCTACTGATAATATATAGCTAAGCTACAGGAAAATAAGTGTCTGCCTAACAACCAGTGCTGAATGGCACTCCCTTTCAACAACAACACCCAGTGTAGAACGACACTCTTCTTCCACCAAATTCCTAGTGCTGAAAGACACTCTTCTCTCTCTCAAGGCTGCCGACCGAAAGCCTCTATCCACACACCTTTCCGATCGTCACTCTCCATCCCCACCTTGTCAACTGACATCCAACAACAACGAACAGCCTGACGATCAGCATGCCCCATTATGCAACTTCTTGTTACTTTCATTCTATTCACAGAACCAACGTATAACAATTTACAAACTAACCAACGCATAACACAAGAACATGAAATTTCACCAATAATCAACACTAATTAATTCCTAACATCCATTGCCATAAACAAACACAAACAATAATAAATTCACACCCTAAATCCTCACATACTAACCATCATATTTCTGGTTATAAAATCCGAACCCCACCCTTACCTTTTGGTTTTTCGGCCGGTCGAGTTCTCCGGTTAAAACTGCAACTGGTTTGATGGTGACTTCTCTAAATTTTCTTGCCTCCCACTTGGTGCCTCCAAACCCTTGGTTATTCTACTGCTACGTGATAATTGTTTTTCTTTTGGTTTTTGGCTGCTAGCTTCTATATATCGTAACCTAATATAATAATAATAGGCCTACTAGTAACTTTAATGGGCCTGTTAATGCTATTCCTAATCTTGCTATTTCACACACCCAACTTGACCTAACTAATAAAATAATATTCTATTAAAATCAACATTATTTCCAATATTAATTTCTCTTGACTAAATTGACTAATTATTCGATTATCAATTCTAACAATATATATTTGATCCAATAATGCTCATTATAATTATTCTGATAATTCCTTCTTCGACTAAATTCTAACAATTAAATCCTCAGTAATTCATTTAAATAATTTAATGAATTTCCGTGTGTTACTACTCTCCCCCACTTAGAATATTTTCGTCCTCGAAAATTCATCCGACACCACTTTCGTTAACTTCTCCTCCACCTCTAGCCTTCCGATATAATAACAACTTACTATAATTAAAATCTAACGCTCACGCGCAATTCTATTTCAACTCATCCAATAGAAATAATAATAACTAACGAAGTTCTATCGACGAAAAACGTACCTCTAGTACCCTTGTCCTCGTTTCCCGTTGGAGTTTCCACTAACGCGAACACCTTTGCACTAGGCGCTTTCTTCGGTTTCTAACACTGAGTATTAATATGGCCTTCTTCACCACAATTGAAACAGACATCCGCCTTATGCTTACACTCAGGAGCTGCATGTGCAACCTTACCACAACGAAAACACCTCCTTACCTCAGCAGTAGTGCACACATTACTCTTGTGACCAGGTTTCCCACACTTGAAACAAGTCACACTAGCAGGAGCGTCTCCCTCACTTGTTCTTTGACCTACAACAACTTCTTGTTTACCTCTACCAGCTGGAGCATCGTACGGCTTACCACGACTCTGATTCTTGCTCCCCTTCTCATTAACTATCTTGTAATGAGCATTGTTATCCTCCTCATAAATTCTGCAGCTATCCACCAAATCAGAGAAAGCACGAATCTTATGATATCCAATTGCCTTCTTGATCTCCGAGCGTAACCCATTCTAAGACTTGATGCACTTCGAAAATTCAGCAGTTTCTGTGCTATAATGCGGATACAACTTATCCAACTCCACAAACTTTGCAGCATACTCAGTAATAGACTTCTTCCCTTGCTTCAACTCGAGGAATTCAATTTCCGTCTTACCCCGAACATCTTCAGGATAATACTTCCGCAGAAATTCTCTATGAAACATAGCCCAAGTGATCTCTTCACGTGCAGCTTCCAGCCTCGGACGAGTCTCTAGCCACCAGTCATCAGCTTCGACTGCCAGCATATGAGTACCATACCGAACCTTTTGTGCTTGAGTGTAGTCCATCACACGGAAGATTCTCTCCATCTGCTTCAACCAACTCAAAGCCCCATCAGGATCATACTTACCCTTGAAGGTAGGCGGATTCTCCCTCTGGAAAGTCCCTAAGCTACGCGATCCCGCATCCCCGCCAGCATTTGGCTGAGTCTCCATAGCATGAGCCATTACTTCCAAAGTAGCAGCAATCGTAACATCGTTCCTTCCAGCCATCTTAACTTATAACTACAATACAAACAATGGTCAACAATAATTAAAAATACTCGATTGTTAAAGACTCAACAACTTGGCCAGACGGACCAACCTGCTCTGATACCACTAATGTAACACCCCAAATCTACCTCACAGTTATATTAAAATCAGAGTGCCAAAATTTCCGCAAACATGAGGCATTACATTCTCATTTAAAAAACCAACAACATAAAAACCTATCATAATAGATACATAGCACATATTAATCCAAAGAACTTATAACAATTAATTAGTCTTCCAAAATATTTCAACTTGATTCCATAAATACGCTGCGGATTCACAACTTTAAAACTTCAAAAGAAACATATCATCTTTTAAACAACTTAATTCAAAGAAAACAACTTCTTAAAATAACAACTTGGATTAAACTGAAAACATCATAAAATCAAATAAGCGTTCATCCCCCCGAGTGCTACGTACCAGAGCGACGACACCAACAAGCTACTAAGTCTCTACTCCTCGTTACCTGCACGTTACCAGTATAAAGGCAACGACGAAACAAATAAAGGGGGTGAGATATCGAATAATATAAATAAGATTTATGATAATAAATATATTAGACAAGAACATTATGAATTTCACCGCTTCTCAACAACACACGACAATCAATAAACATTCACAATTATCATTAGCGATTTCAAAATGCAATTCGAATGCAACACAACTGTGCATATGCATGTGGTACCAACAGGGCTTCAGCCCTCTTCAATAATTACCAATTAATAGAGGCATAATGCTTAAGCCTACTTCATAAATCCGCCAATACAGGCCTTCATAAATACAAATGTTTGAATGTACAACACATACAACAATATCATTAAATACTTCATGAGGCATACACCTATATCACTAATATTACCAATTAATAGAGGTAAATCTTTGTCATAACAACTCCTGCAACTTCACAAAAATATTCTCAACATCATAACATCAACGTACATCACAAAGGAAAACACAAACATGATAGTCGTGTCCAAAACACTCCCATAAGTCTCTATGTATTAATTCTTTATTATTTGATTATTCTCTTAATATTCACTTCTAAAATCCACTACATGGCAATATATTTTATTCTTCCATTTAATTAATCCTCCAAAATAGTTACTGCAACTTTACTGATTATTTCCAACTCTGTCTTATTTCTACAGGCTGTTAAAATTATATTGAAACTACTAAATTAAGGTTACTAACATATAGACTACTTCTATTAAAGTTGCTTCTGCTATATCATACTACTGATAAGAATAGTTTAATTCATTTGAATTTATAAATTCTATGCTAAAATATGTAGGCTACTAATAATATATAGCTAAGCTGCAGGAAAATAAGTGTCTGCCCAACAACCAGTGTCGAATGGCACTCTCTTTCAACAACAACACCCAGTGTCGAACGACACTCTTCTTCCACCAAATGCCCAGTGCCGAACCTCACTCTTCTCTCTCTCAAGTATGCCGACCGGCGGCCTCTATCCATAAACCTTGCCGATCGTCCCTCTTCATCCCCACCTTGCCGACTGGCATCCAACAACAACGAACAACCTGACAATCAGCATGCTCCATTATGCAACTTCCTGTTACTTTCATTCTATTCACAGAACCAACATATAACTATTCACAAACTAACCAACGCATAACACAGGAACATGAAATTTCACCAATAATCAACACTAATTAATTCCTACCTTTCATTGTCATAAACAAACACAAACAACAATAAATTTACACCCTAAATCCCCACATACTAACCATCATATTCCCAGTTATAAAATCAAAACCCCACCCTTATCTTTTGGTTTTCCGGCCGGTCGAATTCTCCGGTTGAACTGCAACTGGTTTGACGGCGACTTCTCTAGATTTTCTTGCCTCCCACATTTGGCCTCCAAACCCTAGTCTCTTCTACTGCTACGTGATAATTGTTTTTCTTTTGGTTTTTCGCTGCTAGCTTCTATATATCATAACCTAATATAATAATAATAGGTCTACTAGTAACTTTAATGGGCCTTTTAATGCTATTTCTAATCTTGCTATTTCACACATCCAACTTGACCCAACTAATAAAGTAATATTCTATTAAAATCAACATTATTTCCAATATTAATTTCTCTTGACTAAATTGACTAATTATTCGATTATCAATTCTAACAATATATATTTAATCCAATAATGCTCCTTATAATTATTCCGATAATTCCTTCTTCGACTGAATTCCAACAATTAATTCCTCAATAATTCATTTAAATAATTTAATGAATTTCCGGGTGTTACATGAATCAGATGAACTATGTTGATGTGATGTTGATGAAATCTTGCGTTGTTTGTGATTTGTTATTATTATGTCTGGCCACAAGGTGAATCAGAGAAATTATGCTGATGTTATTGTACATTATAAATGTATATATGTGTTTGCATATGGCTTGAGTTGTGTTTGCCTAAGTGGTGAGATTGATTATTAAGAAGTTTTAATTTTAGTCATGTGCATGATGATATGTTGTTATTTGGATTGTATGATTTCCTTTGTGGTGGATTGCCTAAGTGGCCGAAAATGCATTTGCATCATCATTTCATGGCATATGTATTGTTTGCTTTGGTGGTGAGTTGCATTCGTGGCAGATTGCCTTAGTGGGGGTTATTTTCCACATTGATATGAGATGAATTCTGTGTGGTGCCTTAGTGGCGAGCTGGTTATATCTGGATCATGTAGTTATAAGAGAATGCATATTCATACCAAAAGATATTTGTAAAATTATGATTTTTGTGAATTTGATTTCTCTTAAACTATTATATTTTGTATAGTTTGTTTTATAATATCGTACTGCATGTTTTGTTTGATTTGATATAGATGATGGAAGATTGACCCCTTACAAATAACATATTAGGTACAAAGAATTTGAAGATATGAATTGATCTTGATATGATGTCGCTTGTGCTCGTGGGAATGAAACCGTTTTTTTTTAAACTTGTAATTCAATTTAAAATAAATTTGAATATTTAAATCTGATAGTTTACTTAAGTTGTGAATTAGAAATCAGTTGTGAATTAGAAATGTGATTTTTACTCTGTAAAAATGAAAATAGTTAAGTTTCTTTTAAAAATGTATTATTATTGTAAGATCTTTTGAAGAAGAAAAATTAGTTCTAGATTTTTAAAGTGAATAACTATTTTAATAATATCTTGGATAAAAAAATCTGGGATGTTACACATATTGTCGATTTGTGTGTGATTGATAAGGTGGATGTGAGAATGCGTTGTGAGATGCTGTATGCAATTATCTGTAGAATATGTATGTGTTTCATACTCTACCTTGAAGTATGCACCACTTACTTTATTAATGTGATTTCTCACTCGCTGTTGTTGTTGTGGTGGTGGTATGTGCTCCTCCTTGAAGTACAGATAAACATGTAACTGAGTAGCTTCTCAGAGCGGAGGATGGCGTGAAATTATTCTTCTTTTACTTTTCAAATGATGTCCTTTATTCTTTTTATGTTTTAGATAAAGAGATGGATGTTATACTCTCTCGTTGTGATACTTATGTTGTTTGAGGAGATTTTATCGTATTTTATTTGAGTTTGATAAAGTAGATTCATGAAACTTATATGTTTGCAAAACACATTTATCTTTTTTAATTCTATTGTGACGATGCCCTAAGTGAAGGTGAACATACGATAACAGGTGTTGAGTATTTTATTTTAAATTTAAGTGTTACAAAGCAGATGTGTTTGATGTCGAGTAACATCCTAAGTGTGAATATGTGTTTTTTACATGATTTATTTTAAATAATAAGCGCGGGGTGTTACATTATTAGTATCAGAGTAGTTCAGTCCATCTTGCCAGGTTTTTGTATGGTGTTTGTTTCTTAGTACGCGACATATGTGTGAAACACTGTCAGTGTTTCCTTTTTTTTCTAACCACTTGTCTGCAGGAGTGGTATTGAAATAAGTGGGGAAGAAGCTTTTGTTTCTCTGAGATGTTTTAGTGGTAGAGTGTTGGTGATTGCAAGAGTGTAAGTGTTGTTGAGAAGGTGTTGTCTCCCGAACTTAACTAAGTCGTGTGATTTAAGGCTGAACTATTATAAATCATGGTGTGATATATCTAACTATTCAATTTTATATTTGTGAAATTCATCTTATGCTTGTAATCTTACGCTTCATCTTTTTTTTTTAAAATTTCCCAACCTTAAATCAATCTTTTGCGAAAAAGTTTTCAAAAATAAAATCCCACAAATATAACCCCCCTTCCTTGCCGTTGAATCCACTTGTTCAACAAGTGGTATCAAAATCTACCTCTTATTATAGGAATAATCGAGTCGGGAGAAAGAATGTCGAGTTAAAAAACTTTTCCAAATATAAGCCTTCTTATGAACAGACCTCCACGAATAGATGATGAAAGGTATATCATATGGAAAGCAAGAATGGATATTTTTTTTTAAATAATTTGATTTTGATATGTCGAATGCTATTAAGTATAATCCTTTTATTCTCACTCATTTTAAAAATGATGAAGATGTGAATATATCAAGTAATTTATGGATTAAAGAGGAAAAAGAAAAAGTGCAACACAATTGAAAATCCAAGTACTTGGTAGTGGGTATTATTAGATATGTAAATATAGAAAGATTATTATTAGTATTGATTACCAATGATTATTAAAATCATAACCACATATTTGTACTGTGTATATAAATGACTATCATATGAATGAAAAGTCACGGCCTAAATTATCTTACATGGTATCAGAATATTCCTATAATTGGTTGTGGACATGCATCATTACCAAATTCCCTTCATTTACTAAAATTACCTAATGTTTATTTATGCATGATCTAAAAACTCAACACATGTCTGCCTTGAAACGCATTATTCGTTACATTAATGGTACCGTAGATCTCGGCCTTCATCTGTACCCTTCATCTGTCGACAAGCTCATTTCTTACACAGACGCAGATTAGGCCGGTTGTCCTGACACAAGAAGATCTACCTCCGGCTACTGTGTTTATCTCGGTGACAACTTGATCTCATGGTCAACAAAACGCCAACATACCTTGTCTCGTTCAAGTGCCAAAGCCGAATATAGAGGCGTAGCTAATGTTGTGTCTGAATCATGTTGGTTACGCAACTTACTCTTGGAACTATGTTGTACTGTCACAAAAGCTACTCTGGTATATTGTGACAACATCAGTGCGGTTTATCTTTCCGACAATCCTGTTCAACATCAACGCACCAAACATATTGAAATGGATATACATTTTGTGCGTGAGAAAGTTGCTTGCGGTCAAGTACGCGTTCTTCACATTCCCTCGCGTTTTCAAATTGCCGACATCTTCACAAAGGGACTTCCGTTGCAACTCTTTGATGACTTTCGTGATAGTCTCAACATTCGTTCACCTCCAGTTTCAACTACGGGGGTGTATTAGATATGTAAATATAGAAAGATTATTATTAGTATTGATTACCAATGATTATTAGAATCATAACCACATATTTGTACTGTGTATATAAATGACTATCACATGAATGAAAAGGCACGGCCTAAATTATCTTACAGGTATGTTGATAATTATAGAGCATAACTATGTATTTAAATGTGTCATTTAAATGTGGGACACCCTTGAAATGATCTATACAAATTCTACAGAGGTAAAAAAAGCTATGATGAATTCATTAGATCAATAGCTAGAGATTTCAAAATAATTAAAAAGAATATATTCAAAAATAATTCTCTAAAAATATTAAGACTCTTGGCACCTTTTTCAAAAAAAAAATTTAACAAGTTTTCAGATTTGAAAATTGGTATAAGAAATCTAACACAATATTTATTTAAATATGAGGATGCACACTATGGGAATTTGGTTATTGTATATGATAAATTATAAGAGATACTGCATGAGTTTAAAATTGTCAAGAAATTGAGGGAGAAAAAATATGTGCAAAAAGACAAGGTCAAACATGAATAGAAGAAAACAAAAAGTTTCTCTCAAACGAAAGCAACGATTAAGTCTCATCCGACGATTCAACATAAGAGAATGAGGTAAACATATGTTGTTGGATAGACTTCGGAGATGATGAGGTAACTAAAACTAAAAGAAATTTTTACTTTCAAGAATTATATTTTATATGAAAAGATCTAAAAAAATAGGTTAAAAAAGATTGTTATCACTTCAAAGAATCATGTCCCCTCTTTAGAAAATGAAAATAAGAAATTTGTTGAGGAAATTTATCTACCTAAATGTAATGCCTTAAATTCAAATTCTACCTCTTCTGATAACATGAATAACAAAAGTGAAAAATATGATAGACTAAAAATTAAAATTGAAGATTTGGATGAAATTTTAAGTAAGTTTGCTAGAGGCAAAAAAAAAACACGTAAATTGTGGCGGTTGTTTCAAGAATATTATGGCGGTTTCAACAGCCATAATTAACAAATATGACGTTTTTTAAAACTCCTTAAATTCGACTGGGAGCAACATCTTTGTCATCGTCAGAAGGATTGGATTGAAATTCTTGACTTTCTGTCATGTTTAAAAGAGTTAGCGAAAATTGAACAAGGAATTGACAATCATGGACATTATGTATATCCTCTCGCAATCTGACTGTACCAGCCTCTGCAAAGTTAAATTAGGAGATCAAAACTACTCAGCACCAATGGGAAAAATAAATATATTCAAAAATATTTTAGACAATGATACTGTTAAAAGTATCTAACAAGTAGAAAGTTACCAAATCTATATGACAGTTCAACACACGTGAGTAACAACTAACAAGTTAACAATGCCTATGGTATAAGCAGAATCTTCACAATCAGGATCAAAAACTGTCACAGCCAATAAAAGAACTTTTATTGGCATTGGGAAAAGGTTCATTAAGGCTTATTTTCAAATGCATAAAAATGACTAATATGAATATTGAATAATTATCGGTGCAATATCCAACGACAATGTTAACAACACCAGACAATAATTTTAGAGAAGGACCTGAACATCATCCAATATTATCAGTACACCTAACATTTTCAAACATAAAATTATCTAGCTCATTAAGATATGGATTGACATCAATGCACCTCTAGAGTTGTAAGGTGGTGGCAACAGATATGCAAGCTAAAAGATGACTATCACAACTTTCTTTCTTTTGGTAAGCAAAAAAAAAGTTTCAGTAATGATGTTAAGTGGCTTCATGATGAAGATAACTAGATATAGGTTGAAACATATAATAAACATAGATAAGTGGCTTCATAGTTTTCATTATTTGAGAACATAACAAGCATTTTTCAACAACTAAAATATGTATTAAGAAAGGTCTTACTTTCAAGGAGAAATTTAGAACAATATTACCTCACTCTTGATGGAATGAAAGCTACACTCACATAATGTAAAATACTCAAACAACGTGTTAGAATAAACGTATAAAAGTGCAAGCATGATAATAAAAAAAATAACATTGGAGACATTAATAGTCTCAAATTTCTCATGTTTTTTGAAAAACAGTTTGGTTGCAAACATTTTGTGAAAAAGTAGACAAGTTGATTTTCACTATCAAAATGCTCGAACACAACATCCTCTCTTTCAACATGACCGCGAAGGTAATTCCCCACGCATGTGTTCCTTCCTTGAGTTACTTTATTTGGAGTCCGAGAAAGTAATTCAACTCCCCATAAGACTCATTTCAAACACTCCCTGCATAAGCTTAGAGAACTCTTTGACAAGATGTATGTTAGTAGAATCAAATATGATATAATATCAAATGTGTTATGCTTGATGTTTTAATGAAGCTAACATACTTATGTACACATAAGTGTTTATAAAAAATACATGAAAATATAATATGATGAGGTCATTTCAAATATATAGATTGATAAGTCACCATGATTATCATTTAAGAATTATGTTGTAAATGAATACTCATAATATATATCATACACCAAGCATGTCATGTACATAGAGAAATAAACAAGTAAAAGAGAGAACTTACTAACAAAGAGAAAGTTAAATCGATACTACCTCACCGTACAATATGACGGAAGTGCACTTGCATTTCATAAGGAAATCTCAAAGAAAGTTGAACCAAATGCAAAGTATGCCACAAAGATTTTAGAACAACACGATCTTACCACTTTTCACTTTGACAAAGTACTCAAAAGTATAAATTGTGATGAATCCATAAGATCGTTGATTTGATGATCATTCATTTTGATTGAACTCTTATCTTTATCCTTTTCATATTAGTTTTCTTTCTCTTCCTCATGTTTCACCGATTCAGATTAATCAATTACTTCTTAGGCGTCATTAAGTATGTTTCTTGAAGATACACCTATATAATGAAATGAAATACCTTTTCCGAGTATTCTCAGATACAACATCAAAAGTAACTTATGCCTCTTTTACAAACTAAACAATACTTGATGTTTCTTTCTAGATCACATAATCTATCTTCTTGCCACATATACAATACGATTATAATATCTTCATATGCATTGAGCCACCATAAATGAGAACCCATATTCTTTTCATAGAGTCAAGACAATTTTCCTACAAAATGAACAAGACAAGCTAGGTACCCAATCTTCATTGGGTTCTTGGGGGTTATTGAAAAATTGGTTGCATTTGGGAAATCCTTTCATACAATCATAATGACAATTTAAATCTTCACCATCATTAAAATCACTATCGCATCGTGCTCACTTTTTGTGGATCTTGAACTTGACACCCTAAGAACTTCAGACTTCGTTCTTTCCTCCTTATTTGCTTCTTTCTCCTTTTTCTTCTTTTTCTCAAGTTTCCATTCATGTTTGTCCAAGCAAGTAAGTTCTTGCACATGTTCTTCAAGCTTACCAAACAATATAGTGAGATCAAGTGTTGTAAGATCATTAGCTTCCATGATCGCGGTGACCTTCGAAATTCAATTCCTAGTAATACATCTCAAAACTTTGTTAGTAGCAATCACATTGGATATGGATTACCAAGTGAATTCAAACGATTAATGAGATTTAATGTATTTTTCTTATCATCATTATTCCATAGTGCTTCCGGCTTAGGTTTGACAATACCATTAGCATTGTTTTGAGTAATACCGTCACACATATCGTTTTCATATGAATTAACATGAATGTGCATACGAGATTTCTAATAACTATAGTTTTCTTCCACACAAAAATGGTGATTGTTTTGTAATCCTCTTTAGGTTCATACGCCATTTTTAATAAAATTTTGAAGCACAAAATTAACAGGAGCTCTGATTCCACTTGTTAGACTACAATAACTTATCTAGAGGGGAGTGAATATATAACCAATTAAAAATTACCTTTAAAAATGATTACTTAAAAACTTATTTAAGAAACAATGTTGAGTGGAAGGTTTTTGGCCTAGATCAAAATAGTAGTCTAAAAGAACCTAATTATTGGAAACTCGGATATGTACAAGCCATATAGAATTAAGATAATGATAAAATTAATCACCATAATGATATCTCAATTAATAATTTAATATCAAACACAAATTTTTCCTATTTCCAATAAAATCATATTAAAAACGTAACTTGACAATTTATCGAACATGTGGCGCACAATCAATTTTTTAGAATTTTCTTTGAGCTTTGTTGATATGTAAAATCGCTTACAATCAAAGTGATTATAATCTAATCAACAAAGAAATTTAAACTTTAACAATCAAATAGAAATTATATACGAATCAATCGATCAAACACATTCACCAAATTACATATAGAGAGAAAATGAGAGTAAGAGATAGAACATTGCAATTTGTCAAACACTTGGTGTGGTTTCGACTTTTTAAAAAATTTCTTTGAGTTGTGTTGATATGAAAACCAATTATAATCAAAGTGATTATGACCTAATTAACACACCACTTAAAAAAAAATAATTGCAGAAAAATTCTTACGAGTCAATCAATTAGACAAGGATATTCGACAAATTACGTAATGAAAATTGATCTTACTGGTGACTAGAACTTGTAATGGGCTGATTTCTGCGTCTGCAAAGATGGGATCAAGGAGGAGAGGGTGTACCTTCTAGGTGTAATGCCTTAATTTCTAGATTAATTATTATTTAATTAATTTAGCATAAGTATATGAGTCATTGTGAAGTGTTTAGTATATGTGATATTTTGGTGCTTTGTGTGAGTCTTTGTGACGATTTATGATGTGTATTCGTGATGTATTTGTGATGCTATAATAATGACTTGATTAATATGATGTTCAAGATGGTGATTTATGTGGTGTAGAATGTGATAATAAGAGTGTTTAGAATTTAAATAATTAGTTTGGAATTATTTAGATTTAATATTAATTATTTAGAATTATTTAGATTTAAATAAATAGAATGGTGGTGTAGAAAAAATAAGAGAAAGATGGTCAATTGAAAGGAATAAGTGAGGGCAATAGTGTAAATTCATTATTAGGGGTCCAAGAGAGTAAGTTTGGTATAAGGAAAAGGTTTGAGATTATACACGATCATTCAATACGATAGTTTTGGAGGAACATTGTGAAGAGGCAGAGTTAGGGCACATAGAGGCAAAGAGGAATTTGTAGAACACAAAGAGGATTTGATTGCTAGAAATAATATTAAGGTAAGGGGTGTTTATCTTGATTATTATAATTGATCTAAGGTTTATATAGTTGTGGATTGTAGTATGTTTTTGGTTGTGATTAACATGTGATGATTCAGTGAATTGGGTGATGTTTTGTGGTCTTAGATTATAAGAAATTGTACCCATAATATATAATACATTGGATTGTTGGTGTTTGGTGAAAAACCTGTGATTAGATGATATTTTAGGAGCTATAATATATAGAAATCACAACATTGGGACTGGTTTTTATATAGGAAATTGCAACAGAAAAACCATGTTCGCGTTGTTTCGTTGGGTGATGGGGTAGTAGTCCGACAATGGTATTGTTGTGTGGTCGTCGCTAGGCAAAAAGGGGAGCGACGAAGGGAAAAAAAGAGTGACATTACTGGAGTGCATAGTTCCTAGTGTCGTCGAGCGAAGTGGGAGGCGATGGAAGCGTTTCCAAGTGAAAGAGGTGTCTCGTCGGGCGATGGTGTCCAAATTCAATTGGTTGTGTTGGATTTTCTTAAAAAATCCATAACTTGAGTTTTAGAACTCAGATTGAGGTCCTGTTTGAAGCGTTGGATAGTTAACGCAATAAACTTTAGTTAGATGGATTAAAATGAGATTAAAGGAGTATTTTTCACAATATATAAGCTAGGATGAATTTAGGTTCCCGTGATGGATTATGATGATGTTTGTTTATTTAAGATGATATGATGATGATGATTGTTTGATTAAGATAATATGATGATATTATGTTGATGATTATTTGATTAAGATGATATGATGATATTATGATGAAATCATGAATGATGATGCGTTTTAACTAGCTGTGGTCATTTTTATTATGTTGTTGCGCATCATGCATTCATTGCATATTTTAGGACTTCGGTCTAGTGGTGTTAGGACTTTGGTCCAATGAAGTTTGGACTTTGGTACAGTGAAGATGATATGCAAATTGTCCAATGAAGGCATCAATCCTATAGTGTGGATTGAGTGCAAAATTGTGAAGTGCTCTGGTTCCAAGCGGGAATGGATCCTATTGGTGGGGATTTTTGGAGATAACGATGATTGAGTCATCAGTGAAGTTTTGGTACCACATGCATGAGTCCATGATGATGCGTTTAATTTTAAGTGACATTGCATAATGATGTGATTAACCGATTTTTATTGATAAATGATGCTTTTATAATATGTTGTCATGATTTAATGATGCTATGAAGGTATGAGTATAACATGAGGTTCTTGTGATGTTTGGTTCGTTGCCTATATGTATGTCTGCTATATTTATTCGTTATATATTTTATAATGATTTCGATTTACTCACCCTTTCTATTTGAATGTTGCCTCCGCACGGGTAACGCGCAGGTGATCGAGAATAGTACCTAGAAGTATTAGAGGCTAGCTTCAGAGTATGTTTATTTTCTTTTATTAAATAAAAGGAGTCTTGCTCTGATATATATAACATCGGGGTTGGGATCGATTGGTTGCGAACCTTGCATATTTTGTTATCTTGAGATTTTGTATTTCTATCATGATTTTTGCCATGTTTTAGGTTATGATATTATAAACCGTAAGTGTGAAAATATTATTAACCTTTGAACTATCTTTCATGGTATTGATATTATTTTATGAAGAGATTTAAGACTCATTAATTCCACAACAAAGTTCAAAATGAATTAGTTGTGATTCTAGAGACGACATCTAAAGTGTTTTCTTTGTAACTCATGTTATGGAGCATGATTAATCGTTATTTTATATTTTTTGAAGATGTGATTCCCTTCTGTGGCTTTTGTTTGATTTTATATTTTCATGAAATTATATGAGAAATATATGTGGGTTAGAAGGGTGTTACATTAGTGGTATTAGAGTAGGTCAGTCCGTTCAGCCAGATTATTGAGTCTGTAGTGTGTGACAGTGGAATATTGTCGAGATAGTTCTAACCAGTGTGACTGTTATTATTGTGAAATCGAGAATGGCTGGAAGAAACAATACTGCACTTACTGCTGCTTTGCAGGTTGTTGCTCAAGTTGTGAAACATCAGCCTAATGATGGATCTCGTGTTTTGGCGATGTTTCAAAGGAATCATCTGACTGTTTTCAAAGGCAGGTTCAATCCTGATGGAGCACAAGTTTAGCTCAAGGAGATTGATAGAATATTTCGAGTCATGGATTTCTCAGAGACGCAAAAGTTGCGGTTTGGTACACATTGATTGGCAGAGGAAGCTGATGACTGGTGGGTTGGAAATCATCAAAGACTAGCGGCTCTCGGTGAAGTGATTACTCGGGTCGTGTTCAACATGGAGTTTCTAAGGTAGTATTTTCCTGAACATGTGCGCGGGAAGAAACATATTGAGTTTCTGGAGTTGAAATAAGGAAGTTTGACTATGAATGAGTATGCTTCGAGGTTTGTGGATTTGGTGAAGTTTTATCCACAATACAAGGAAACTGTTGAGTTCTCAAAGTGTATCAAGTTTGAGAATGATTTGTGTCTGAAGATCAAGCGGGCGATTGGGTATCAGAAGATCCATGTGTTTTCAAAATTGGTGAGCAATTGTAAAATCTATGAAGAGGATAACAAAGTGATAAGTGCAAAAGTTTAATTATTTTGTATATAGTTTTCGTTGCACTTATTGATTCTTTGTTGTTAATATTGGTTGAATAACCTTGCTTATTGTTGTAAATATTTTTAGTTTCATTTTGAGTACATATTGTATCGGTTGATTATTTTTGTATATGTTTTGTAGGTATTTGTTGCATATTGGAGAATTGAGGAATAAAGTCCAAATGGAGCTCCAATACGTGCATTTTACCAATAAAGGAACAAGGAGAGAGAGAGAGAGAGAGAGAGAGAGAGAGAGAGAGAGAGAGAGAGAGAGAGAGAGAGAGAGAGAGCCAAGAAAAGTTATGCAGGAAAGCAACAAAAGTTGCTGGACATTCATGCGGCGAAATTACTGTCGTCGAGAGACAATGAGCGAGAAAAGTCATTTTTTATGTTGCCTCCTGCCTTGCTTCGTTGCTACGTTACAAGGCGAGGAATAAAGGTGTCGTCGGGTGAAGCTTTCTTTCATTGAGGGATGGAGGATATTTTTGAACTATTGAATATGTGGCAAAACATGGGCCAACTGTATAAGAGCCATCATCGGGCGAATCTTTTTTGTCGTCGGGCGATGATTGCAGAACAACTTTTTCCTTATATTTTCTTTTCATTTCATTTCAGGATGATGGTTTAGGGGGTGAGTTTTTGTTATCCCAACTCCATCAACCTTATTTTTGTAATGGATTAGCTTAGATAATAACTAGGGAGCTTGCTCACGGATGATCCAGGGTGGATTGCTCTTCAACCAGCTATGACAATCTGGAAGATGTATGGTTCATTTCTCTTCCTCTTTGTGTTTTTTCTATTAGTTGGATTTGTACATGTATTTACTCTGAACTTATGTATATTTTTCGTCCATGGCATTATATTAAACTTTCTTTTCAAATTTGTGTCGATTGTTATCTTAGATTTTTTCTCTGTGCTTGGGGTTTGTGTTGTTATAGATATATACTGCATAAATCCTTATTTAGGATGATTATCTGTTAGTTTCTAGATTCTAGAGATATATTTAGAGCTAACAATCTTTATGGGTGTCGAAGTTTAATGCTTCCGTGTTGGTTGTGTCGGTTGAGAGATTGCCTATACGAGTAATATGGATGTCTGATGTGTTGTTGAGGTTGGTTGAGAGATTGTCTCCGAGATGATATAATATTTCTCTCTACTTTGGGTTAAAAATAACTTAGGGAGTGAGAGATGCTAGATGACTCTGAGAAGTATTGTAGGTTGAGTGTAATTGGTCGATAAGTTTAAGTTTGTGAGAAGAAAACTATATGCATGCTTGATAAGTTTCTTTCTATAGAATGAATTTGTTCCTGTTCATATTTACTTTTATGTTTTTATGTTTTACCAATTCAATCCAAAATCATTAATGAGATATTTGTCGAACGACATTTCAATTCACCAACCTCTGTGAACACGATAAATTCCTGGATAAATATTTCCAAAACTTATATTGCTTGCCGCTTTACCGCTCCAACAAAATGGCGCTATTGTCGGGGATTGGTTCTATTGTTTTCGCATTGCGATAATTCTTTTGTTTTTGAGTTTTGTAATTAATGTATATGTTGTATAAAAATTATACGTTAACTTGTATATGATATTTGTGCATATATGTGTTTTCACGTATTGTAATGAATTGTCTCACTTTCATAACATTTGTTGCATTATTGTTAGGACACTTTCTTTAGGTTTGCACGGTGTGACAATACCATGGCATGACGAGAGGAGGTTACTAACTTGCACAATAAAGGCGTCGAGCTTACGAATTAAAACAAGCATGTTTGTTTGTATTTGTTTATGTGTGTGGTGATTTGTTTTTTAACAAGTTGAAACAAGGAAATATTCTGAATTTCAAATCTTCACCTTTCAACTTGTTAATTCATTTTCACCCAGTTTTCATATCTTTATTTAAATTTTTTTTATTATGTCAATTTGTGTTTTCCGAAAGCTTGTCGTGTTTATCTTGATGAGTTTTGTTCGTTGTATATATTGTAAATTTTGTAAATTGAAATTTTGTAGCAGTATTATTTTTCTAATTTTGTGTTGTTGTTTGGATTCAAGTTTTGGTCTGATAACTTGTAGAATATTAAGGTGATTTTTCAAGTTTGATCGTTTCAACTTGCGAATGCATGGTAATGATTTTGCTAAAGTTTTGTACACGTTCAAGATATGTGTTTATCACTTTCTATACTTTAGCATATTCATGATACTTAGACTTTTTACAATTTTTATGCCATTCATTATTTTGTATACTTGTTCATTTATGAATCACTTTAGTTCCCACCCTTTTCGTGAGGTAGATTTCCATTGTTCATATGCTGGAGGCCACAATTCTTGTTTTAACTAGATTTTATTATGCTTAATCTTTTGTTTGTATTGATTGTATGAATGCAAGAAAAGGATCAGGGCATTTTTGTTTCATTTTGAGCATAACTACCTATCCAAATAGTCAATTCACCTTGTGAGTGTGTGATCATTAGTAACCCTTTTGAGCTTTTTGTCGATATCCATGTTGTACTTGCTAAATGCTTATCTATTAGTGTTTAGTTTCCCTTTTTGCATGGATGTGGATTCATTGTTTTCTTGAACCCTCAACCATTGTTTTGGTTTGAATTTTTACTTTGCCATAGAAAGTAGGGAGTATTCACTTTAATGTATATTTGGATTCAAGTTGGGGAGAAAAATGATTGTATATTTATTGGTTGATTGCTGTGAGGTTAAGAAAAGAAAAAAATGTGAAAAAGAAAGATAAAAAAATAAATAAAAAATTTGAAAAAGCTTTTAAAAAGAAAAACAAAAAGAGTTCAAATAATTGTGTTAATAAGTGATGTGTGTTAGTGTGAAACTTATGGTAAAGAAGAAGATTGATTGAAGTTCTATTATTTGAAACTTTATGGAAGTAATTACTCCCTTAGGTTTATGGAAGTTTTTGTTTCGATTAACTTTAGGACTTGTCACTTGTTCGTTAACCAAGCCACATTACAATCTTGAAAAGCCCTTGAGATTCTTACTTTTATATTTTCAATGTAATTTTTTGGATGAATGCATAATTTATTCTATTGTTTGCAAGATTGTTGGATGATTGAAAATACCCTATTTTTGTGTGTTTTTCATCTACCGATGATTGTGTTTGCTAGGTGTGATTCATTACTGAACTAGTATTGTTTTAGAATGTTTGGAATAATTTTTGTATTTAGCATTGGTTTCGTGTTTATATTATAGTCGTAGTTTAGAGGTAAGTGTTTACTTTGTGTGTACTTTTTTTCATTTGAACCGTTGCATTTGTTTTCTGTTTTCAAAACCTGTTGATTCACGATTCGTTGATTTATCATTCTTTGTTCTTTGGGTTATTTGATTTTTGTTTGAGGAGAAACAATGATTCAAGTTGGGGAGAGTTTGATAAGTGCAAAAGTGTAGTTATTTTGTATATACTTTTGTTGCACTTATCGATTCTTTGTTGTTAATATCGGTTGAATAACCCCGCTTTTTGTTGTAAATACGTTTATTTGCATTTAGAGTACATATTGTATCGATTGATTAGTTTTGTATATGTTTTGTGGTTATTTGTTGCATTATTAGAGAATTGAGGAATAAAGTCCAAATGGAGCTCCAAGACGTGCATTTGATCAATAAAGGAATAAGGAAAAAGAGATATAGCCAAGTGATTTTTTTTAGGAAAGCAACAGAAGTTGCTGGACTTTCATGCGTCTCTGGGCGAAATTCCTGTCGCCAGGCGACAGTGGGCGAGAAAAGCCATTTTTTATGTTGCCTCCTGCCTTGCTTCGCTGCTGCGTCACCAGACGAGGAATAAAGGTGTCGTAGGGCAAAGCTTTCTGTCGCCGGGCGATGGAGGATATTTTTGACCTGCTGAGGACGTGGAAAAACTTGGTCCAAGTGTATAAGAGTCATCGTCGGGTGACGCTTTTATGTCGTCGGGCAATGATCGAGGAAAATTTTTTCCTTATATTTCCTTTTCTTTTCATTTCGGGATGATGGTTTTGGGGGCGAGTTTTTGTTATCCCAACTCCATCAACCTTATTTTTATAGTGTATTAGCTTAGATAACAACTATGGAACTTGCTCACGGATGATCCGAGGTGGATTTCTCTTCGACCGGCTCTGACAATCCAGAAGATTTGTGGTTCATTTCTCTTCCTCTTTGTGTTTTCTCTATTAGTTGGGTTTGTACATGTATTTACTCTGAGCTTATGTATATTTGTTGCCCATGGAGTTATATTAAACTTGCTTTACAAATCTTTGTTGATTGTTGTGTAGCAACTAGTTTTTAATCAAGATTCACCACTATTAGTTTTAATCCTAGGGAAGGGAATCTAACAGAAAACCCTAATTCGTGAAATAAAGAAGCGTATTGTTGCATGAAGTTTGAGGCAATGGGTTAAAGTTTTGTTTTCTTTCGAGTATCGCTGCATGAAGTCAGAGGCAATGATCTGTGCTATGGAATAACGAAACGTATTGCTGCATGAACTAGGTTAGGGTGTTTTTTCTTCTGAGCACCACGGCATGAAGTTTGAGGCGATGATCAATGTTTATGGAATAACGAAACGTATTGCTGCATGAAGTCTGATGCAATGGGTTACAATTTTGCAAATCGTTATGTGAAGTCTAAGACGATAAGTTAGGCTTGGTTTTCGGACATCACTGCATGAAGTATGTGGTGATGATTTGTGTTACGGAATAGAGATATGTACATTGCAGCATGAAGTCTGAGGCAATGAGCTTGGTTCACAAATCGCTGCGTGAAGTCTGATGCGATAGGCTGGATTTTATGGAATAAAGAAATACATTGCTGCATGAAGACTAAGGCAATGGGTCAGGTTCGCAAATCACTGCGTGAAGTCTGATATGATAAGCTAAATTTGGTTTTCGGACATCGCTGTGTGAAGCCTGAGGCGATGATCTATGTCACAGAATAAGAAACACATTGCTGCATGAAGTATGAGGCAATGGGTATCACTGCGTGAAGTATGATATGATAAGCTAAATTTGTTTCGAACATTGTTGCATGAAGTCTGAGGCAATGATATGTGTCGCAAAATAAGAAACGCATTGCTGCATGAAGTTTGAGGCAATGGGCTAGGTTTGCAAATCAATGCGTGAAGTCTGATGTGATAAGCTAGGTTTGGTTTCAGACATCGCTGCATGAAGTCTGAGGCGATGATCTAGGTTTTGTAAAAACATTGCAACTTAGAGGCAATGTAATGAGTTTGAATAATACATTGTGGCTTAGAGGCAATGTAATGAGTTTGAATAATACATTGCGGCTTAGAGGCAATGTGTTTGAGTCTGGATAATACATTGTGGCTTAGAAGCAATGTGTTGAGTTTGGATAATACATTGCGGTTTAGGAGCAATATGTTGAGTTTTGAGGATACATTGCGGCTTAGAGGCAATGTAATGGGTTTTGAGAATATGTTGCGGCTTAGAGGAAACATATTGGTCTTGGATAATACATTGAGGCTTAGAGGCAATGTATGGAGTTTGAGGATAATACATTGCCGCTTAGAGGCAATGTGTAGAGTTTGAGGATACATTGCGGCTTAGAGGCAATGCATCGAGTTTTGAGAATTCATTGCGGTTAGAGGCAATGTTCTGAATTTTGAAAATACATTATGGCTCAGAGGAAATGTAATGAGTTTTGCGGATACATTGCGGCTTGAAGGCAATGTACTGGGTTTTAAGGAACTCATCGCTGCAGGAAGACTTAGGTGATGGGCTGAATGTGTCACGGCATGAAGACTGAGGTGTCGGGTTGAATCGTAGGAGAAGTGTTGCGTTGGTCGATCCTTAGATAGTTGAATCGAGGGTGAAATTATTTGTCTGTTTGCTAGGTGATACATGTGTATGCATGCGTATTGAATGTTGTATGTATCTGAAATGTATGATGTTTGACATTGATATGGAACCCTGACTATATGCGTATTGTATGCATGAATGCATAGTGTATGTATGCTTGATATATGTAAAATGTGTGTATGTGTGTAAGATGCGCGTATGCCTTGAAATGTTATGAAGACTATTTCTGGCATTCGATCCTTTAAACCATTGGCTTAGAGTTACCAATTCCCGGTGTTGTATGTTGTGTCGTTGTAGTATTGTTGAACTTGAACACGGTGGGCGATGCTAGCAACAATTGAGCATTGATTTTGTATTGCGGGCATGGACATAGACGTAGATGTAGATAATGGCCTGTGCGTAGATTTGTATGTTTGTAAACGCATGCATAGATTTATGTATTGGTATATGTGTGGTCTCTATAAGTGTAGGCGTAAGCATAGACGTATGTAAATTTGTATGTTGTAGGCGCAAGCATAAACATAGATGTATGTAGATTCGTATGTCGCAGGCGCAGGTGTAAGCGTAGGCATATGTAGAATTGGAAGGAGTATACATGCGCGTGGATGCATGAGCGGGCGTAGTTTTTGCATTGTAAGTGTAGGTATAGGCGCTGTCATAGACGTAGAATTTGCGTAGGTACGCGTAGACAACTGCAGCAAGCTCTAAATATTGCATAGGATAGTTCTTCTCATAGTCCTTAACTTCCTTGATGCATAACCAACTACCTTACCATTCAGCATAAGCACACCTCCTAAACCCATCTTAGATGCGTCACAATACACCACAAAAGGCTCTCCTGGGTTAGGCAACGTCAAAATCGGAGTCGACGTCAATCTCTTCTTCAATTCTGTAAAACTTTCTTCGCACTGAACATCCCACACAAAAGCTATACCTTTACAAGTAAACTTAGTCAACGGAAGTGCCAACTTAGGAAAACCTTCGATAAACCTTCTATAGTAACCAGCTAATCCCAAAAAGCTCCTAATCTCAGTAGCTGACTTCGGAGTTTCCCATTGCAACACAACATCAACCTTCGATGGATCTACAACAATGTCACTACCTGAGATCACATGACCAAGGAAACTAACCTCCTTTAACCAAAATTCACACTTGGACAACTTTGCATACAACTTCTTCTCTTTCAAAACTTGCAATACTAATCTTAAGTGTTCTGCATGCTCTTTTTCTGACTTAGAGTAAATCAAAATATCATCAATGTACACCACCTTGAACCGATCCAAATAAGTATGGAAGATACGATTCATATATTCCATGAATACTCCCGGCGCATTAGTAACACCGAAAGGCATCACCGAAAACTCATAATGTCCATAACGCGTTCTGAAAGCCGTCTTCTAGATATCTTTATCCTTCACTTTAATCTGATGCTAACCCGACCTCAAATCAGTCTTACTAAACACACGAGTATCCACCAATTGGTCCATCAAGTCATCTATTCTTGGAAGAGGATACTTGTTCTTAATCGACACTTTATTCAACTGTCTATATTCAACACAAAGCCTCATACTTCCATCTTTCTTCTTTACTAACAACACTGGAGAACCCCATGACGATCCACTTAATCTTATAAACTTCTTTTCAAGTAACTCTTCCAATTACTTCTTCAACTCTGACAAATCAGATGCAGACATCCTGTATGGTGCCATAGACATAGGTTTGGTACCAGCTACAAGATCAATTGCAAATTCAACTTCCCTCTCCCGGTACATCAGGAAACTCATCAGGGAAAACATCAGGAAATTCACACACCACCTGCAATTCCTCAATTATAGCTTGAGTCTCTACAGATAACGACACCATCAATGAGAATATTTGTGCTTCTTCTTGCACCAAATTCCTCAACTGTTTAGCAGACAACAAACAGTCTTCCTCTTCTTCAGGAGTAGAAAACCTCACAGACTTGTCATAACAGTTAATATGAACATAATTATTCTCTAACCAGTTTATACCCAAAATCACATCCAAACCTCTTAACCGTAAACAAACCAAATCAGCAGCAAAGTCTCTGTCGAAGATCGAAAAGGGACACTTAACACACACAAAAGAAGTAGTCACCGACCCCTTGGATGGAGTATCGATGACCATTTCTCCATTCAAAGAAGACAACATAAGACCCAATCTTTCAACACAATCAGCAACAATAAAACAATGAGTAGCACCGGTATAAACAATAGTAATTAAAGGAGTACTATTAATGAAACATGTACCTTTGATAAGTCTGTCCTCAGTAGCTGCCTGATCCTTAACCAAAGAGAATATTTTACCACTTGTCTGCGCCCTCTTTGGTTTCTGACACTGCCTACCAATGTTCCCTTCTTCTCTACAATTGAAACAAATCACATCCTTATGTTCACACTCATATACAACAGCAGGAGCACTTCTTCACTTCAGTAGTACACACATTACTCTTATACCCAGATTTCCATGCTTAAAACAAACCACACCAGCAGGAGCATCTCCCCCACTAGACCTCTGACCCTAAGCAACTTTCTGTTTACCTTTACCAGCTGGGCCATCATAAGGCTTACCACGATCCTGTTGGTGCTTACCCTTCTTCTCATTGATAATCTTGTAATGAGCATTATTATCTTCTTCATAAATCCTGCAACTGTCAACCAAATCCCCAAAGACACGGATTTTATGGTATCCAATCCCCTTCTTTATCTGGGGGCGCAACCCATTCTCAAATTTGATACACTTTGAAAACTCAGCATTCGCTTCACCGTAATGCAGATAAAAGTTCGCCAACTCAGCAAACTTGGAAGCATACTCAACAACAAACACATTCCCTTGCTCCAGCTCAAGGAATTCATTTTCCTTCTTACCACGAACATCTTCAGGAAAGTACTTCCTTAAAAATTCCCTACGGAACACAGCCCAAGTGACATTCTCACATGCAGCTTCCAACTTCTGACAAGTCTCTAGCCACCAGTCATCAGCCTCGACTGCTAGCATATGACTACCAAATCTAACCTTCTACATTGGAGTGCAATCCATCACACGAAAGATTCTCTCAATCTATTTTAACCACTCCAATGCTCCATCATGATCATACTTTCCCTTGAACATAGGCGGATTCTCTCTCTAGAAAGTCGCCAAACTACGAGATCCAGCATTCCCGTCAGTATTCGGATGATTCTCCATCGCATAAGCCATTGCTTCTAAAGCAGCAGCAAGTTCAACATCATTCCTTCCGACCATCTCAACTTATCACTACAACATAAACAACGGCTAGAACTCAAATTAACAATAATTGATTGTTATACAACTACGACTTGACGACAAGGTCGGACCAACCTTTTGCTCTGATACCAACTTTGTAACACCCCAATTCTACCCGACAATTATAGATAAATCAGAGTTATAAAATTATTCACGCAAACGAATCAGGATGCCATAAATTCATTATTAAAAACTCATTGCATTCATCATGGACATATAACACTTTAAAACTTCAGATGAACCATCAGCATAATACCTTAATTAAATAATTCAACAATTAAAACATCTACACAACGAAATTCTTAATAACATCTTTATCATCGTTACAACAACTTCAAAACAACACATATTTAATAATAATCAATTTAAAGTTCAACAACTGAATAATCAACAATCAAAAGCAATCAGCGTTCATCCCCCCGAGTGTTACATATCAGAGCAATGACTCCGACTCGAACTATTGAAGGTATACAGCCTTCACTCTTGATTTCCTGCACGTTACCAACATTAGGGCAACATTCAAACAGAAGGGGTGAGATATCTAACAATATAATAAAGCGTATGATAATTAATATATTAAATTAGATCACATAACCTCACCACTTCTCATATTACAAACAACAAACATCGTAACAAAATATCAACAATATACACATATACCACTTCAATGCACAACCTCTTTATGCAATCAGATAATGCGACTCAATACTATGCAAATGTATATGGTACCATTGGAGCAGAACTCCCGCGGGAACTAACTCTAATCCTAATTTGGATAGTAGGATTATCCTTCCTATTATTCATTTTAATCCTTAAGAATGAAGTTCATCGCGTTAGCTATTCAACGCTTGAAACGACACCTCAAAGGGAGTCCGAAAACTCAAGTTACAACATTCTCAAACTGATTCTGCCAAAAACCAAACAACATGGATCGATGCATAACGCCTTGGGTCGACGCATACTGAACTGAACTCGAAACATGAGTCGACGCATCCTCCTTTGTATCGACTCATCCTGAGTGTGCAACTCTGCATGTATCGATACATGTTCCTACGTATCGACTCATCTTGAGTCTGAAAGGCCTCATGTATCGACACATGACTCCTTCGTGTCGACTCATACTGAGTCTAACAGCATTCTTGTATCGAAACATAGCATTTGGGGTCGACACATACTACTCTTCTAAGGGTATTTTCTGCGATTTTCTCTGCGTTTTCACTACGGGTTCCATACCTTAAGCCCTAAAACATAATCTAATCATAGATAATCATCATTTACAATTATCCTATAATTCTACATTAATTAAACAACATTGGGACATCATTATTCATTCAAAATTCATCGATTTTTCATCACATAACCTCATATACATTAAATTCATGAACAAGACAACAATCACCTCTAACTCCACATACCAATTATTATTAACCCTATTATAGAGTCAGAACCCCACCCTTATATTGGATTGAAGGTCGCTCTATAACTTCTGGTTGAATTCCCATTCTTCCGTTTTTCCTCTATTCCAACAGCTTCACGTTCTTCCTTTCAAACCCTTATTATTCTTACTGCTTCTTCTTTCTTGTTATTTCTAACAATAATAAAATAACCTATTATTCTCTTTATTCCTTAATGGGCTTAAAACTAATACACCCCCTTATTGCTTATATTCCTTTAAAACAAGCCCACAACAAAATAATATCATCCTCCTCATAATATTATTTCACCACTTAATAAAATAAATAATTCCCACTAATCACAACACAACTTCACAAATATTCCTAAAACAATTTAATTAAATAATTAATTAAATTACGGCCATTACAACTCTCCCCCACTTAGAATATTTTTGTCCTCGAAAATTTACCTTAATCAAACAACTCAGGGTAGGTGTCCCGCATCTTGCTCTCCAACTCCCAAGTCATGCTTTCACCGGAAGCTCCTAGCCAAACCACTTTAACCAAATCAATCTCTTTTCCCCTTAGAGTCTTTATTTCACGATCCGCGATTCATACAGGCACCGTCTCCACAATAAGGTTATCCCGTACTTGCACATTGTCCATATGAATCACATGAGATGGATCTGAAATATACTTCTGAAGTTGCGACACATGAAACACATCATGCAAATTCGAAAAATTACGCGGTAAAGCCACTCTATAAGACACATTCCCAACTCTCTCCGAAATCTAATATGGTCCAATAAATCGAGAAGTGAGCTTCTTAGACTTCAACGCTCACCCAACACCAGTCACAGGTGTAACTCTCAAAAATACATGGTCAGCCACTTGAAATTCTAAATCCTTCCTTCGCTTGTCATGATAACTCTTATGTCTACTTTGGGAAGCTTTCATCTTTTCTCGAATCAACTTCACGTTCTTAGTAGTCTCACGAACAAGTTCAAGTCCAAGTACTACACTTTCACCAGATTCATGCCAACATAAAGGAGTTCTACATCTTCGACCCTACAACGCTTCAAAAGGTGCCATCGCAATACTAGAATGGTAACTGTTATTATAAGTGAACTCTATCAATGGAAGATAAGTATCCC
The DNA here is from genome assembly GCA_948472305.1 of Vicia faba. Taxonomy (NCBI): domain Eukaryota; kingdom Viridiplantae; phylum Streptophyta; class Magnoliopsida; order Fabales; family Fabaceae; genus Vicia; species Vicia faba. The sequence goes on along the minus strand of CATIWC010000994.1, from coordinate 305,763 downwards.
ACAAACCTCTCTTCTCAAGAACACATGCCCTCAACAAGTCTTCCAACGATTGAATAGTCCGTTCAGTCTGACCATCTTTCCAAGGATGATACGCTGAACTCAACCTCAACTTAGAGCCCAATGCTTCTTGAAAACTCTCCCAAAAATCAGAAGTAAATCTTGGATCTCTATCTGACATAATGCACAAAGGAACACCATACAGCTTCACAATCACACTAGTGTAAATCTCAGCCAACTTGGACACTGTAAAACTGATGTTGATAGGAATAAAATGAGCCGAATTTGTAAGCCTATCAACAATCACCCAAATCGAATCATGCCCTCTTAAAGTATTAGGTAACCCTGTCACAAAGTCCATTGAAATGTTATCCCATTTCCATTATGGAACTTCTAACGGTGGCATCAACACTGCTGGCTTATGATGCTCAACTTTCGACTTTTGGAAAGTCAAACATGCATACACAAACCGAGCCACATCACTCTTCATCCCAGGCCACCAAAACAAACCTTTCAAATCTCGATACATCTCTGTAGCTCCTGGATGAATACTTAGCTTACTTCTATGACTCTCTTCAAGTATCACTTTCTTCATCTCAGAACATTAGGAATACAGATTCGGTTACAAAACCTTAACATACCTTGCGCATCTAACTTAAAATCACCATTCTCAGACTGATCGATTCTAACCATCGAATCTACCAGTTTAACATCCAACTTCTGAGCTTCTCTGATACTGTCTAGAAATTCATTATTAATATTCAACATACCTAACATAACACTTCGCGGCGTAACCTCGCAAACTAAGCTCATATCTCTGAACTGCTCAATTAATTCCAACTCTTTAACCATCATAGCCGACATATGTAAAATCTTTCGACTCAATGCATCAGCTACCACATTCGCTTTTCCTGGATGATAATTCAAACCGAAATCATAATCCTTTAACAATTTAGACCATCTTCATTGCCTCATATTCAACTCCTTATGATAAAAAAGATACTTCAAACTCTTATGGTCACTAAACACTTCAAATCTAGAACCATAAAGATAATGCCTCTAAATCTTCAACACAAAGACAACTGCAGCAAGCTCTAAATCATGCATAGGATAGTTCTTCTTATGAGTCCTTAACTTCCTTGACGCATAAGCAACTACCTTACCATTCTGCATAAGCACACCTCCTAAACCCATCTTAGAAGCGTCACAATACACCACAAAAGGCTCTCTTGGGTTAGGCAACGTCAAAATCAGAGCCGACGTCAATCTCTTCTTCAATTCTTTAAAACTTTCTTCGCACTGAACATCCCACAAAAAAGCTCTACCTTTACAAGTCAACTTAGTCAACGGAAGTGCCAACTTAGAAAAACCTTCGATAAACCTTCTATAGTAACCAGTTAATCCCAAAAAGCTCCTAATCTCAGTGCTGACTTCAGAGTTTCCCATTTCAACACAACATCAACCTTCGATGGATCTACAACAATGCCACTACCTGAGATCACATGACCAAGGAAACTAACCTCCTTTAACCAGAATTCACACTTGGACAACTTTGCATACAACTTCTTCTCTTTCAAAACTTGCAATACTACTCTTAAGTGTTCTGCATGCTCTTTTTCTGACTTAGAGTAAATCAAAATATCATCAATGAACACCACCATGAACCGATCTAAATAAGTATGGAAGATACGATTCATATATTCACTGAATACTCCCGGCGCATTAGTAACACCGAAAGGCATCACCGAATACTCATAATGTCCATAACACGTTCTGAAAGTCGTCTTCTGGATATCTTCATCCTTCACTTTAATGTGATGGTAACCCGAGCTCAAATCAATCTTACTAAACACACGAGCATCCACCAATTGGTCCATCAAGTCATCTATTCTTGGAAGAGGATACTTGTTTTTAATCGTCACTTTATTCAACCCGTCTATAATCAACACAAAGCCTCATAATTCCATCTTTCTTCTTTACTAACAATACTGGAGCACCCCACGACGATACACTTGGTCTTATAGACTTCTTTTCAAGTAACTCTTCCAATTGCTTCTTCAACTCTGACAATTCAGATGTAGACATCCTGTATGGTGCCATAGACACAGGTCTGGTACCAGGTACAAGATCAATTGCAAATTTAACTTCCCTCTCTGATGGTACATCAGGAATCTCATCAGGGAAAACTTCAGGAAATTCACACACCACCTGCAATTCCTCAATTATAGCTTGAGTCTCTACAGATAGCGACGCCATCAATGAGAACATTTGTGCCTCTTCTTGCACCAACTTCCTCAATTGTTTAGCAGACAATAGACCATCTTCCTATTCTTCAGGAGTAAAAAACCTCACAGACTTGTCATAATAGTTAATATGAACATAATTATTCTCTAACCAGTTCATACCCAAAATCACATCCAAACCTCTTAACGATAAACAAACAAAATCAACAACAAAGTCTCTGTCGAAGATCGACAAGGGACACTTAAAACACACAAAAGAAGTAGTCACCGACCCCTTGGCTGGAGTATCGACGACCATTTCTCAATTCAAAGAAGAAAACATAAGACCCAATCTTTCAACACAATCAGCAGCAATAAAAAAATGAGTAGCACCGGTATCAATAATAGTAATTAAAGGAGTACTATTAATGAAACATGTACCTCTGATAAGTCTGTCCTCAGTAGCTTCCTGATCCTCAACCAAAGCGAACATTTTACAACTTGTCTGCGCCCTCTTTGGTTTCTGACACTGACTACCAATGTGCCCTTCTTCTCTACAATTGAAACAAATCACATCCTTATGTTCACACTCATATACAACATGTCCGTTCTCACCACAACGGAAACACCTCTTCACTTCAGTAGTGCACACATTACTCTTATGCCCAGATTTTCCATGCTTAAAACAAACCACACCGGTAGGAGCATCTCCCCCACTAGTCCTCTGACGCTGAGAAACTTTCTATTTACCTTTACCAGCTGGGACATCATAAGGCTTACCACGATCATGTTGGTGCTTACCCCTCTTCTCACTGATAATCTTGTAATGAGCATTATTATCTCCTTCATAAATCCTACAACTATCAACCAAATATGCAAAGACACAGATCTTCTGGTATCCAATCGCCTTCTTTACCTCGGGGCGCAACCTATTCTCAGATTTTATACACTTCGAAAACTCAGCATTCACTTCACCGTAATGCGGATAAAACTTCGCCAACTCGGCAAACTTGGCAGCATATTCAACAACAGACATGTTCCCTTGCTTCAGCTCAAGGAATTCAATTTCCTTCTTACCACGAACATCTTCAGGAAAGTACTTCCTTAAAAATTCCCTACGGAACACAGCTCAAGTGACATTCTCACATGCAGCTTCTAACTTCTGACAAGTCTCTAGCCACCAGTCACCAACCTCGACTGCTAGCATATGAGTACCATATCAAACCTTCTGCGCTGGAGTGCAATCCATCACACGGAAGATTCTCTCAATCTCTTTCAACCACTCCAATGCTCCATCCGGATCATACTTTCCCTTGAACGTAGGAAGATTCTCTCTCTGGAAAGTCACCAAACTACGAGATCCAGCATTCCCGTCAGCATTCAGCTGATTCTCTATCGCATGAGCCATTACTTCTAAAGCAGTAGCAAGTGCAACATCATTCCTTCTAGCCATCTCAACTTATCGCTACAACATAAACAACGGCTAGAACTCAAATTAACAATACTCGATTGTTAGACAACTACGACTTGACGATAAGGTCGGACCAACCTTTTCCTCTGATACCAACTTTGTAACACCCCAATTCTACCCGACAATTATAGATAAATCAGAGTTATAAAATTATTCACGTAAATGAATCAGGATGCCACAAATTCATCATTAAAAACTCATTGTTTTCATCGTGGATATATAACACTTTAAATCTTCGGATGAACCATCAGCATAATACCTTAATTAAATAATTCAACAATTTAAACATCTAGGCAGAGGAATTCTTAATAATATATTTATCATCGTTACAACAACTTCAAAACAACACATACTTAATAATAATCAACTTAAAGTTCAACAACTGAATAATCAACAGTCAAAAGCAATAAGCGTTCACCCCCCCGAGTGTTACATATCAGAGCAATGACACTGACTCGAACTATTGAAGATATATAGCCTTCACTCTCAATTACCTGCACGTTACCAACATTAGGGTAACATTCAAATAGAAGGGGTGAGATATCTAACAATATAATAAAGCATATGATAATTAATATATTAAACTAGATCACATAACATTACCACTTCTCATATTACAGACAACAAACATCATAACAAAATATCAATACTATACACATATACCACTTCAATGCATAACCTCTTTATGCAATCAAATAATGCGACTCAATACTATGCAAATGCATGTGGTACCATTGGAGCAGAACTCCCATCTCAAAAATTGCCAATTAATAGAGGCATCAACAAGGCATAACCCTTCATCTCAATATTCTCCAATACAAGTCATCTCAACGAGCATAAGCTCCATCTTAAAATGCAATGTATGCGACACAATCATGAATGTAATGACAACATCATAATTGACAACATCTCAATACAACATCATCGTTGGCCAAAAGCCTACATCTTAAAAGCATCTCAACATCTTTTCATCAACATCATTCATCAACATCATTTATCATCATAAATCATCAAACATCATTTATACATCATAATTCATCAAAACAAACTCTCATTAACATCATCTCATCAAAAACTCATACGCACAGTAATACAACAGTAACTCATCAATTTCATAATATTGGCCATAGGCCTATAACAAGATAATGCCTATAATTAGTTAATCAACTAAGCCTTACTTGTAAATCACCAAATGTATACACACTACTATTATGTAATATTACATCATTATCATCATTAATCCTACTGTTACAAACCAGACAGTAATCTATAAATGTCTCATCCTCATCCTTCTTCACAAAAACCAACATAGCGATTACCACGAGAACTAACTCTAATCTTAATTTGGATACTAGGATTATCCTTCCTATTCTTCATTTTAATCCTTAAGAATGAAGTTCATCACGTTATCTATTCAATGCTTCGAACGACACCTCAAGCGGAGTCTGAAAACTCACGTTACAACATCCTCAAACTGATTCTGCCAAAAAACAGACAACATGGATCGATGCATAACGCCTTGGGTCGATGCATACTGAACTGAACTCGAAACATGAGTCGACGCATCCTCTCTTGTATGGACTCATCCTGAGTCTGCAACTCTTCATGTATCGACATATGCTCCTACGTATTGAGTCATCTTGAGTCTAAAAGCCCTCATGTATCGACACATGACTCCTTCGTTTCTACTCATACTGAGTCTAACAACATTCTTGTATCGACACATAGCATTTAGGGTCGGCACATATTTCTCTGCTAAGGGTATTTTCTGCGATTTTCTCTGTGTTTTCACTACGGGTTCTATACCTTAATCCCTAAAACATAATCTAATCATAGATAATCATCACTTACAATTATCCTATAATTCTACATTAATTAAACAGCATCGGGACATCATTATTCATCCAAAATTCATCGATTTTTCATCATACAACCTCATATACATTCAATTCATGAACAAGACAACAATCACCTCTAACCCCACATACCATATATCATGAACCCTATTATAGATTAAAAACCCCACCCTTACCTTGGATTGAAGGCCGCTCTATAACTTCTGGTTGAATTCCTGTTCTGCCGTTTTTCCTCTATTCCAACGGCTTCACGTTCTTCCTTTCAAACCCTTATTCTTCTTACTGCTTCTTCTTTCTTATTTTTTCTAACAATAATAAAATAACCTATTATTCTCTTTATTCCTTAATGGGCTTAAAACTAATACACCCCCTTATTGTATCTATTCCTTTAAAACAAGCCCACAACAAAATAATATCATCCTCCTCATAATATTATTTCACCACTTAATAAAATAAATAATTCCAACTAATCACAACACAACTTCACAAATATTCTATAAACAATTTAATTAAATAATTAATTAAATTACGGGCGTTACAGCAACTACGGCGGGTGGAAAAACCATAAAAATATATTTCTTTTCTCACCTCCACCATCCATTTTTATACAACATTTTTATAGCCAAAATATACAGATTTTACAAAGAGGTTCCTACGGAGTACCGTAGATGTTTAGGGTGCTAATACCTTCCCTTTGCATAACCAACCCCCTTACCTTGAATCTTTCCCCCTTTTTTTGGGTTATTCGCTCTTTTCCCATTCCTTTGGAAATAATAAAGTGCGGTGGTGATTTTATTTTGATTTGTACAAGTCTAGTTGATCCCATGGCTTAGTCTTAAACATTTCTACCACTACAAAAAATGGCGACTTCACTGGGGAAAGATTGACCTCTTGCTGGTCCATCCCTAAGTGGGTTGAGCCTATCTTTGTTTATATCTGTATATGTGTTGTTGTTGTTTATTATATTATATGTTGTATATATGTTTGTCTGGATTTTCCTTGTTTTCAGGATGCTTGGTGATTACTTATAAGTCCTATACCCGGACTTGGGAAAACTCTAAGATAGGACGAGCATTATAGTCATGTTAACTTTGAGGGGGTAATCCCAAAAAAGGAGGCATGAGATCCCCCACTCAGTGGAGGCCCCTTTGACTGTAGTGTCGTTTACCGAGTAATCAGGAATACGTACTGCTTTCGACCTGGGAGCCTGCTGAAACTGAGGACCATAGAATACCAAACCCATCTTGGCCTTTTAGGTGTAGTGCGGAAGTATGACAGAGTAACCCAGAAATAGTTATCACGCGATAATACGCCCAGACGAGTTTTTCTTGAGAATATTACTAATTACCGAGTTAATCAGGAAGTTGATAATATCCGAAGGAAGGATGTAGACTCTGGGTACCTCTAGAACCTTGTTCGGCAGGTGATAACTTTTAGACCAATACCTTATGGGTAGTACCTTCGACCTCATGCTCATGACGTTGAACCTATGAACCCTATATGTGTGATCTTGCGTGTGATTGTTATGTCATTCATCCATGCACTTGTAAGCATCTTTTGAAGAAATCTTATTTCAAGGGGTTTAAAAAAATTGACCATTTGTGAATATCTCAAGTACTTTTTAACCATGGATTCTGGAAAGAGAAAGACCGGGAAGTACAGTTTCAAGGATCCCAAAATAGATGAGTTGATCAGTCTAATCCCTGAGATCGAGTGTTCTGCAGACTTTCAAAAGAAGTATGGATCCATCATTCCTCTCATGAAGATGAAGATGAAGATGAAGGAAGGTATTCTCTCGACCTTGGTCCATTTCTATGATCCAATGTATCATTTATTTACTTTTCCCGACTATTAGTTGATGCCTACACTGGAGGAGTATTCTTATCTATTGGATTTACCTGTTACTGATTGTGTTCCTTTTACTAGTTTGGAGGGTGAGCCAAAACCACATGAGATTGCTGCTTTGATCCATCTGGGGAAGTTTGAGGTTGAAGCCCATACGACTACTAAAGGAGGGATTATAGGATTACCAGCTCAGTTCTTATTGGAGAAATCTTGCTACTTTTCCAGGATGAAGAGTACAATCACTTTTGAGGCCATCTTTGCTCTACTTACTTACGGGTTATTCTTATTTCCTAATGTGAACAAGTTTGTTGACATTAATGCTATCAGGATCTTCATGATTGGGAACCCAGTTCCTACCTTATTAGGTGATGCTTATTACTCTATTCATATTTGGAATTCTTACCATGGGGGGATGATTATCTTTTGCACACCCCTGTTGTACCAGTGGTTTATCTCTCATATGCCTCAGTCTAATGCTTTTTGGGATGTCAAGAAGGAACCCCGTTGGGCTTCTAAGATCATGGAACTTACTCACTAGGATATTGATTGGTATCATCGATCTTACCAGGATATAGAGATTATTGACAGTTGTGGTAGTTTCCCTAATGTACCTCTTCTTGGTACAAAGGGAGGAATTAACTATAACCCTGTTCTTGCACGGCGACAACTCGGTTATCTGATGAGGGATAAACCAAATAGTATTCATTTGAGTAGTTTCTTTCTGAAGGAAGGAGAAGACCATAGGGAAGCTAGGGAGGAGATTTCAAAGGCCTGGGATCACATTCATAAGAAGAGTAGGAAGGACTTGGGACCTAGGGGTGTTGTTTCTTTGGAGCCATATCTTCAGTGGGTCCAAACGAGAGTTATTCAGTCGAAGATGCCATATTTCCGGGAAACATCTAATTCTGATCTATTTGTAAAGACCACTCCTCCCTTATTAGATGATCTAGAAGAGTTGTAGCTTGCTTTGGTCATGATGCAACATGAAAAGGATGCTTGGAAGAACAAATTCCAAAATTTAGAGATTTCCTATAGAGCAGACTTGAAGGAGAAAGACGACTTGATTGAGATCCTTGAGAGTCGAGCGGTAGAGACTATGGAGAGGCAAGGGGATTTATTTTCTCCTAAGCCTCAGTCAGATGCTATTTGCTCACTCCCTGATTTAGGTGATTAGAAGAAGGTTGCCACCAGATATGCGAAAGAAAACCAGAGGTTGAAGGCTCAGATTTCCAGGCTCACAGGGAAGCGCCAGCGTATAGAGTGATCTCCATCAGTTTTACTTCTCAGGGTTTTAGATTTTATTTTCATCTTGTACTTGGGATCATTGAAACTTGTAATCCATTTTGGAGTTGTTATAATGAAATTTTTTTCAGTATTTCAAATGCGTTATTACTTTGATATTTGCAATATGTCCATAAATTTTAAATCCCTTGAAATATTAAATAATAAAATAAAATCATGTGCGTTGCATATGATGCATCATATTGCACATATTTCTTGCATTTGTTGTGCATATCCAGGTGTCTTACCAAGCTTCTTTACTTCGTTCAGCAAGCTAACTCACCACTACAACACTCGGGCTAATTTCAGAAAGAAGATGGACAACATAGAACAAGAGAATCGTGAGCTGCGCGAGGAGGTTTCTGCTCTGAAGGCCGGCATGGCCAATATTACTGCTCTAATGGAATCTCTGGTGGCTGCTCAGAATCATCCACCGAGTGTCCAACCTCAACCAACAAGTGAAACTACTGAAGCTCCGACTGTTCCCGTATTTGCTACTCCAGCTGTTGTTCAAAACTGCATGCCTCAAGGCTATCCATGGGGAATGCCAGATAATTTTTCACCTGAAGGTTTCAATCTTGGTCCTCAAGATACTCCAATTGTTCAGACTATTGTTACTCCTACACCTCCCGTGGTGCATGCTGCTCCTGCTGCGCCTCCTTCGGTGAATATGGTTTCGTTTGTTAATGATGACATGTGTCGTCCTTTCCCTCCACCGAGTGAAGACTTGGGTCTTTATGAGAGAATGGATGATTTTCAAGAGCAGTTTGACAAGATGCAGAGAGAGATGAAGGCCCTCAGAGGAAAAAAGCTATTTGGGAAGAACATGAATGAGTTATGCTTAGTCCCGAATGTTAAGATACCTGCTAAGTTCAAGGTCCCAGAGTTTTAGAATTACAAGGGCAACACTTACCCTCGTGCTCATCTGGTAATGTATGTAAGGAGAATGTCTACCCATACTGATGATCAGCGTCTGCTGATTCACTTTCTTCAGGATAGTTTTACCGGTGCTGCGCTGAAGTGGTATATGAGTTTGGATAGAGTTAACATCCACACTTTCAATGATTTGGGAGAATTGTTCATCAAACAATACAATTACAATGTGGACATGGTTCTTGACCGTGATTAGCTCAGGGCCATGGTTCAGAAAGACAGGGAATCATTCAAAGAATATGCACAGAGATGGTGTGAGGTAGCCGCCCAAGTGATCCCTCCCATGGAAGAGAAGGTGATGACTAAGATTTTCTTGAAAACTATGGGTGCTTTCTACTACGAGAGGATAGTAGCAAGTGAGACAAGTGACTTTACTGAAATGGTAGGAATGGGTATCCGCTTAGAAGAGGCTGTAAGAGAGGGCTGTTTAACGAGAAATGAAAGCTCTGGAGGTGTGAAGAAGCCATCTTATGGGTTTACCAAGAAAAAGGAAGGGGATGTAAATGCTGTTATACAATAGAGGAGGGTTAATACTCCTAGAAGGAATTATCAGTGTCATCAGCAAGTCGCCTCAGTTACTCCAGTTGTGGGTGCAGCTCCAACCACCATTGCTTATCAGAGACCGTCCCAGCAGGGGAATCAAGGGTATAATCAGAGAAGGGAGTGTTATGACCCTATTCCTATGAGCTATACAGAGTTACTATCGGCATTAATTCAGAAGAAGCTGGTTCAGACTCAACCACCTCCCGCTGTACCATCACCATTGCCTTGGTATTACAAGGCAAACCAAACATGTGCTTTTCATCAAGGAGCACCAGGACATGATGTTGAGAATTGTTATCCTTTGAAGACTGAGGTGCAGAAATTGGTGAAGTCTGGTATTCTATCTTTCAAGGATATGGGCCCTAATGTGAAAGACAATCCTCTACCCAAGCATAGAGGAGTAAATGTTGTGAATATGGTGGCCGATTGTCCAAGCGACTTCTGGATTTTTGATGTTAATCTGGTTAGAGGAGATTTGGTGAAAATGCATGCAGATCTCTGTAAATTTAGCTACTATATGCATAACCATTCCGGTTGTGCTATTTGCAGTACAGACATACAAGGTTGCGATAAGATAAAGGCTGATTTACAGGAGATAATGGATGAGGGCCTCATCCACATAATCAGGCCTAGGGCAGAGTATGAAGAGGAGGTGAATATGGTTTCTGGATGCCCTGGAGAATTCAGAATTTTTAATGTAGAGTATATGAATGAGGACCTTGTGAAATTGCATGCTACTTTCTGCCATATGGTTGGTCAGGTAGAACACCAATATGGGTCTTTCCGAATTTGCTGTCGGGACTCCCGTGGATGTTCAATCGTGAAGAAGGGTGTTCAGTTGTTGTTAGATAATGGAATTATCAAGGTTACAAGTCAAAGGGATGATTATCATAAAGTTGATTTGGTTGAGGTTTGCTTGACTGAAGAAGAATCGGATGAAGAGTATGCCTCTGCAAACGAGTATTTCTCCTCAGATAAGGATTTATTTTCCAGAAATGACTCAATAATGACTGATTGCGTTTAAGAAGGGGTAAACATCATTGTACCTTGTTTTGGGGAACCTGCCCATCTCGAAGTTGAATATTATAGCAAGCCAGCTATTACCCATTGGTGATTAGTTTGTCGGGTCCTATTCCCTACAAGTCAGATAAGGTTGTGCCCTACAAATACAACGCTACAATCTTAGAGGATGGAGTGGAAGTTCCCATCCAACCAATGCCTGATGTTGGAAATATTGCTGAAAATAGCAGGGTGACCCGCAACGGTCGTGTGTTTGCACCAGTTGTTCGAGGAGATGTTAGTGCTGGAAAGAAAATTGCTGAGAATGTTGAACCCAAGAAGGCTACGGGTGAGACTAGTGAGGCTACGTTAGAGAAAGAAGTGGATGATATTTTGAAGATAATCAAGATGAGCGACTACAGAATTATAGATCAACTACTGCAGACTCCTTCAAAAATATCTATCATGGCTTCATTGATGAACTCATCTACTCATATAGAATCCTTGATGAGGGTATTGGACCAATCTTTTATGGAGTGTGATATGCCAATAGACCAATTCAGCAGCGTAATACGGAGCATTACGTCATGTAATAACTTGAGTTTCTGCAATGATGAATTGCCAGAGGAAGGAAGGAATCACAACCTGGCCCTCCACATCTCTATAAATTGTAAGAATGATTCACTATCCAATGTGCTAATTGATAATGGATCCGCTTTAAACGTTATACCGAGTAGCACTCTTATGAAGTTGAAATATCAAGGAACGCCTATGCGCCCGAGTGGCATCACTGTGAAAGCGTTTGATGGATCTAAGAAATATGTTATTAGTGAAGTGGACTTACCTATTCATATAGGACCACATTTGTTTCAGATGTCTTTCCAGGTCATGGATATTGTACCCGCTTATAGCTGTTTGCTAGGAAGGCCGTGGATACATGAGGCAGGGGCTGCCACTTTAACTTTACACCAGAAACTGAAACTTGTACGTGAAGGGAAAGTGGTAATCATAAATAGGGAACAATTATTGATATCTCATTTGTCCTCTTTCAGCATTGTGGAGGCAGATGAAGCTGTTGTTGGAACCCAGTTCCAAGCCTTATCCATTGACAACATAAGAGGAAATGAGAATTCCATGGTTTCGCTTAAGGATGCACAATAAGTTGTGCGAAAGGGTCATAGAGAGGTATGGGGACAAATTGTGGATCCACCTGTAAACAAGAACAAAGTCGGCTTGGGGTTCTCTTTGAAGAATGACAAAGGTAAGAGCATGAAGCCGAAGTCTGATGCAAGCAAGTATCAAGACATATTCCGTAGCGAGGGTTATCTTCATCCAGCTATTTCCGGGATTAATGCCATTGTGGAAGATGAAGAAGAGCAGGAGATGCCGAATTATATGATGCACAGAGTCAGGGTTCAGAACTGGATCACCATTGATGTTCCCTCTTGCATACATGTTTCAAAATAATTTGTTTTGTTAATATTTTTGAAAAGCTTTCACTCTGCCCAAGGTGGAAGTATTAATGTTGTAGGCTATCTGTTTGCTGTGACTGTTAAAATCAATAATAAAAGATGTATTTGTTTCCAAAATTGTGGCTTTATTTTCTGCTTTTATTTTGGAAAATGGTAATCATAAAAAACCCTTCAAAATAAATAATAACTGAAATTCAATCTGCATGATCACTTGTTACACATGTCAGTTTCTAAAAGCAATCATAAATCATATGTGCAGATTAATTAAAAAACCCGATGAATACAATGACCCTGCACCCTCTCCCAACTTTGAATGTCCTGTGTGTGGGGCCGAAGAAGAAGATTATGATGAGATTCCAGAAGAGGTCTCGTGGTTGCTTGAGCACGAGGAAAATACCATTCAGCCATATAAAGAGCCATTGGAAGTGATCAATTTGGGTTCAGAAGAAGATCCGAAGGAAGTCAAGATTGGAGCATTGCTGCATCCTGATGTGAAGAGCAAGTTGATTGAGCCGTTGAAAGAGTATGTGGATATTTTTGCTTGGTCTTATCAACATATGCCTGGTTTAGATACATATATTGTAGAGCACCGTTTGCCGTTGAAGCCAGAGTGTCCGCTAATCAAACAGAAGTTGAGAAGAACTCACCCAGATATGGAAGTGAAGATCAAAAAAGAGGTTCTAAAGAAGATTAGTGCTGGTTTTCTTGTGACATCAGTGTATCCTCAATGGATTTCCAATATTGTCCCAATACCAAAAAAATACGGAAAACTTCGCATGTGCGTAGATTACAGAGATCTAAATAAAGCTAGTCCAAAAGATGATTTTCCATTGCCACACATTGTTATGTTAGTGGATAGTACAACAAAATTCAAAGTATTCTCGTTCATGGACAGATTTTACAGGTATAATCAAATACGAATGGCTCCGGAGGACATGGAAAAAACAACGTTTATCACACCCTTGGAAACATTCTGTTACAGAGTGATGCCCTTCGGGTTGAAGAACGTTGGTGCAACGTACCAGAGGACTATGACAACCCTATTCCATGATCTGATGCACAAGGAAATCAAAGTATATGTTGATGATATGATTGCTAAATCCCATACTGAAGAAGAGCATGTAGAAGATTTGTTGAGGTTGTTTCAGCGTTTGAGGAAGTATCGTCTCCGTTTGAATCCAAATAAATGTACCTTCGGTGTTCGATCAGGAAAATTGTTGGGTTTCATTGTTAGCCATAAAGGAATTTAAGTTGACCCTTATAAAGTCAAATAAATTCAAGAGATGCCAGCGCCAAGAACTGAAAAGCAAGTCAGAGGGTTCCTCGGGTGTTTGAATTATATTTCCAGATTCATTTCCCACATGACTGTAACATGTGAACCAATATTTAAGTTATTAAAGAAAGATCAAGGTTATGTATGGACGGATGACTGCCAAAGGGCATTCGAAACTATTAAATAATATATGCTTGAACCTCCTATCTTGCTCCCTCCTGTCGAAGGAAGACCGTTGATTATGTATCTGATAGTGTCAGATAAATCCATGGGTTGTATTTTGGGACAACATGATGATACCGGGAAGAAAGTGTTTGTCATTTATTATCTCAGTAAAAATTTCACTAATTGTGAGTCACGATATTCCATGCTGGAAAAGACATGTTGTGCTTTGGCCTGGGCGGCAAAGCGTTTGCGGCAGTATATGTTGAATCATACTACTTGGTTGATCTCCAAAATAGATCCAATCAAGTACATTTTTGAAAAGCCTGCTCTTACTGGGAGAATTTCCCGCTGGCAGATATTGTTGTCTAAATATGACATTGAATACTGCACTCAAAAAGCTATTAAAAGCAGTGTGTTGGCAGATTATCTTGCTCACCAACCAGTGGAGAATCATCAGTCTGTAGAGTATGAATTCCCAGATGAGGATGTGATGTTCCTGAAAGTGAAAGATTATGATGAACTGTTGCCTGAGGAAGGTCCTGACCCTGAATCTCGTTGGAGTATGGTATTTGATGGAGCTATTAATGCTTATGGTAAAGGAATTGGTGTTGTGATTGTCACTCCACATGGATTTCACATTCCTTTTACCGCAAGGTTGACATTTGATTGTACTAATAATATGGAAGAATATGAGGCTTGCATCATGGGTCTCGAAGAGGCTATTGATCTCAGAATTAAAATTTTAGATGTGTATGGCGACTCAGCTTTGGTAATAAACCAGATTAAAAGAGAATGGGATACTCGTCACCCCGGATCAATCCCTTACAAAGATTATGCTAGAAGGTTGTTACCCTTCTTTAATAAAGTTTAATTCCATCATATTCCAAGAGATGAAAATCAAATGGCAGATGCTCTGGAAACTCCGGCTTCTATGTATCAAGTAAATACCTGGAATGATATACCTCGAATTATGGTTCGGCGACTGGATAGGCCCGCTCATGTGTTTACAACAGAGGAGGTAGCAGATGAGAAGCCTTGGTATTATGATATCAAGCATTTTCTCTAGACTCAGGAATACCCGATTGGTGCATCGAATAAAGATACAAAGACATTAAGAAGATTGGAAGGTAGTTTCTTCCTCAGTGAAAATGTGTTGTATAAAAGAAATTATGACATGGTCTTGCTCAGATGCATGGATAGACACGAAGCAGGCATGTTGATGCATAAGGTTCATGAAGGTTCATTTGGCACTCATGCAAATGGACATTCGGTGGCTAAAAGGATGCTAATGGAAGGTTATTATTGGATGACAATGGAATCTAATTGTTATAAATTTGCAAAGAAGTGTCATAAATGCCATATTTATGCTGATAAGGTCCATGTCCCTCCGACACTTCTCAATGTGATTTCCTCCCTTTGGCCTTTCTCCATGTGGGGTATTGACATGATTGGGATGATAGAACCCAAAGCTTCGAATGGACACCGTTTTATCTTGGTAGCAATTGATTACTTCACCAAGTGGGTGGAGGCTGCTTCATATGCCAATGTTACTAAGCAGGTGGTTGTGCGCTTAACCAAGAATAACCTTATATGTCGGTATGGTGTGCTGAGCAGAATTATCATCGACAATGGCTCGAATTTGAATAATAAAATGATGACAGAACTTTGTGAAGAATTCAAGATTGTCCATAACAACTCATCTCCGTACAGGCCAAAGATGAATGGGGCTGTTGAAGCTGCTAATAAAAATATCAAGAAGATTATCCAGAAAATGGTTGTTACTTATAAGGATTGGCATGAAATGCTCCCTTTTGCTTTGCATGGGATATCGAACATCTGTATGCACTTCAACAGGAGCAACCCCATTCTCCCTGGTGTATAGAATGGAAGTTATACTCCCAGTCGAGGTTGAGATTCCCTCTTTGCGTGTGATAATGGAAACCAAGTTGTCAGAGGCTGAATGGATCCAGAACAGGTTTGACCAATTGAACTTGATCGAAGAGAAGAGAATGACAACTTTGTGTCATGGGCAGTTATATAAGAAAAGAATGAAGAAAGCTTTCGATAAAAAGGTCAAACCTCGTGAATTCAGAGAAGGTGACCTCGTGCTAAGGAAGATTATGTCTTTCAACACTGATTCTAGGGGCAATTGGACTCCCAATTTTGAATGCCCATATGTTGTCAAGAAAGACTTCTCTGGCGGTGCATTAATTCTTGAAACTATGGATGGCAAGGAGTTCCCACGTCCCATGAATGCTGATGCAGTCAAGAAATACTTCTCCTAAAAAAGTAAAAGAACAGCTCGCTAAGTTGAAAACCCGAAAGGGAGGCTTAGGTAAAAAAGAGCGTCTCGGTAGGCCAAAAACCCGAAAGGGCGGTCTAGGAAAAAGTTAGAGACATAAACAGAATAAATTTCCCGCTAAGTTGAAAACTCGCAAGGGCAGCATAGGCAAAATTTAGGGACTTTCTTGGAAAGTAACTGCATCACGCAAGATCTGATCATTGAAGCAACAATCTTCTCAAATCCTCATCATACTTCAACAGAAGCTGCTGCTCAAGATTTCAAAAATTGTTAGAGGGGATAATGGTCATTGTATCTCAATGTATCTTTTCCATTATATATTACCATTTTACAAACTTTGTAATCATCTATGGAGTCTCGCCGTTCGCAGACTACCATTCTATTAATAAAGTTTGAGTTGTTACCCAACTCTTTGTGTTTCTTATTTTATTTAGCTTTCAAAGACTCCATTTATTATTGATAATAACTTTCAAAGCAAAAAGATTAAATAACAAAATCAATTTTTCAAAAAGAATTTACAATTTGCTTTTACTTTATAATTTGTGATGCAAAAAAAAAAAACAAGAACAACAAAAATGGTGATCCCAAGAATGGACAAACTCCAGTTGTTTTAAGAAGTTTTTTTCCCCTCAGGAAAGCTTACTCAGGATGATTCGCCGTATTGGGTTCGAGACTCTGGTATCCTAGGTCAAGTTTGGATTCGTTTCTCCTCCTTGTCTGAGTTTTTCATGATGTAAGGTTTTAATCCGAGATTTCTCCAGTGAAGTTTTCATTCGGTCTAATGGAAGTTCTTTTTCCAGAGAAGTCGGTACCATAATCACTGTTGAAGAATGCAGGTCTCCGGTTTCTCTAGTGAAGAACGTATTGTGGTTTTCCCTTTAAGGATGTGGTGATTAACCTCCCCAATGAAGTGGACCTGAATTCCCCAGTGAATGTTTTGATGATATGATGTCCATCTACTTTACTTGAGATTGGTTTTGCAATCGCCAATAAGAGTTTTACTCTTGAAAACATTTGTTTCCCCGGTGAAGCCTGGAGAAGGATGTTCTATCCCTGTATCTGTACTATTCTGCCACTTTGTTTTATTTACTTCCGGATTATGTTTCTCCTTAGTAAAGCTAAGGCATGCAGTAGGTTATGTTTCCTTAGCTGTCATTTATCTTTTTTTGGAATGATCATCTTGGATGTGATTTAGCCGAGTGTTGTTTGTGCCCGAGGTGGTTTTTCCTGGTTACTCCTAGTGTTGTATATCCGTTTTGTCAGCATACGCACAATAACACCCATACATTCATACACTCATACATTCATACATACATCATGCATAGCTAAAATTGGCAAATCATTGCTCATTAACATTTGTAAATATTTTTGTTGACATATCACCCTGTTTTGCAGAGTTATGTTGTCCTCTCTTCAATAGAGTATTGGCCTTAAGCAGAAAGCATATATTCTTTCAATTTCCCCACTGAGTTATCCCTCGTGGAAGATTTTTGCTTTAACCTTCCTGTACAGCTCCTTGTTTAGACATATTTGGTTTTCCCTCTTGAGTTTATTTCTCAAAGGATGTATTTTGGTTGACTGTTTCATTCCAGTTTACTTCTGATTTGAATCTTTGGTTTCCCATCAATATTATTGACTCTGGATTTCTGAAAGCTTCGAGTTTTGGTTTGTGCATTTATTTTGCACAAGAAGACTTTATCTCCTCAGGAGGAATATCGTGGCATTTCCCCAGGAAGTCATATTTCATTCCCTAGGAAGCCATATTATTCTCTCCATAAAGTCATTTCTTTTTACAATCCTCTATGACAACAAGTGACAAGTCTCTTTATTTGAGCAACTTGTGTTTTCCTGTAAAAGTCGACGTAACTTATTTTTTGCTATCTCCTCTATGAATGGATAGTTTGCAGTCTGTCATCGGTTTACACCATCAGATGGCAAGACTTTCAAATTCACAGAGACAGTTCGTTGTGAAATCTTGGCAGGTGGAAGTCCCTTTATTTGAGATAGCTTACCCTTTCCAGGCAAAGTGCCTCGATTAAAGAAGAAGTTGAGACCCGTTCTAGGCAAAATTCCAGAATTTTGGGGAAACTTGTTACTTTTAGTGAACGTTGGTAGTTCATCGTTAGTGAACGGCGGTGCTATGATATATTCTCTTCCTACCTTCAGTGAAAGTTGATAGGTCATTGTGATACATTGGGAGAACTGACTTGGTTTTTTGCGTTTGATCGCAATTATTGCGGTTTAGCAAGAGTCGCCACCGACTTTTCTTTTATCCAATAAGGAAAGGCTGAAAAGAATAGGAAAGACCTTTAGAGATGTTTTCTTGAGTTCGGGGGGTAGATTATGAAAAGGGAAGGTATTAACACCCTTTTCATCCATGGTTTTCCATGGGCTCTTAGTTACTTGCTAGATCACTTACTTTTGTTTGAATGTTCTTGTGGTGTGGGTTTTGAACGTATTTTAAAAATGTATTTGTAATGGTTCTCGTTTCTATAAGAACGCGTACAAAGTGTTGTCTTTTGAAAATATTTCAAATTAGAGTGTTGGTGTAAAAATGTTTTGTTGTGAGCAAGCGAGCAACTAGGAGCGAATCTACCTACTCAAAAAGTCTTAAGTGTTCTTTCCTTCCTCCTTTAGATATTGCTATCTTACCATTGATTTTGGTAAGAAGCCCCATCGTTGGATGTCAAGGGACGGGTGCGAGACGTTTATATAGTCATAGAAGGCAACCCATGGAACATTTTAGCAATGTCGTTTTAGGGACTAGATCGTTTACCGAAGGAAACATCGATGGTCATCGAGGGACTACGATCTTTTATCAAAGGTCTTTTGCTAAAACTCCCATGTTCGAGGGACATGACTAATTTTCCGATAGGCAACAAGTGAGATTACCCTAAGGGTGCGTGTGTTCAAAGTGTGTTTGATTGCATGCATTTAGTCTTGATTAGGATGCTCTATTTTTTTATTTCATGTCTTTCCATACACACCCTAATTACTAGCATTATATTTGAAAAGCGATAAATTACGGAAATATAAAGTCATACGCTATTACAATATTTAGGGATGGGGATACAAATTTACAAATGGGGAGTTATAAGAACTTAAATCCTATTTAACTATTACAAGCATATTGAAATGTACCATGCAAGAAAGAAAAAGGATTTGTTTTGAAAATGGATTTTTGTCTTAATGAATAAATAAATAAATAAAAAAAGAAATAAATTAACTAAAAAAAGAAAATATTTTTTATGTCTGTTTTTTTTATATTAATAAAAAAGGATGTTAATGTTAAAAATGATAGAAAGGAAAATAACGAGAGAGAAAAATCAACATGTTGCTGAAAGCAAAGCAACGTGGATCAGAAGTTCTGATGCCGGGCGCGCTGTGGTTCAACATGAAACATCAGAGGAAATAAGAAGTTCTTAGTTGATACACTCCGAGGTCCTACAAGAAACGTTAGAGGGAAAACACAGAAGTTATGGGTTGCTACGTGCTAAAGTTCTGAATGTGAGAGCAGTGAAAAAATCTTAGAAGCTCCGTACATGTTAAAACAGTGGGAAGAACTCATAAGTTCTGTATAGTGCTAAGACAATGAGTGAACATCAGAAGTTAAGTGTGTTATCAGCGTGTGAAAATCAGAAGTTAAGTGTTAAAATAGTCAGTGGAAATATCAGAAGGTTCTACGCCACATTTCAACTCTTTCCTCATATTAATCAGCACATCAACAATTTATTCAAATCTTAATAAACAGAAAATCAGAAGGATAAAAGCACAACAATTTATAGAAGTTATAATCCTGAATCTGAGCCTAGCCCTAATCAAGAAGTTCTGATCCACAATTTTTATTCTTATGCAATGATATGGACAACATTAATAATGTGATATTTACATATTAATGATGTTCTAAATGAAAAGATGAAAAGTCAGAAAGACTTATCTTGAGTCTGAAGCGTGTGTTTGGAACTTGAACTACTGCCTTCAGATGTTCTGGAGTCAACAAGAGCAACGAAAAAGAAAATGCCAAGTTCTTTGATTCAAAGGGAAGAATAAAGGTTTGGTGTTCTGTTTGGGAATTCTGGATTTTTGACGAAGGTTTCACAGTTTTCTTTTCTCTCCTTTGACGATTCTCTCTCCCCCAAGACCAACCCCTTAAACGTGTGATGAAGCAAATTATTTATAGATAGGTTTGTTGTGGTTTTGGGGGGGATATAGGGTTTAATTGGTTTTAAACCTTTTTGGTATACTATTTCATTGGTTTTTAATCACAGTTTTTGTATGCTAATTTGGTGCAAATATAGGGTTTGAGAAAAATGCATATATGGACTAGATCAGTATCAATTTGGAGTGTTGTGGCAGCTGGTTGCAGGACTGTGCTATAGCAGTGCAGTAGGATGCTCAAACAAGGTTTTGGGGTTTTGTGATGTTCTGATCGAAGAAGACCAGAGTGAAACTCGAAGGGTGATGCTCTGATCGAAGCATATGCTGAAGAGCCATGTTCTGATTGAAGAATCATGTTCTGAACCATGTTTTCAAATTCTGATTGCACTAGCATGGAGGCTAGCTCAGAAGTTCTAAAGTATCATATTCTCTTAACACTTAGAAAATTTTCTAAATGTTTAGAAATTTGATTTTTTTCAAAGTAATTTCTGACTTCTGATTTTGATGAACCAATTTCATGTCTTGATGAAATATAATTCTTGAAACTTGATTTTTGATCTAAAAGTCAAAGTTTGACTTTTAAGTGTGCTTTTGACCATTTTACCCTTGTGAATGGTTTTCTTGGAGAATTGTAATTCAAGGCTTGAAATTGGATGGAAGCAAAAACTGAGGGTCCAGGATGATCCTTTGAGAAATGAGAGGGCTAATTTTGGGGTACAACAAGTGCCCCTGTTCAATCTTCTTCCGCTTGAAGAGTTATATTGGCGAATCCGCCATTCGTGACTTGAAGATGGAAGATGATTGAACACTAGAGTGCCCAGAAATTTGCACTCGAAGAAGAGAGTGTAAGTTGATAATATCGGGAATGGGCTTACAGATGCAATTTAGAAGGTGACGGAGAATCGTCGGAGGTGGACTTAAAGATGCCATCCAGAAAAGATCGGTTGCATAAGAGATTCCTTGGTGAGAATCCCTATACCTGCTATTGAGGAGGACTTCGTCGGGGAAGGTCAATTTATGTCCTGGGAAGTAGAGTCTAGGAGCTTCGATTGTCCATTACTCTACTGGGGAATTAACTCTTGGTTAAGGAGGTGAAAGTAGAATGTATACCTGGTTAGGGTCCAGTATGTACAGCGATTTACTGGGGAAATGTGAAATCGACCATATCTGGTTGGGTTCTGGCCTTACAGTGTTGTAAATTGTTGTTTGGAGAAAGGGAGAAGGAACCTAGATAGTAGGGTTACTTTGAGATGAAAGCCTGGATAGTAGGGCTATGAGAAGGAACCTGGGTCGTAGAGTTACTTTGAGATGAAATTCTAGATAGTAGGGCTATGAGAAGGAACCTGGGACGTAGGGTTACTTCGAGATGAAAGCCTGGATAGTAGGGTTTATGGGAAGGAACCTGGATAGTAGGGTTACTTAGAGATGAATGCCTGGATAGTAGAACAATGAGAAGGAACCTGGGTAGTAAGATTACTTCGAGATGAAAGCCTGGATAGTAGGGCTTATGGGAAGGAACCTGGATAATAGGGTTACTTCGAGATGAAAGCCTGGATAGTAGGGCTATGAGAAGGAACCTGGGTAGTAGGGTTACTTCCAGATGAAAGCCTGGATAGTAGGGCTTTGAGAAGGAACCTGGGTAGTAGGGTTACTTCGAGATGAAAGCCTGGATAGTAGGGCTTATGACATGTATAACTTCACAGGTTTAATCTTGAACTATTGGAATTGTTGATGATAACCATCTTTCCTGAAGAGATATAAGATTAATTATATGCGATGCATGAAATGCATTGTGTGATGATGTTCTCAAAATAAATGAGATTATGCTATATGCGATATGTATGCGCATGTCACGATGTATGAACATGAAATTCTATTGTGACATGTACGAGTCTGGGAAAATAAATCCATGACCGCTGCTAGAGAGTATAGAATTCCTGACTGTTGTAGAGAACTGTGATTCTTCTACTTCTATTGGGGATGTTGAATGGAAGCGACTATGCCAGAGATTTGATCTTTGTTGTTTGTGAATACTCTACCAGGGAGAGACTCTGTATGAGAATAACTCTGCGGGAGAATGACTCTGTTAAGCTCTGTTGGGGATTGAGCTTCTGTGTCTAGAGAAATAAACTCTTCTTGGGGAGATAAAAATTTAGGATGATCCGCTCGCGATTATGAATTTCGGCTAGGGGATATAGATGTCCGGTTTCTGGATGACCTTGGCTAGGGAGATTTCTTCCCGTTTTGAGAGTACTGACATCAATGCTTTGATTACCTTTACTCTGTGGGGTATACAGATGCTACGAGGTCGTATGCACTAATGATTATGTTTCAAGGCTGTCTTTGCCCCTATTTCTTAAGTTACGACCAATTGTCTTTCCGTTTCTTATGTAAATATTTATGAGCAATAACCATATTCAATGCATATGTCAAGAATATATCATTGGACGCTTTTACAAAAAAAATTGAAAAGGACAAAAACTCATATATATTTTTTTTGTAAAAATGATTTGTATTGATTTTCGAAGTTGGCCTATAATAGGTGTTTTTGTACAAGGAGGCTAACGCTCTAGTAAGAGAACACCGCCGTAAGAATAGCAGTTATAAAATATTGTGTAAAAAGACAAGAAAGTAAAAATGACAAGAAAGTAAATACTCAAATGAGCAATGATGAAAATGGCATGAAATATAAATGCTAAAAGTAAATAGTGCATAAAAATAAAAGGGGCATATAATAAAAGTAAAGAATAAAGTCAATTATTAGTGATTAGTGGTTAGTTGGATGATCATCTTGAAACTTACATTTGGAACTCATTAGAGGATTGGTAGAACAAAAGCCTCCACACAACAAGTTGCATTTGCTTTTTGTCAAGTATATCATCCATTTGGAATCCTTATGAGTACCATTTAATGATCAATGATGTTTAAGTGATCCGCGTTGCACAAAGATGTTGTAGATCCATTAGAGGATTGGTAGAACCAAAGCCTCCACACAATGAATCTCAAAGTTATTGGATCAAAGAGATCAAATTAACATACTTGGGATTGCAAACATAAGTTTGGGCCACAAATGATCATTTATTCGAATCGGGACAAAATTTAGTGCTATGTTAAGCAATCGTAAGTGGACTTATATAGAAGTCACACCTATTTTGAGGCCGGTCAATAGAAATCTATTCACCATTTGTTTTGAGACATGATATAGAGATCATGCTCCAACAACACTTAGTGCAATAAGAAATGAGATGAAGAGGGGTAGGAGAGAATATTCAAACCACTTTGGGATTAAATTTAATCAAACTATTATTAAAATCATTCTTCCATTTTTGTGGAGTTAGACTCAACACCATGGATCCAATGATGTTAATAAAGTTCATGATAAAAAATTTAACCCAAGATCAGCCAGAAAATAGTCACAAAATAATATTACATTTAATATATACAAAAAAAAGGTTTAAAAAAATGTTTTAATATAGAAATAAAAGAGAAAAATATCAACTATGTTCAAATTAATCAAGAAATAGAAAGTGAGACCATAGAAAAATCAGAAAAGGACTCAAATGATTTTATAAATTTTTTGGTAATTTTTTAAAGTCAGAAACTATTTTTAAAATTAAAATAAAGGGGTAAAATAAACCAAAAATGATAAAAAAAATAGCAAAGTCAGAAACAAAAATAAAATAAGGTCACCAATATTTGTCATAATATCATTTGATCATTCCATAATTTTTTTAGAATTTAAAAATGCATAAAAGTATTTTTAAACATTTAAAACAATTCAAATAAAGTGAAAATTTATAACAAATACCAAAAAAAAAAAATTAAATTGTGAAAAAATAAAAATCAGAAAGAGAATAATTAAAAATATTTTTCAGATTTTTTTCCAGATTTTTTGGACTTAAAATGAATTTTTTATGATTTTTTGAAGTTTAAAACAATTAAATATAAAAATCAGAAAAGAAAATAAAAGTCAAAAATATGCGGACCATTGGATGAGAGTCAAAACGCGTTAGTAATCATATCTAAAGGATCTGGCACACCATGCATATCACGGTCTTTAGTGAATAAAGCATAAAATCAAAAATAAAATCAGAATTAAAAAAAAACAAGTCGCACGCCATCATTGGTTGGAAGATGACATGTTGGTCATCTTCAACCTCTAGCCAACGTGAATTTCAGGTCTCTCAAACTGTAAAATCAGAAGCTCAGACCTATGCCATTCGTTCCGTCTCTTCAAGACGAAGACAGCCACGCCCTCGCGCCAAATTTATATAAACTGTAGCTTAAGCAATTTGGAAGGAAAGTTTTGAAAAGGGATTTGAAATTTCATGGTCAAAACGTATTTCCAGTAAAAAGCAAGTGTTGCAATTAGAACCAGGGCAATGAGAGCATCACAATGATATCAAAGTTTTGAAGAATTGATGAAGGAATCTACCTATTGAAGTTGAGTTGCAGAGCTCTGAAACTAGACTTTAATGGAGCAATATAGGGCACGATTCCTAAATGTAATTATATGATTAGCTTTATGGAAGATCAAGGAAGGTGAATTGATGGAGAAATTGGATTGAAAAAGGCTTGGGAATAGATTTCAAAGTTGCTGAATTCTGAGTTATGGAACAAGTTTGGCAGGGTGATTCTGGCTATCCAAGCTTGAGGAAATGAATGGGGAATGACCCTCTATTTACAGGGAATCGAATGGAATGTCCAAGCGTGTGAAATGATGAAGTTTGGAGGGAAATCGTGTGAAGTTGCAAACAAGAAAAGTGTGACTTCTAATTTGATCAAAACTCATCCAAAACGCGCGTTTTGTTGGGCTAATCACTTCTGGAAGTTCACTAAACACGTTAAGAAGCAAAAACGCGCAGAAACAAAGTGTTTAGAAGCCAAATCAAAAACTTCAAACTTCTGACTTGGTGAAAAATTTAGTTTCAAATTGCCAACTTCTGACCAATGGCATTCTCAGCTCAAGGGGTCTCAAGGCATGATTCTTGATGATTTAGAAAGATGAGGTTACAAGCTTTGCAATGGAAGAAGAATGGGATCAAATGGATGCTTGAGCTGAAAGTTGTATTGAGTCAAATTTGGAGAAAAAGGGCTGACTTTCCATACTTAAAAATATTTCAATTTTTTCTTCAAAAGTGACCTATAATGTCTTGCATCCAAACATAGCCTTCAACTTGGAATTTGCTCTTAACCAAAAAAGATGGCATGAATTAGATCTCTTTAATGACATTTTGAAACTTGATACATTCAAAATATCCAAAAATTGAGAAAGTTATGACTTGTTGAAGTTGGCAAAATTTCATAAAATGACCTATAATCTTTTGTATCCTTGAGGAAACTTCCATCCATTTTATCACTTTGCACATAAAAGAAGGCATAAAGTTAAAATCTTCAAGATAATTATGGAAAAAGAATAGGCTCAAGGTGATAAAAATTGACCAAGTTATGATCATTTGAAGTCACACATGGAAAATTAGGGATTCATCTGGAGGACTTGTAATCTTCTTCCTCATCAAGTTTCTTCCACATGAAAACTCCTTAGAACTTTTGAAGTGATTTGTTAATAACCCTTTGAAGAGAATGATGTTTTTGGAATCACTCAAAAATACCAAAAGATGAGCAAGATATACTCCTTCGAAGTTCAAAACCCTAGCTCCTAGATTAAGAAACACGCCTTGAGGAACTTTGACAATTTTGAACAAAATTCTTGTACCAAAACAAATGCTTTGTAAATATAAGTTGTTGAGGATGATGATTAGAACTCATAGCAACCACAAACACTTCCATATCTTGATAATTGAGAGAAATATGCGCTTGTGACCAAATGGAATAAAATATTGTCCAAACATGACTATTTTTTCAATCAACCCCTTGTACTTTTTGGATCAAATTTGATAATATTGAAATATGGTGAACCAAAATAAGTTTGCCATGCCATTTCCTCCAAAACAACTTCAATGTTGAGGCTTGAACTTCTCAAGCTTTATTGACTAGGGCATGGAAATAAACTCATGAACCCATGGGGAAACTTGTTAGATCTCATTGCCTTTACCTACATGGATAACAAGCAAGACAAACCAATATTGCATTTTATTAATTAAAAGAAGAAATAAAGACAAAAAATATTCATGATCACAAAAGAACACAAGTCAAGGTGCTTGGTGATTCCTCAAAGTGCAAAACTAAATATAGAGAGGGGAACCAAGAATCCCAGTGTTATCTTATTGTGATGGAATCTTAGGGGAAGAAATTGGGGTACAACAGCTGCCCTTATTTAAGTTTCTTCTATCCCGAGATGCGAAGGTTAAAAATCTTCGTGTAGACGCGATCGAAGATACTTAAATATAAAACAAACTCTATTTTTGGCCCTAAGATGCTATGCAATGTTTATGAGCATGAATGCATATGAACAAGACCAAAGAGACGCAAAACACCATTGGGGATGTAACAATAATAAAGAAACAAGAGAGAAACCCGACCAGGAAAATAAATCACTGGAGGATCAAAAGACATGACTTAGAGAGGGTGGTAAAATGGTCAAAGGATACACCAACTCCGACTGGAGGTAAAGCTACCAATGTTCAGTGAAGGAAGAAAGAGGAAAGAAATAACAACACCGATGTTCACTGAGGGTAGCAAAAAGATAACAATCATCGACGTTCACTGCCAATGACCTACCAACTTTCACTGAAGGTAGAAGGAAAATATATCATAGCATCTCCGTTCACTGACGATGAACTACCAACATTCACTGAGGGTAGCAAAAAGATAACAATCATCGACGTTCACTGCCAATGACTTACCAACTTTCACTAAAGGTAGAAGGAAAATATATCATAACATCGCCGTTCACTGACGATGAACTACCAATGTTCACTGAGGGTAGAAAAAAGATAACAAGCACCAACTTTCACTGATTGTGATCTACCAACTTTCACTGAAGGTAGAGAGAAAAATATATCATAACATCGCCATTCACTGACGATGAACTACCAACGTTCACTGAGGGTAGCAAAAAGATAACAATCATCGACGTTCACCGCCAATGACCTACCAACTTTCACTGAAGGTAGAAAGAGAATATATGATAGCATCGCCGTTCACTGACGATGAACTACCAACATTCACTGAGGGTAGAAAAAAGATAACAAGCACCAACTTTCACTGATGGTGATCTACCAACTTTCACTGAAGGTAGAGAGAAAATATATCATAACATCGTTGTTCACTGACGATTAACTACAACGTTCACTGAGGGTAGCAAAAAGATAACAAGTTTCCCCAAAATTCTAGCATTTCGCCTAGAACGGGTCTCAACTTCTTCTTTAATCGAGGCACTTTGCATGGAAAGGGTAAGCTGTCTCAAATAAAGAGACTTCCACCTGCCACGATTTCACAACAAACTGTCTCTACAAATTGAAAGACTTGCCATCCACTGGAGTAATTTGACAACAGACTTCAAACCATCCACTCATAGAGAAGATAGCAAAAAAAGTAACGTCGACTTTTACGGGGAAGTAGAAGTTGCTCAAATAAAGAGACATGCTACTTGTTGTTATGGAGGATTGTAAAATGACTTCCTGGGGAAAATGTCATGACTTACTGGGGAAAATGTCATGACTTCTTGGGGAAAATGTCACGACTTCCTGGGGAAACTCAAATATATTCCTACTGAGGAGATAAAGTCTTTTCGTGCAAAATAAATGCACACTCAAACAAAGGCTCGAAGCTTACAGAGATCAAAAGTAATAATATTGCTGGGAAGCAAAGATTTAAACCAGAAATAAACTGGAGTAAAATAGTCAGCCAAAACACATCCTTCATGAAATAAAATCAAGGGGGGAACACAAATCATCCAAACCAAGGGCTGTACAGGAAGGCTAAAGCAAAAAATCTTCCACGAGGGATAACCCAGTGGGGAAATTGAAAGAATATACACTTTCTGCTTAAGTCCAACACTCTATTGGAGAGAGGTCAACATAACTCTGCAAAACAGGGTGATATGTCAAAAAAATATTAACAAATGTTAATGAGCAATGTTTTGCCAATTTTAGCTATGCATGAGGTATGTATGAATGTATGAGTGTTATCGTGCGTATGCTGACAAAACATATGTACAACACTGGGAGTAACTAGTCAAAACCATCTCAGGCACAAACAACACTCGGCTAAAACACATCCAAGATGATCATTCCAAGATAAAGTAAGCGCCAGCTGAGGAAACATAACCTACTGCCTGCTTCAGCTTTACTGGGGAGGAACACAATCTGGATGTAAATAAAACAAAGTGACAGAATAGTATAGATACAGGGATAAAACATCCTTCTCCAGGCTTCACCGGGGAAACAAATGTTTTCAAAAGTAACATTTCTACTGGGGATTGCAAAACCAATTTCAAGCAAAGTAGATGGACACCACCTCATCAAAACATTCACTGGGAATTCAGGCCCACTTCATTGGGGAGGTTAACACCACATTCACAAAGAAAAAATCCAAAATATGTTCTTCACTGGGGAAAATAGAGGTCTGTGTTTTTTCGAGAGTAATTATTGTACCGACTTCTCTGGAAAAAAGAACTTCTATTAGACCGAATGAAAAACTTCACTGGAGAAACCTCGATTTGAAAACCTTACATCATGAAAACTCAAACAAGGATGGGAAATGAATCCAAACTTGAACGAGGATACCAGAGTTTCGAACCCAATACGGAGAATCATCCCGAGTAAGCATTCTCGAGGGGAACAAAAAACTTCTTAAAACAACTGAAGTTTGTCCATTCCTGGGGTCACCATTTTTGTTGTCATTATTTCATCACAAATTCCAAAGTAAAAGCAAATTGTAAATTCTTTTTGAAAAATCGATTTTGTTATTTAATCTTTTTGTTTTGAAAGTTATTATCAATAATAAATGGAGTCTTTGCAAGCTAAATAAAATAAGAAACACAAAGAACTGGGTAACAACTCAAACTTTATTAATAGAATGGTAGTCTGCGAATGGAGAGACTCCATAGATGATTAAAAAGTTTGGAAAATGTTAATATATAATGGAAATGATACATTGATATACAATGACCACTATCCCCTCTAACAATTTTTGAAATTCTAAGCAGTAGCTTCTGTTGAAGTATGATGAGGATTCGAGAAGATTGTTGCTTTAATGATCAGATCTTGCATGATGCAGTTACTTGCCAAGAAAGTCCCTAATTTTTTCCTAAGCTGCCCTTACGGGTTTTCAACTTAGCGTGAAATTTATTCTGTTTATGTCTCTAACTTTTGCGTAGACCGCCCTTTCGGGTTTTCGGCCTACCGAGACGCTCCTTTTTGCCTAAACCTCCCTTTTGGGTTTTCAACTTAGCGAGCTGTTCTTTTATTTCTTTAGGTGAAGTATTTCTTAACTGCATCAGCATTCATGGGACGTGGGAACTCCTCGACATCCATAATTTCAAGAATTAATGCACTGCCAGAGAAGGATTTCTTGACAACAAATGGGCCTTCAAAGTTGGGAGTCCACTTGCCCCTAGAATCAGTGTTGAAAGACATGATCTTCCTGAGCACGAGGTCTCCTTCTCTGAATTCACGAGGTTTGACCTTTTTATCTAAATCTTTCTTCATTCTTTTCTAATATAACTGTCCATGACATAAAGCTGTCATCCTCTTCTCTTTGATTAGATTCAATTGGTCCAACCGGTTTTGGACCCATTCAGCCTCAGTCAACTTGGCTTCCATTATCACACACAAAAAGGGAATCTCAACCTCGACTGGGAGTACAACTTCCATTCCATACACCAGGGAGAACGAGTTGCTCCTGTTGAAGTGCGGACAAATGTTCGATATTCATGCAGAGCAAAAGGGAGCATTTCATGCCAATCCTTATAAGTAAAAACCATTTTCTGGATAATCTTCTTGATATTATTATTATCAGCTTCAACAACCCCATTCATCTTTGCCCTATATGGAGATGAATTGTGATGAACAATCTTGAACTATTCGCATAGTTCTGTCATTATTTTATTGTTCAAATTCGAGCCATTGTCGGTGATAATTCTGCTCGGAACACCATACCGACATATAATATTATTCTTGATGAAACACACAACCACCTACTTAGTAACATTGGTATATGAAGCATCCTCCACCCATTTGGTGAAGTAATCAATTGCTACCAATATGAAACGGTGTCCATTCAAAGCTTTAGGTTCTATCATCCCTATCATGTCAATACCCCACATAGAGAAATGCCATGGGGAAGAGATCACATTAAGAAGTTTCGGAGGCACATGAACCTTATCTGCATAAATCTGACATTTATGGAACTTCTTTGCAAATTTATAACAATCAGATTCCATTGTCAGCCAATAGTAACCTACCCTTAGCATCTTTTTAGCCATCGAATGTCCATTGGCATGAGTGCCAAATGAACCTTCATGAACCTTGTGCATCAACATGTCTGCTTCGTGTCTATCCACGCATCTGAGCAATACCATGTCATAATTTCTTTTGTAAAACACATTTTCACTGAGGAAGAAACTGCCAGCCAATATTTTCAATGTCCTTCTATCCTTCTTCGATGCACCGATCGGGTATTCCTGAGTCTGAAGAAAATGCTTGATGTCATGATACCAAGGTTTTTCATCTTCTACCTCCTCTGTTGTAAACACATGAGCGGGCCTATCCAATCGCCGAACCGTAATTCGAGGTATATCATTCCAAGTATTTACTAAATACATAGAAGCCACAGTTGCCAGAGCATCCGCCATCTGATTTTCATCTCTTAGAATATGATGGAATTCAACTTTTTTAAAGAAGGGTAACAATCTTATAGCATAATATTTGTAAGGGATCAAGTCGGGGTGACGATTATTCCATTCTCCTTTAATTTAATTTATTACGAAAGCTGAATCACCATACACATCTAGAATTTTAATTCTGAGATTAATAGCTTCTTTGAGACCCATGATGCAAGCCTCGTATTCTGCCATATTATTAGTACAATAAAATGTTAACCTTGCGGTTAAAGGAATGTGCGATCCATGGGGAGTGAAAATCACATCACCAATTCCTTTACCATAAGCATTCACAGCTCCATCAAATATCATACTCCAACGAGATTTAGGGTCAGGACCTTCCTCACGCAATGGTTCATCACAATCTTTCACTTTCAGGAACATCACATCCTCATCAGGGAATACATATTCTACAGACTGGTGATCCTCCACTGGTTGGTGAGCAAGATAATCTGCCAACAACTTATTTTAATAACTTTTTGAGTGCGGTATTCGATATCATATTCAGATAACAACATTTTCCAGCGGGAAATTCTCCCAGTAAGAGCAGGCTTTTGAAAAATGTTCTTGATTGGATCCATTTTGGAGATCAACCAAGTAGTGTGATTCAACATATACTTCCGCAAACACTTTGCCGCCCAGGCCAAAGCACAACATGTCTTTTCCAGCATGGAATACCACGACTCACAATCAGTGAATTTTTTATTGAGATAGAAAATGGCGAACTCCTTCTTCCCTATTTCAGCCTGTTGTCCCAGAGTACAACCTATGGATTTATCTAACACTGTCAGATACATAATCAACGGCCATTCTTCGACAGGAGGGAGCGAGATAGGAGGTTCAAGCATATATTCTTAATACTTTCAAATTCCCTTTGGCAGGCATTCGTCCATACATAACCTTGATCTTTCTTTAACAACTTAAAGATTGATTCACATGTTGCAGTCATGTGGGAAATGAATATGGAAATATAATTCAAACGCCCTAGGAAACCTCTGACTTGCTTTTCAATTCTTGGCGCTGTCATATCTTGAATTGCTTTGACTTTATCAGGGTCAACTTCAATTCATTTTTGGATAGCAATGAAACCCAACAATTTCCCTGATCGAACACCGAAGGTGCATTTATTTGGATTCAAGCGGAGACGATACTTCCTAAAATGCTGAAACAACTTCAACAAATCTTTTACATGCTCTTCTTCAGTCTGGGATTTGGAAAACATATCATCAACATATACTTCAATTTCCTTGTGCATCAAATCATGGAATAGGGTTGTCATAGGCCTCTGGTACATTGCACCAGCGTTCTTCAACCTGAAGGGCATCACTCTGTAACAGAATGTTCCCCAGGGTGTGATAAACATTGTTTTTTCCATGTCCTCCGGAGCCATTCTTATTTGATTATACCCGGAAAATCTGTCCATGAACGAGAATACTTTGAATTTTATTGTGCTATCCACTAACATATCAATGTGTGACAATGGAAAATCATATTTTGGACTAGCTTTATTTAATCTCTGTAATCTACACACATGCGGACTTTTCCGTCTTTTTTCAGTACTGGGACAATATTGGCAATCCATTGAGGATACACTAACGTTACAAGAAAACCAGCATTAATCTGCTTTAGAACCTCCTCTTTGATCTTCACTGCCATATCTTGGTGAGTTCTTCTCAACTTTTGTTTAATTGGCGGACACTCTGGCTTCAACGACAAATAGTGATATACAATATATATGTGTCTAGACCAGGCATATTTGATAAGACCAAGCAAAAATATCCACATACCCTTTCAACAACTCAATCAACACGCTCTTCACATCAGGAT
Organism: Vicia faba; assembly: GCA_948472305.1. NCBI lineage: Eukaryota > Viridiplantae > Streptophyta > Magnoliopsida > Fabales > Fabaceae > Vicia > Vicia faba. Next base: position 272,633 of record CATIWC010000994.1, on the reverse strand, counting down.
GCAGCAATGCTCCAATCTTGACTTCCTTCGGATCTTCTTCTGAACCCAAATTGATCACCTCTAATGGATCTTTATATGGATGAATGGTATTTTCCTCGTGCTAAAGAAACCGTGAGACCTCTTATTGAATCTCATCATAATCTTCTTCTTCAGCCCCATACACAGGACATTCAAAGTTGGGAGAGAGTGTAGGGTCATTGTATTCAACGGGTTTTTTAATTAATCCGCATATATGATTTATGATTTCTTTTAGAAACTGAAACATATAACAAGTGATCATGCAGATTGAATTTCAGTTATTATTTATTTTGAAGGTTTTTTTTACCATTTTCCAAGAAAAAGCAGAAAATAAACACAATTTGGGAATTAAAGACAACTTTTATTATTGATTTTAAAAGTCACAACAAACAGATAAGCCCTACAACATTAATACTTCCACCTTGGGCAGAATGAATGCTTTTTTCAAAAAGATTAACAAAACAAATTAATTTGAAACATATATGCAAGAGGGAACATCAATGGTGATCTAGTTCTGAACCCTAACTTCGTGCGTCACATAATTCGGCATTACCTGTTCTGCTTCATCTTCTACAATGGCATTAATCCTGGAAACAGTTGGATGAAGATAACCCCCACTACGAAAGATGTCTTGATACTTGCTCGTAGTAGACTTCGGCTTCATGCCCTTACCTTTGTCATTCTTCAAAGAGAACCCCAAGCCAGTTCTTTTCTTGTTCACAGGTGGATCCACAATCTATCCCCATACCTCGCTATGACCCTTTCGCACAACTTGATGCGCATCCTTAAGCGAAACCATGGAATTCTCATTTTCTTGTCAATGGATAAGGCTTGGAACTGGGTTCCAACAACAGCTTCATCCGCCTCCACAATGCTGAAAGAGGACAAATGAGATATCAATAATTCTTGTTCCCCATTTATGATTACTACTTTCCCTTCACATACAAACTTCATTTTCTGGTGTAAAGTTTAAGTGACAACCCCTGCCTCATGTATCCACGGCCTTCCTAGAAAACATCTATAAGCAGGTACAATATCCATGACCTGGAAAGTCATCTGAAACAAATGTGGTCCTATATGAATAGGCAAGTCCACTTCACCAATAACAAATTTCCTTGATCCATCAAACACTTTCACAATGATGCCACTCGGGCGCATAGGCGTTCCTTGATATTTCAACTTCATAAGCGTACTCCTCAGTATAACATTCAATGTGGATCCATTATTAATCAACACATTGGATAGTGAATCATTCTTGCAGTTCATGGAGATGTGGAGGGCCAGGTTGTGATTCCTTCCTTCATCTGGTAATTCATCATCGTAGAAACTCAAGTTATTACATGACGTAATGTTCCATATTACACTGCTGAATTGGTCTATTGGCATATCACTCTCCACAAAAGCTTGGTCCAGTACCGTCATCAAGGATTCTCTGTGAGCAGAGGAGTTCATCAATAACGCCAAGATAGATATTTTTGAAGGAGTCTGCAGTAGCTGATCTACAATTTTGTAGTCGTTCATCTTGATTATCTTCAAAATATCATCCACTTATTTCTCTAACGCAACCCCACTAGTCTCACCCGTAGCCTTCTTGGGTTCAACATTCTCAACAATTTTCTTTCCAGCACTAACATCTCTTCGAACAACTGGTGCAAACACACGACCGTTGTGGGTCACCCTGCTATTTTCAGCAATATTTCCAACATCAGGCATTGGCTAGATGGGAACTTCCATTCCATCCTCTAAGATTGTAGCGTTGTATTTGTAAGTGTGTTGCGGTGGAAGAACTGACTTGAGGTTTTGCGTTTGTGTTCGCAAATGTCGCGGTTAGCAAGAGTCGCCACCGACTTTTATTTTATCCAAAAGGAAAGGTAAAAAAAGCACAGGAAAGACCTTTGAGATGTTTTCTTGAGTTCGGGGGGTAGATTATGAAAAGGGAAGGTGCTAGCACCCTTTTCATCCATGGTTTTCCATGGGATCTTAGTTACTTGTTTAGATCGCTTGCTTTGCTTTTGAAATTTTTTGAAATGGTGCTTTGTGTGGTTTTGAAAGTATTTTGAAAAGAGGCCATCATTTAGGCAATCTTTGTAATGATTCTCGTTCGTAAGAATGTATACAAAGATGTTTGTCTTTTGAAAAATGTTTCAATATTTTGAAAGTTGTTTGGAAATGTTTTGAAATGTGTGTGTGTTTGTTTTTGAAAACAGCAAGGATTATTTTGAAGTTGATCAAGTAACTAGAAGCTATCTACCTACTCAAAAGTCTTTCTTGTACATTCTTATTCCTTTGACATTGTTGATTTACCATTGATTTGGTAAACAACCCTATCTTTGGATGTTAAACGGGACGGGCGTGGGTCATCGCATGACCATGATAGCAATATTGCCAAGTATCTTAGCAAGTTTTAGGGATCAAGATCATCTTTGTTTTAGGCAACCTTTTGATAGCGTCATCGAGGGACTATGATCTTATTTTGCTTTGTTATGTTTTGCCAAGATACTTAGCATGCATACCATGGCCATTTTTGTTTAGGCAACCAAGTGGGTGAAACCCTAAGGGTGCTTGTGTGCAATGGGTGTCATTTTACATGCATTTTGATTGTCTTGGATTAGGTCATTCTATTTGTTTATTTTTTTTGTCTTATCATGCAAAACCCTAGTTTATTGCACAAGTATAAATGCGATAAATTGCATAAAGTAAACTAAATTATTACAATAATTATTATGGGATGGGGGATACAAGTTTTTGAATGGGGATATTGCACAAAATAAACCCTAAAATAACTATTACAACCCAATTGAATTAAGTACAAATTAAATAAATATACAAATATTTAAATATGCAATAAACATGTATTTATGCAAAAATGTTTTGTATTTTATTTTTGTATGAAAAAATAAATTATTTAACCCTAGAAATAAGAGAAAAAAAATTGTTATTTTTGAAAGGGTGGAAATCCTAATTTTTGATTAAAAGAAATATATGTATTATATTATTATTTTGTCCATTTTTTTTACAAGAAAATAATAAATAAAATTATGTACAAATATTAAAAATTAAAATATGTATGAAAATAATTATTTTATGTATGAAATAACAAAATAAAAATGGATAGTATTTTTTTATTATTTACAAATTATTTTAAGAAAATGATTTCTATTCTATTTAAATAAATTATTTTTATGCAAAAAAATAATATAAAAAAATAAAATAAAAATGTGAAAATCAATAAAATATTTTTGGGTATTTTTTATCATTTGAAAAAATAAATGCAAGTAATAAAATAAAAATATGCAAGAAAAAGGCAAAAAATATAAGAAATAAGTCAGGGGGGTGCAAAAGGAATATGGGGGATGTGGAAAGTAAAAACAAAAAGGCCAGAAAAATGCAAAAAGCCCATGACAACTTTTTCCCTGTCCTTGGCTTCCTCTTCTGCGCGCGTTTATGTCCAATCCTGCAACTTGCTCATGCTTGCATAAAAACAAAAACTTGCAACATAAAAAATGTAGCTTGGAATCTTACGATTCCAATGATATAAAATTCATAATCTAACTCTCAAAGATCAGGGAGAATTTCAGTAGCCCTAATTTCTGACCTAATTTTTTCAGCATGTTCAACATTCAAATTCTCTTAGCTCAGTTAAAATAAATGACATCTATGCATATGTACAGCTTCACCATGCTAGAGACTACATTTTTGCTTCACAAATTGTGGCTTGAGGATGCCTAAATAGGGAGATAAAGTTTTGAAAAATACCTCCTTCAACTGGATTTGGATATGGAAATATGGGGACTTTGAGTGAGGCTAGAGGACCGTGTGAACTTCCTTGAAGTTCCTTCAACCTATTCCAATGCTCAGCTTGCCTTGTGGATGATTGAAACTCTCTGTAGAAGTCAAGATGCAACCTTCCAAAATGAAAATGGTGATGGCTGAAGCAGGGGTTACAGCAATAATGTAAGGGCTTGGATAACTTGGATATGATGTGGATAAAGTGTTTCAAGTATCAAGAGGCAAAACGCACGAGCAAAATATGACTTGGCTAGGATTTTGCAGAAGCTGCAATGTTTGGGCAGAAATTTGTGTTTTTTCAATTTCAGAGTGTTTTGGATGCTAGGCAATCATGTATTGGCTTGTGATAAGTTTGTCAATGTATATATAATGATGCCAAGTCCACCCTTTATCAGATGTATAAGTTCTTTGGACTTTTGCAACTTTTCTTGCTTTTAAAGAAAAGTGAAGTGACTTGAGCCAACATGCTTGTACTGGCTAGTTTTTTAGCTGATGAGAGTTGGTAAATCATGCTTGATATCTATGGACATTGCTTGTAACAAAAGAACAGGTCCTAGGCTCAAGGTTTGTAAAGTTGCAAAAAACTTGCTTTATGAAAATGGCAATGTGCCCTTTATGCCATTTAAGGATTAATCTCTTGTATAATGCTCCAAAGATGAAAACAAAGCTTTTAACCATTGAGTTAGCATTAAATTATGGAGTGTAGAAGGAGTTAGGACCTGTAATGCAAGGTACAAGCATGCTTGATCAGATTAGCAACTTGATGCATTGTGAAAATGGCTTGAACAAAAGTGACAAAATGCCATTTTCTCTTCTTCGATTCTCCCTAACCACAAATGATCTTGGAGAGTTCTTGGACGTTTTGGAAAGCTTGCAACATGATATACAACCCATCTTTAAAATTAATTTTGAGATACCTCTTGGAACTAGTTGAAAAATGTTCATGAAGTTGGGTCAAAAACCTGCCTAAATTAGGGCAAATTTTCACTAAGTCTTTTAGTTCATGGACCCCTATTCACAAATTTATAACTTGAGATCCAAGCATCTTTTGGGAAAACTTTGTGCATAAAAGTTGTAGATTTCATGGAGGACTACAAATTTCATGTTGGAAGTTTTCTTTGAATCCAATTGCATCATGGTGAAAAAGTGGTGACAAGTTAGGAAAAAATAAGAAATTTTCCATAATTAGAAATATTCTAAGTTATGAAATTTTTTCAAATTAAAACCCTAATTTGCAATTTTAGGTCTCTTGGTCAAATTTTTTTGACATATCTTGATGAATTATGACCTTTGGCACTTGATTTTGACCAAAAAGTCAAAGTTTGACTTTTCAGTCCACAGTTGACTTTTGATCAGTTGACTGCAAAATTCATCTGTCAATCCTTTGCATTTGAGATCTTTTGAACTATGTTATTAGGTCAAGATGATTCCATTGAGTCCTTGAAATTATGCTTGAACTCAATTGGTCATTGGCTAGGTTTAAAAATCAGAAATTGCCCTTTCTCAGTCAAAATCCTAATTTTGACCATTTTGCCCTTTTGATGATTTGATCAAATTTCTTGAGGAGTTGTGATCCAAACTTTATCAAATGCTTCATATGAGTCTATAATGTTGTTGTGGATCAAAAATTATGAAGTTTGACTGTAAATTGGCCATGGTTGACTTTTTCCCCAATACATTTGATTTTTAGGTCAACTGTCCAATTGACTGGGCAAAAATGTGATTCAAGGCTTGAAACTTAACATGGGAAATCTTAGGGGTCCAAGATGGTGTATGAGAGTCACATGAAACATTTATGGTCCAAAAATCCTTGTGCAAACTCAAACCCTAATTTCAGGTTATCAGTGCAAGGTGATGTCTTGAGCTGACCAAACCCTAATCTTGTCTTGAGTCTAAGAAGTCTTGTGAGAAAAATCTTGATAAATGAGAGGGAAAATTTTGGGGTACAACAACTGCCCATGTTCAATATTCTTGAACCTTAAGAATTAGATTGGCGAGTTTTGCCGTTCGTGACTCGAAGGTAAAAGATGATTGGACACTAGAGTGCCCATAAATTTGCCCTCGACAAAGTGTAGTTGATGGAATGGGCTTAAAGATGCCATTTGGAGAGGTGATAGAATCTTTGTCGGAGATGGGCTTGTAGATGCCATCCAAGAATGTTTGTTGTAAGTCAAAAGAATGAGTATCAGAACAGTGGCCATATTTGGAACGTATCTGAGCTGTATCTGAACTTTGTATCTGAATGAACAATAGAATAGCATCCGTGTCTGAAGCGTCTATGAGCTGGGGCAAATCAGAATAAGTGATAGAATGGCAACCGTGTCTGGAGCGTTTCTGGACTGTATCTTGAATTGAAGAATCTGAATAAGCGACAAAATAACTTCCGTGTCTGGAGTGTATCTGAACTATAAACTGAATAAGTAACAGAATGACTTCCGTATCTAGAGTGTATCTGTACTGTAATCTGAAATAAGGTCTGAATGCATATCAGAATGACTTCCGTATCTGGAGTGTATCTGTAGTGTAATCTGAAATGAGGTCTGAATGCGTATCAGAATGACTTCCGTGTCTGGAGTGTATCTGAACTGTATCTGAGATCCGAATAAGGGTCAGAATGGCATCCGTGTCTGGAGCGTATCTGAATTTGAAATCTGAATGGGTAGCAGAATGACTTCTGTGTCTGGAGTGTATCTGTACTGTATCTTGAAAACTGAATCTGAATAAGTGACAGAATGACTTCCGTGTCTGGAGTGTATCTGTACTGTATCATGATTGCATATTTGTTAAATGGTAGCCGTTAATCTTATCCTGAAAAGGGTAAAATGTTAGCTGAAACACAAAATTATGTTGCATGAAATGTACGATGCAATATGTGTGCTTTATCAAATGTTTATGATATATGGATGTAATGTATGCGCAGGTAAGCTGATGTGCTGTCTTGCCGAGGAAAATAAATCCTTGACTGTTGTCGGGGAGAATAAATCCTTGACTGCTGAGGATAAGAAATCCTTGGCGACTGTTGGGGATTAAAAATCCTTGGCAACCTCTGTGGGGATGTAGGGATCCTTTATGTCTTGAAGTTGGAGTATTCGAAAAGAATTCTGTTGCGAGCAATGACGTATACTGCATGGGTAATCTGCTTGGAGAATCCAGAGAATTTGATGACTTCTACTGAGGATTACACAAAGGAAATCCTTGATCTGCTGGAGAATAAGGAAGACTTTGATGACTTCTGCGAGGAATTAAGAATGAGAATCTTCATTCTGTTGGGGAGCAATGAAAACTTTGGCGACTTCACTGGGGAATTAAGAATGAGAATCTTCATTCTGTTGAAAAGCAATGAAAACTCTGTGGGGAAGACAACTCACTGCTGGAGAGTAGGTTCAGGAGTTTCGGTCGTCTGCCACTCTACTAGGGAATAATCCTAGGTTGGGGAGAGACAAAAGCTAATTGTTATCTGGTTGATTTCCATGCTTCAAGATAACTTGCTGGGGAGTTTAGAGAAACTGGATGGTTTCCGCTGGGGATTGATAGTTAGAAGTTTTGGCTCCGCTGGGGATCTAGATGATGTACTGTAGGGATTGCTCATGGAATAGCCTAAAGGCATTTTCCTATCCTTTCAGTCTGTCAGTAATTGTTCTTTTTCATCTTGTTTATTTGTAAACAGTAATTATGTTCAAATGCATATGTTCATCAATGAATCATTTGACGTTTTTGCAAATAAAAACACAAGTGTAAAGAAAAAGGCAAATAGTTTTCTATACTTTGAAAGATATATCTTTGTATTTACTTTGAATAAGTATTTTGTACAAAGGAAACATGCATCCTAGTAAGAGGATGGTGTCATAAAAGTAAGAAAAATTTATACAAAGAAAGATAGCTATGTGTAAAAAATCCCATGGGGTTCCCATTCTGCTATAGCCTTCGTGTCTCCGAATATCTTGTCCATTCGCTGCTTTATCCAAAGATGGTTGGATTGATCAGAAGCTCAAAGTTTGTCTGTGAAGAGATTGTCTTTAAAGTGATCCGACGAGACATAGTCATACGCTTTAATTCCCTAATTTTTTCCTGAACCGCCCTTTCGGGTTTTCGATCCACCGGGAAACCCTTTTTTGCCCAAGTCTCCCTTTCGGGTTTTCAACTTGTCGGGTGTACAAATTTTTTTTTTATCACTAATTTTTCCCGAACCTTTTTGGTTCGTCGGGATGCCCTTGTTTTGCCTAGGTGTGTCAACCTAGCGGGTCTTTTATGCGTAGTATCTTTTGACTATGTCTGCGTTCGCAGGGTGCGGCAGGTCGTCGCCGTCCATGGTGGTTAAGATCATCGCCCCACCAAAAAAGATGTTCTTGATTACAAATGGTCCTTCATAAGTAGGAGTCCACTTGCCCCTGGGATCACTTTGTGGCAAGATGATGCTCTTGATCACTAGATCCCCGACTTGATATGTCTGGCGTCTGAGTTTCTTGTTGAAAGCCTTGATCATCCGTTTTTGATACGTCTGACCGTGGGAAACAACAGTAAGTCGCTTTTCATCAATCAAGTTTAGCTGATCAAGCCGGGTCTGAATCCAAACGTCTTCACTCAAACCAGCATCCTTCATGATTCTCAAGGAGAGAATCTGAACCTTGATAGGTAAAACAGCCTCCATGCCATATACCAAGGAATATGGTGTTGCCCCAGTTAACGTGCGTTCCGTGGTACGGTAACCGTGAAGGGAAAACGGTAGCATCTCATGCCAATCCTTGTAGGTGACTTTCATCTTTTGTATGATCTTTTTGATATTTTTGTTAGCAGCTTCAACCGCACCATTCATCTTTGGCCGATAGGGGGATGAATTGTGATGTTGAATCTTGAACTGCTTGCACAAGGCGGTGATCATAGTATTGTTAAGGTTTGTACCGTTATCACTGATGATCCTTTTGGGGATACCGTACCAGCAAATAAGGTTCTGCTTGATGAAGCGGGCAACAACATTCTTAGTAACGGATGCGAACGAAGCTGCTTCGACCCACTTAGTGAAGTAATCAATGGCCACTAGGATGAAGTGGTGGCCATTGGTGGCCATTGAGCTGTTAAGACATTTAGAGGAACCGGAGGCACGTGCACCTTGTCTGCATAGATTTAACACTTGTGGCAAGTGCGGGAGTGTTGATAGCAGTCAGCTTCCATGGTATACCAGTAATATCCTTCCCGTAGGATCTTCTTAGCCATCATATGCCCGCTAGAGTGAGTGCCAAAGGTGCCCTCATGCAATTCAGCCATAATCCTTTCAGCTTCAATCTTGTCCACACAACGGAGCAGAATAGAAACATGATTGTGCTTGTACAGGATGCCATTACTTAGGAAGAACTTAGCTGAGAATCTCCTTAAGAACTTTTTGTCATTGACTGAAGCTCCTTTAGGATATTCTTGAGCCTCGAGATACCTTTTGACTTCGTGAAACCAAGGTCGGTCCACTACTTCTTTGGTATTAATCTCGTGACAGTGTGCGGGTTTGTCCATCCATTCGATGGTGATTTGGGGAGCCTCATTGTCCCAATCAAGTTTAAACATGGATGACATTGTAGCTAGAGAATCTGCTAGCTGATTTTCTTCTCACGGGAAGTGCTCGAAGGTAATCTGCTCGAAATGTGGTAGCAATGTCAAGACATGTTCTTTGTAAGGGATGAGGTTTGGATGTTTAGTATCCCACTCTCCTTTGACCTGACTTATGACCAAAGTGGAGTCCCCAAACACATCTAAGGATTTGATTCCCAAGTCTATGGTAGCCTTGAGTCAAAAGATGCATGCCTCGTACTCTGCCATGTTGTTCGTATAGTTGAAGCAGAGTCTGGCAGTAAAAGGAGTATGGCATCCTTCTGGAGATATAAGCATAGCACCGATACTGTTACCAAGTGCATTGGATGCCCCATCAAAGTACAGGGTCCATCGGGATCCTTGTTCAGGTCCGTCATATGGTCTGAAGTCTTTAACGTTGTCCAATGGCATGATGTCTTCGTCGGGGAAGTCAAACTTCATGGACTAGTAATCTTCTACAGCTTGATGAGCCAGATGGTCATCTAGCACACTCCCCTTTATAGCTTTTTGGGTCGTGTACTGTATGTCGTATTCTGTAAGGATCATCTTCCACCTAGCTATTCTTCCAGACAAAGCAGGCTTCTCAAAGATGTATTTTATCAGATCCATCTTAGATATCAACAAAGTGGTATGAGTCAACATGTACTGCCTTAGCCGGCGAGCAACCCATACCAAAGTGCAGCAAGTTTTCTCAAGCAGTGAGTATCGGGTCTCATAGTCGGTAAACTTTTTGCTAAGGTAATAAATGGCATGCTCTTTTCGGCCAGACTCGTCATGCTGCCCTAGTACGCACCCCATTGAATTCTCTAGGACGGTCAGATACATGATTAGCGGTCTTCCTTCAACGGGTGGCATCAATATAGGAGGCTCCAGCAAATACTCCTTGATTTTATTGAAAGCAATTTGACAGTCATCGTTCCATCTGACTACCTGATCTTTCTTCAACAGCTTGAAGATTCGCCCACAGGTAGACGTTAGGTGAGAAATGAACTTAGAAATGTAGTTTAGGCGTCCCAAAAAACCTATGACTTCCTTCTCAGTGCGAGGAGCAGGAATTTCTTGTATAGCTTTGACTTTGGCAGGATCAACCTCGATACCTTTGTTGCTGACAATGAAACCCAAGAGTTTACCGGACCGGACTCCGAATGTACACTTGTTTGGGTTCAATTTGAGCTTGTACTCCTTAAACCTGACAAACAGCTTTTGCAAGTGATCAAGGTGTTCTTCTTTAGTTTGTGATCGGGCTATCATGTCATCTACGTAGACCTCTATCTCATGATGTATCATATCATGAAACAAAGCTACCATGGGGCATTGATAGGTTGCCCCGACATTCTTCAGTCCAAATGGCATCACTTTGTAGCAAAACGTACCCCACTGTGTGACAAAAGTAGTTTTCTCCATGTCCTCAGGTGCCATTTTGATCTGGTTATAGCCTGAGAATCCGTCCATGAAAGAAAATACTTTGTGCTGAGCTGTGTTGTCAACCAGGATGTCGATGTGTGGAAGTGGAAAATCATCTTTAGGGCTGGCCCTGTTTAAATCTCTATAATCCATGCACATTCTCACTTTGTCGTCCTTTTTAGGCACGGGAACAATGTTAGCAACCCATTGTGAATAGGAAGTAACAGCTAGAAATCCAGAATTGAACGGCTTCATAACTTCGGCTTTGATCTTCTCTGACATGTCAAGTCTCATGCGGCAGACCTTCTGTTTCACTGGTGGACAATCTTCTCTTGTGGGTAGACGGTGTACCACAATGTCTGTATCGAGTCCTGGCATGTCTCTGTATGACCAGGAAAAGATCTCAACATAATCATGTAATAGCTGAATTAGGCGCTCCTTGACACTCGGCTCTAGATTGGCACCTATCTTGATTTCCTTTTTATCTTCCTCAATACCCAAGTTGATTGTATCTAACAACTCCTCATGAGGCTGAATTGCTCTTTCCTCTTGCTGTAATAATCTGGCCAATTCCCCTGGCACCTCACAATCTTCCTCACCTTCGTATTCGGCTTGGTAGACCAGATCTTCAGAGTCACTGAAGGCTATAGCAGTATCGTTACCCATGGGTTCCGGAATGGAAGGGTACCTGCATTTGTGAGTGTGGGTGTGTGTAAGGGATAACCATCTTAAAACAATAAAATGTAAAAGAAAGACAATGAGCATAAAAAGTTTATATGTGAAAAAGCGTCCATGATTCATTGAAATGACATATGAAAATGAAATAAAAACCCTTACAAATGGACCTATGTGCCTCGGGTAAGACACAAGGTTGAAAAAGTACGAATTGTTTGTGAATTATTACAAATCCAACAGAAACGGAAAAGATAAATTATTGCGGTATGAAAGTAATCGGAACAAAGTCTTTTGCTTCCCAGTTGCACAGTCCTCTGCCGATAGTAGGAAATATCCAATCTTCCAAGCTTCCCTCTTCTTCATTGTCCTCTAGTGCATTAACCCCTTGGTGGATGATCTTCACAGGTGGCCCTCCAGTACGGGAGCGGTGCACAGCCTTTTGACCAGTCGAAGTAAATCCCAGACTGAACTTGTCTAATTTGTAAGGAATGTCGGGAAGCTGACCCCAGATTGTGCATCCCCCTTCTTCCACTAATGCCCTTGCATCCTTGAGAGATGACATCTGAGGTGGAGGTCTTGTGATCACAGGAGTTGAGGATACCGTGTTGGTTGCCGCTATTTCAAGAGAGACCTCTTCAAAATGTTGGAAAGGGGTCTCTATGAACTCGCCATCTAACTCCACATAACGGAAGGAATTTAGATGACTAATCATATATTCCTCTTCCCCATGGACAATTATGATTTTCCCTTGGACATGGTATTTGAGCATTTGATGCAAAGTCGAGGTGACAGCACCGGCGTTGTGAATCCAGGGGCGTCCCAACAAGCAAGAGTAAGAAGGACGGATGTCCATCACGTAAAATGTTGAATTGAACGTCTGAGTTCCCACTTTGATCGGGATGTCCACCTCCCCATGTACCATCCTTTTAGAGCCGTCAAATGCTCTCACAATTATATTGCTGGGTTTCAGGGTTAGGCCTTCACAATCCAACCTATCCAGGGCTTTCTTTGGCAAGACGTTTAACGATGATCCAGTATCAACCAAAACATGAGCTAGGGTTGTTCCTCTGCACTCCACTGAGACATGTAGTGCATCATTGTGTTTTCTCCCTTTGGATGTCAAGTCGGCGTCGGAGAAACCCAGGCCATTGTCAGACGTCAAACTGGCCACACACTCTTGGAATTGATCAGCCCAAAGTCTCTTGCGGCACGTGCGCTGTCTTCAAAAACTTGACCAAAGCTTTAGCATGTGCCTCAGAGAAAATCAGCAATGCTAACATAGAGATTTTGGAGGGGGTCTTCCCCAGTTGTTCAACCATATCATAATCACTTTTCTTAATGATCCTCAAGGTTTCTTCCATCTCCTTCTTGGATGTTTACAAAATAACTAGTGATTGAGCCTTCGTTAGGACATGCTCCTCTTGAATATTCTTTCCTTTATTCTCAGCAGAGGAAGTAGGAATAGGAATTGCATTGTCTTTATCGGCGGATACACTTGCAGGTACAGTTACTGGTATAGGTGTAATATTCGGAATGGCCACGGGTCCAAAGACTGCTGTTAGAGGAGTAATCTCTGGAGAAAAGATTCTTCCACTATGGGTAACCTTGCTTGTTCCGGCAATGTTACCGATGTCAGGATTATCCTCTTCAGAGCTTTCTTCTTCAGCAGTCTGTTCAATCTGTTTGACACCATGGTAGTAGATTTCTCCACCATAGTTCCATGGTACCATTTTATCTGATTTGTATGGGGTTGGTCCGGGCATTGTTATCTTCAACGGAGTAGTCACTGGAGCAGATGTAATCCTAACGGGTTTTTTAGGAACCCTGGAAGGATTGGCGTATATGGTTATTATTGAAACTTATGGAACTGTAATGGGTGAAATGGGAGATTTCTCAAACAAAATTTCCTAGTTATCAATCAATTGGTGGATACCTTTCTTCAACAGAGGACAGTTAGATGATGAGGATAGGCAAGTATGGAAATCTTGGTCACAACCTGGGAACACCCCGGCTTTCAACAAATTCAACTTGATGGTTAGGAGAGGAGTTAACAGTTCATCCACAGTAGAAACAAACAAATCTTTTTCCACAACATTGGCATTGTGTCCATGCCTAGGCATCGGAGCGGAGATAAAATTCGGTTTCTCAAGAGCTTCGAATTCAACTTCCTTTGCGTCAATCAGATCTTGAATCTTGTTCTTCAGAGCCCAACAGTTGTTGGTGTCTTGCCCTGAACTTTCTGAATGGTAAGCGCACCTGGCATTCGGATGGTAGTGTGGAGATGCAGTATTGGGATTTTTAGGGGCCTCTTTTAGCATGGCCAGATTCAACTTCAGAAGATGTGGTAGGACTTGAGCTGGAGTCATATTTATCTTGGTGAATTGCCTTACAGGACTTTCCACCCTTTGCTGGTTATTTCTCGGCTGATCATTTCTCGGCTGGTTGTTTCTTGGCTGGTATGATGCAGACTTTTGAATCATAACGGCCCCCACTATTGGTCATCGTTCGGTTCTTCCCTGATTCCTCTATGCATAGACAGTAGACACTTCCTTCTTTCCAGTGAAGGGATTTTTTGCAACGGCAGAGGTAGACGCATCTTTTTGAATTTTCCCGCTTCTAATACCGACTTCCACTTTTTCTCCAGTTAAAATCAATTCAGTGAAACCTGCAGAGGAGCTTCCAATCAGGTGATTAAAGAAAGGTCCTGACAGAGTTCCCAGGAACATGTCAACTAGCTCCCTTTCAGATAAAGGTGGTTGCGCCCTTCTAGCTAAATCCCTCCACTTTTGGGCGTAGTCTTTGAAGCCCTAATAGGTAGCCATAGCCATACTCTGTAGCTGAGTACGGGTTGGCGCTAACTGGTAGAACCAATCAAGTTGCGTTCCCGACAAACTGTCCTGGAAAAAGTGGACCCACAGGTCTTTGTCAGAAGAATGTGGTTGAATCTTCCTGACATAGGATCTGAGGTGCATTTTAGGACAAGTCACCCCATCATACTTAGCAAATAGTGGCACTTTAAACTTTGGAGGGATTACAATTCCAGAAAACAACCCTTACTCCTCAAAATCCAGCCTCAGTACTCTCTGTATCTCCATAGAAGCTAGACGCTCTTCCAAGTTTTTGTATTTGTCATCGGTCGGAGGGTACTGTTGTTCAGAGTAGTCCTCTTCCTCTTCTTCTTCTGCTTCAGAATCAAATGGTATTTCCATCTCTTTACCTTTTCTTTCCCCTTCCTCAGAGGTTGATGGAAATTCCAAGGTCCTTCTGGCTTGTCCTTCAAACCTTCTGCCCATGATAACCACACCGGCTCGCTTCTTTTTCTTTTTCTCTTTTTCTTTTTCTAGCAAAGTCTTTAGTTCCTCCTGTCCCTTGGCTAAGGTCATTAGCAACTGTTAGAATTGTGAATTCTGAGCTTGTAAATCTTTGACCGTCTGTTCAATATCTATCTTGCTGAAATAAACAACAGAGAGATGAGGAAACTTGATGTGAAGACCTGTTTATGCTTATGATGAATGATATGTATTCATGCAATGCATTCAAGGATTCAGAAATTCAAATTTGTTTTAAACAAAAAAAGAAACACACGTCATATTAATAAGATAGAATTTGTTAGTACATCAATGCCCCTTGGGCAAAATAATACAAAATTCTAAGGTAAAAAGACGTTGCACATGCTTTTTGGTGCAATGTAGGTGTTGAGAGTCTGCTCTTCGTGAAGTAACCGAGTGAGTGACAAAACCTTCTTCTCGCTTGCGTAGAATTGGGCTTCAAAAGTATCGTGTTCTCCCTTGAGCTGTATCCAACTCCTTTGCAGATCTTCGAGTGATGTTGGCATGTCAGGATGTAGAAGGGTGTATGGAACATCTCCTTTCTTAACAGGCTCTATAATCACCAGGTGAATGGAGGGGTAAGGCATCATAAGACTTTGGGCGCGGGTTCGTACCCACTTGAGGTAAGGCTCAAGAGGGATGGAATTCTTGTGTCCTAAGGTCTTACTGTCTACCTTATTTGGCATCCTCCAAGCTCAGATGAATCTCTGACGGAGTCTTTGATTGCCGTTGTCGAAGTCGAAAACCAAACCTTGAATCAGCATATCATGTGGGCCATCCCTTCGGGCGTAACTAAACTGTCTCAGAGCCAAGAAGGGGTTGTAGGTGATGCCTCCCCTAATTCCTAGTAGAGGGACATTAGGGAATTCCCCACAACGGTCAATGATGATGATATTCTCTTTGGATCGAGAACACCAATGAATGTCTGAATGTGTAAGAGTCATCAACCGTTGTAACCACCTCAAACCTTGCTCATTCTTCAAGACTGATTGGGGAAGATGAGAAATAAACCATCTTGCCAGGAGAGGAGTGCAACACATGAGAACACCTCTTTTCCTCATTGTACGAGTGTGAAAAGAGTGGAGTATATCCCCAAGCAATGTAGGCACCGGGTTGCGAATCATGAAGATTTTGACAGCGCTCACATCTATGAGTTGGTCAGGATTAGGGAACAAGACCATCCCATAGATGAGAAGCGCTACAATCTCCTCAAAAGCTTGAAAATCTAGAGAATTCCAACAACTTTGTGCCTTCTCAACAGAAAGTTTGACAAGAAGCCTTTGACACTACTTCTAGTTTCCCAATGTGTTGTGACATCAGATGAGTGCAAGTGCAAGGCTTGAGCAATATCTTCTAGCTTTGGATCTCTTTCCGTACCGTTGAAGGGTAGTTGATTGAGAATAGGAATCCTCAAAAGTTAAGAAAATTCCTCCAAAGTGGATACAAGTTGGTAGTCAGGAAATGTGAAGCAATGATGCAAAGGGTCAAAGAATTGGAAGAGAACTTTCAGCATATCCTCCTCTGTGTTGGAAGTGACTAGGTTGAGTAGACGACCATGTCTATCGGTGAATGGAGAATTCTCAGGAATCCTTGAAGCTAGCTCCTGGAGTTGTGGAGGAATTATTACAAGGTTGATTTGGACAGTTTTCCTGCGAAGTGAATCCATAACCTACAAAACAAGAACAAAGATGAATCTCCAAAATCCTTGAAATGGTTAGTGGATGCATATGATGTTCATGATGTCCATGATGTTATGCACAGGTATATATGTACAAACAAATCACACAAGTTCTTAGTTTAGGCTTGCATGGGGTTTATAGGTAAGTACCCTCTTGAAGTTTAGTTGGCTCAACCTGTCCTAGAAATAGTAACCGGGTTCTAAGGAGCTCAATATCACTGGATTGTTTCCTTGTTCATTGTTTCAATTCAGCCTCTTTATTGGCGACCAAAATATTCCAAGAAACCAACCCTCAATGAGTGTAGTATCGAGTATCTACCAACTTCGGACTGCACCAAAGCCGGTCATCTCACTACATCCTAAAAGGCCAAGTTGGTCAAGTAAAGGTTCTAAAAGTCCATTAGTGCTTCATGACATCACTCAGCGGCCCCGTATTCTCTTTGATTGACTCAAAGGCTACCGGTAACCACAAATATGTCGCACTAATATAGCTATTGCTTAGACCATGTCGGTATACCCCGCACAGTTTCCACAACGTATTGCTATTTACCTATAATGTTTCCCAAATCCGGGTAGAGGATTCAAACCCAAACAATAGAACCAAAATGTAAAGCATACAATTCAAACAAGATAAGAATGTAAAGGTGATCTAAAACCCTAAGGTAACCCCACTTTTATAATTTTCCCCAGCAGAGTCACCAGTTATGTGATGCGGTGGGAGAATTGACTTGAGGTTTTGCGTTTGTGTTTGCAAATGTCGCGGTTAGCAAGAGTCGCCACCGACTTTTATTTTATCCAAAAGGAAAGGTAAAAAAAGCACAGGAAAGATCTTTGAGATGTTTTCTTGAGTTCGGGGGGTAGATTATGAAAAGGGAAGGTGCTAGCACCCTTTTCATCCATGATTTTCCATGGGCTCTTAGTTACTTGTTTAGATCACTTGCTTTGATTTTGAAATTGTTTGAAATGGTGCTTTGTGTGGTTTTGAAAGTATTTTGAAAAGAGACCATCGTTTAGGAAATCTTTGTAATGATTCTCGTTCGTAAGAATGTATACAAAGATGTTTGGCTTTTGAAAAATGTTTCAATGTTTTGAAAGTTGTTTGGAAATGTTTTGAAATGTGTGTGTGTTTGTGTTTGAAAATAGCAAGGATTGTTTTGAATTTTATCAAGTAACTAGAAGCTATCTACCTACTCAAAAGTTTTTCTTGTACATTCTTATTCCTTTGACATTGTTGATTTACCATTGATTTGGTAAACAACCCTATCTTTGGATGTTAAACGGGAAGGGCGTGGGTCATCGCATGACCATGATAGCAATATTGCCAAGTATCTTAGCAAGTTTTAGGGACCAAGATCATCTTTGTTTTAGGAAACCTTTTGATAGCGTCATCGAGGGACTATGATCTTATTTTGCTTTGTTTTGTTTTGACAAGATACTTAGCATGCATACCATGGCCATTTTTGTTTAGGCAACCAAGTGGGTGAAACCCCAAGGGTGCTTGTATGCAATGTGTGTCATTTTACATGCATTTTGATTGTCTTGGATTAGGTCATTCTATTTGTTTTTTTTTTTTGTCTTATCATGCAAACCCTAGTTTACTGCACAAGTATAAATGCGATAAATTGCGTAAAGTAAACTAAACTATTACAACAATTATTATGGGATGGGGGATACAAGTGTTTGAATGGGGATATTGCATAAAATAAACCCTAAAATAACTATTACAACCCAATTGAATTAAGTACAAATTAAATAAATATACAAATATTTAAATATGCAATAAACATGTATTTATGCAAAAATGTTTTGTATTTTATTTTTGTATGAAAAAATAAATTATTTAACCCTAGAAATAAGAGAGAAAAAATTGTTATTTTTGAAAGGGTGGAAATCCTAATTTTTTATTAAAAGAAATATATGTATTATATTATTATTTTGTCCATTTTTTTGTACAAGAAAATAATAAATAAAATTATGTACAAATATTAAAAATTAAAATATGTATGAAAATAATTATTTTATGTATGAAATAATAAAATAAAAATGGATAGTATTTTTTTATTATTTACAAATTATTTTAAGAAAATGATTTCTACTCTAATCAAATAAACTATTTTTATGCAAAAAATAATAAAATAAAATAAAATAAAAATGTGAAAATAAATAAAATATTTTAGGGTATTTTTTATCATTTGAAAAAATATATGCAAGTATTAAAATAAAAATATGCAAGAAAAATGCAAAAAATATAAGAAATAAGTCAGGGGGTGCAAAAGGAATATGTGGGGTGTGGAAAGTAAAAACAAAAAGGCCAGAAAAATTCAAAAAGCCCATGACAACTTTGTCCCTGTCCTTGGCTTCCTCTTCTGCGTGCGTTTATGTCCAATCCTGCAACTTGCTCATGCTTGCATAAAAAAAAACTTGCAGCATAAAAAATGTAGCTTAGAATCTCACGATTCCAATGATATAAAATTCATAATCTAACTCTCAAAGATCAGGGAGAATTTTAGTAGCCCTAATTTCTGACCTAATTTTTTCAGCATGTTCAACATTCAAATTCTCATAGCTCAGTTAAAATAAATGACAACTATGCATATGTACAACTTCACCATGCTAGAGACTACATTTTTGCTTCACAAATCGTGGCTTGAGGATGCCTAAATAGAGAGATAAAGTTTTGAAAAATACCTCCTTCAGCTGGATTTGGATATGGCAATGTGGGGACTTTGAGTGAGGCCAGAGGATCGTGTGAGCTTTCTTGAAGTTCCTTCAACCTATTCTAATGCTCAGCTTGTCTTGTGGATGACTGAAACTCTATGTAGAAGTCAAGCTGCAACCTTCCAAAATGAAAATGGTGATGGCTGAAGCAGGGGTTACAGCAACAATGTAAGGGCTTGGATAGCTTAGATATGATGTGGATGAAGTGTTTCAAGTATCAAGAGGCAAAATGCACGAGCAAAATATGACTTGGCTAGGATTTTGCAGAAGCTACAATGTTTGGGCAGTAATTTATGTTTTTTCAATTTCAGAGTGTTTTGGATGCTAGGCAATCGTGTATTGGCTTGTGATAAGTTTGTCAATGTATATAGAATGATGCCAAGTCCACCCTTTATCAGATGTACAAGTTCTTTGGACTTTTGCAACTTTTCTTGCTTTTGAAGAAAAGTGAAGTGACTTGAGCCAACATGCTTGTACTGGCTAGTTCTTTAGATGGTGAGAGTTGGTAAATCATGCTTGATATCTGTGGACATTACTTGTAACAAAAGAACAGGTCCAAGGCTCAAGGTTTGTAAAGTTGCAAAAAGCTTGCTTTTATGAAAATGGCAATATGCCCTTTATGCCATTTATGGATTAATCTCTTGTATAATGCTCCAAAGATGAAAACAAAGCTTTTAACCACTGAGTTAGCATTAAATTATGGAGTGTAGAAGGAGTTAGGACCTGTAATGCAAGGTACAAGCATGCTTGATCAGATTGGCAACTTGATGCATTGTGAAAATGGCTTGAACAAAAGTGACAAAATGCAATTTTCTCTTCTTCGATTCTCCCTAACCACAAATGATCTTGGAGAGTTCTTGGACATTTTGGAAAGCTTTCAACATGCTGTACAATCCAT
Source organism: Vicia faba (assembly GCA_948472305.1). Taxonomy (NCBI): domain Eukaryota; kingdom Viridiplantae; phylum Streptophyta; class Magnoliopsida; order Fabales; family Fabaceae; genus Vicia; species Vicia faba. The sequence continues at coordinate 252,547 of CATIWC010000994.1, read as the reverse complement.
ATTTGAAATTAATTTTGAGATACCTCTTGGAACTAGGTGAAAAATGTTCATGAAGTTGGGTGAGAAACCTGCCTAAATTAGGGCAAATTTTCACTAAGTCTTTTAGTTCATGGACCCATATTCACAAATTTATAACTTGAGATCCAAGCATATTTTGGGAAAACTTTGTGAATAAAAGTTGTATATTTCATGGAGAACTACAACTTTCATGTTGTAAGTTTTCTTTGAATCCAGTTGCATCATAGTGAAAAAGTGGTGACAAGTTAGGAAAAAATAAGAAATTTTCCATACTTAGAAAAATTCTAAGTTATGAAAATTTTTCAAATTAAAACCCTAATTTGCAATTTTGGGTTTATTGGTCAACAAGTTTCACATTTTGACATATCTTGATGAATTATGACCTTTGGCACTTGATTTTGACCAAAAAGTCAAAGTTTGACTTTTCAGTGCACAGTTGACTTTTGATCAGTTGACTGCAAAATTCATCTGTCAATTCTATGCATTTGAGATCTTTTGAACTATGTGATTAGGTCAAGATGATGTCATTGAGTCCTTGAAATTATGCTTGAACCCAATTAGTCATTGGCTAGGTTTAAAAATCAGAAATTGCCCTTTCTCAGTCAAAACCCTAATTTTGACCATTTTGCCCTTTTGATGATTTGATCAAATTTCTTGAGGAGTTATGATCCAAACTTGATCAAATGGTTCATATGAGTATATAATGTTGTTGTGGATAAAAAATTATGAAGTTTGACTGTAAATTGGCCATGGTTGACTTTTTCCCCAATACAGTTGATTTTTTGGTCAACTGTCCAATTGACTGAGCAAAAATGTGATTCAAGGCTTGAAACTTAACATGGGCAATATTAGGGGTCCAAGATGGTGTATGAGAGTCACATGAAACATTGATGGTCCAAAAATCCTTGTGCAAACTTAAACCCTAATTTCAGGTTATCAGTACAATGTGATGTCTTGAGCTAACCAAACCCTAATCTTGTCTTGAGTCCAAGAAGTCTTGCGAGAAAATTCTTGATAAATGAAAGGGAAAATTTTGGGGTACAGCAGTAAGGCATAGCCTTATCTGACTTGTAGGGGATAGGACCCGGCAAACTAACCACCAATGGGGTAACAACTGGCTTGCTATAATACTCAACTTCAAGATGGGCGGGTGCCCCAAAACAAGGTACAATGATGTTTACCCCTTCTTCAACACAATCAGTCATTATTGAGTCATTTTTGGAAAATAAATCCTCATTTGAGGAGAAATACTCTTCTACTGAGGCATACTCTTCATCTGACTCTTCTTCAGTCAAACAAACCTCAACCATATCAACTTCATGGTAATCAAACCTTTGACCTGTAACCTTGATAATTCCATTATCTAACAACAACTGAACACCCTTCTTCACGATTGAATATCCTCGGGAATCTCAACAGCAAACTCCACAAGATCCATATTGGTGTTCCACCTGACCAGCCATATGGCAGAAAGTAGCATGCAATTGCACAAGGTCCTCATTCATATACTCTACATTTAAAATTCTGAATTCTCCAGGAAATCCAGAAACCATATTCAGCTCCTCTTCATACCATGCCATAGGCCTGATTATGTGGATGAGGTCCTCATCTATCATCTCCTATAAATCAACCTTTATCTTATCGCAACCCTGTATGTCTGTACAACAAATAACACAACTGGCATGGTCATGCGTATAGTAGCTAAATTCACAAAGTTCGGCATGCATTTTCACCAAATCTCCTCTAACCAGATTAGTATCAAAAATTCGGAAGTCGCCTGGACAACCGGCCACCATATTCAAAACATTTAATCCTCCATGTGTCTTTCACATTAGGGCCCACATCCTTGAAAGATATAATACCATACTTTACCAACTTTTGCACCTCTGTCTTCAAAGGATAACAATTATCAACATTATGCCCGGGTGCTCCCTGATGAAAAGCACATGTTTGGTCTGCCTTGTAATACCAAGGCAATGGTGATGGTAAAGCAGGAAGTGGTCGGGTCTGAACCAGCTTCTTCTGAATCAATGCTGGGAGTAACTCTGTATAGCTCATAGGAATAGGGTCATAACTCTCCCTTCTCTGATTATACCCTTGATTCCCCTGCTGAGACGGTCTCTGATAAGCAACGGTAATTGGAGCTGCACCCACAACTGGAGTAACTGAGGAGACTTGCTGATGGCGCTGATAATTCCTTCTAGGAGTATTAACCCTCCTATCTTGTATAACATCATTTCCATCCCCTTCCTTCTTCTTGGTAAACCCATAAGATGGTTTCTTCACACCTCCATAACTTTCACTCTTCGTTAAACGACCCTCTCTTACAGCCTCTTCTAAGCGGATACCCATTCCTACCATTTCAGTAAAGTCACTTGGTGCACTTGCTACCATCCTCTCGTAGTAGAAAGCACCCAGCGTTTTCAATAAAATCTTAGTCATCTCCTTCTCTTCCATGGGAGGAATCACTTGGGTGGCTACCTCACGCCATCTCTATGCATATTCTTTGAATGATTCCATGTCTTTCTGAACCATGGCTCTGAGTTGATCACGGTCAGGCGCCATGTCCACGTTGTACTTGTATTGTTTGATGAATTCTTCTCCCAAATCATTGAAAGTATGGATATTGGCACTGTCCAAATTCATATACCACTTCAGTGCAGCACCGATTAAACTATCCTGAAAAAAGTGAATCAGCAAATGTTGATCATTAGTATGGGTAGACATTCTCCTCACGTACATCACAAAATGAGCACGAGGGAAAGTGTTTCCCTTGTACTTCTCAAACTCTGGGATCTTAAACTTAGCAGGTATCTTAACATTCGGGACCAAGCATAACTTATTCACATTCTTACCAAATAGCTCTTTTCCCCTGAGGGCCTTCATATCTCTTTGCATCTTGTCAATCTGCTCTTGAAATTCATCTATTCTGTCATAAAGACCCAAGTCTTCACTCGGTGGAGGGAAAGGACGACACACATTATCATTAACAAACTGAACCATATTCACCGAAGGAGGCGCAACAGGAGCAACATGCTCCAAAGGAGGTGCCGGTGTAACAATAGTCTGAACAACTGGAGTATCTTGAGGACCAAGATTTAAACCTTCAGGTGCAAAATTCTCTGGAATTATCCATGGATAACCTTGAGGCATGCAGTTCTGAATAATAGCTGGAGTAGCAGATACAAGAATAGTCGGAGCTTCAGTAGTTGCCCTTGTTGGTTGAGGTTGGACACTCAGTGGCTGATTCTGAGCAGCCATCACAGATTCCATCAGAGAAGTCACATTGGCCATGCCGACCTTCAAAGCAGAAATCTCCTCGCGCAGCTCGCGATTCTCTTGTTCTAAGTTGTCCATCTTATTTCTGAAATTATCCCGAGTGTTGTAGTGGTGAGTCAGCTTGCTGAACGAAGTAAAGAAGCTTGGTAAGAAACTTGGATATGCATAACAAATGCAAGAAATATGTGCTATATGATGCATGATATGTAATGCACATGATTTTATTTTATTTAATATTTCAAGGGATTTAAAATTTATGGACATATTGCAAATATCAAGGTAATAACGCATTTGAAAATACTGAAAATTCCATTATAACAACTCTAAAATGGATTACAAGTTTCAATGATCCCAAGTACAAGATGAATATAAAATCTAAAACCCTGAGAAGTAAACTAATGGAGATCACTCCATACGCTGGCGCTTCCCTGTGAGGCTGGCAATCTAAGCCTTCAACCTTTGGTTTTCTTCTGCATATCTGGTGGCAACATCCTTCCAATTACCTAAATCAGGAAGTGAGTAATCAGCATCTGATTGAGGCTTAGAAGAAAATAAATCCCCTTGCCTCTCCATAGTCTCTACCGCTCGACTCTCAAGGATCTTAATCAAGTCATCTTTCTCCTTCAAGTATGCTCTATAGGAAATCTCTAAAGTTTGGCACTTGTTCTTCCAAGCATCCTTTTCCTGTTGCATCCTGACCAAAGCAAGCTGCAGCTCTTCTAGATCATCCAATAAGGGAGAAGGGGTTTTTACAAATAAATCAGGCATAGGTATTTCCAAAGAATACGACATCTTCAACTGAATGGATCTCGTTTGGACCCACTGAAGATATGGCTCCAAAGAAACAACACCCCTAGGTCCCAAATCCTTCTTACTCTTCTTATGAATGTGACGCCAGGCCTTCACAATCTGCTCCCTAGCTTTCCTATGGTCTCCTCCCTCCTTCAGAAAGAAACTACTCAAGTGAATACTATTTGGTTTATCCCTCATTGAATAACCAAGCTGTCGTCGTGCAAGAACAAGGTTATAGTTAATTCCTCCCTTTGTACCAAGAAGAGGTACATTGGGGAAACTACCACAACTATCAATAATATCTATATCCTGGTAAGCTCGATGATACCAATCAATATCCTAGTGAGTAAGTGCCGTGATCTTAGGAGCCCAACGGGTTTCCTTCTCGACATCCCAAAAGGCATCAGACTGAGGCATATGAGAGATAAACCACCGGTACAACAGGGGCGTGCAACAGATAATCATCCCCCCATGATAAGAATTCTGAATATGAATAGAGTAATAAGAATCACTCAACAAGGTAGGAACTAGGTTTCCAATTATGAAGATCCTGATAGCATTAATGTCAACAAACTTGCCCACATTAGGAAATAAGAACAACCCGTAAGCAAGTAGAGCAAAGATGGCCTCAAAAGCGACTGTACTCTTCATCCTGGCAAAGTAACGAGCTTTCTCCAATAAGAACTGAGTTGGTAATCCTCTAATCCCTCCTTTAGTAGTCATATGGGCTTCTATCTCATACTTCCCCAGATTAATCAAAGCGGCAATCTCATGTCGTTTTGGCTCACCCTCCAAACCAGTAAAAGGAACACGATCGGTAACAGATAAATCCAATAGATAAGAATACTCCTCCAGTGTGGGCATCAACTGATAGTCGGGAAAAGTAAAGCAATGATACATCAGATCATAGAAACGAACCAAGGTCGAGAGAATACCCTCCTTCATCTTCAGCTTCATGAGAGGAATGATGGATCCATACTTCTTCCGAAATTCTGCAGAACACTCGATCTCGGGAATTAGACTAATTAACTCATCTATCTTGGGATCCTTGAAACTGTACTTCCCAGTCTTTCTCTTTCCAGAATCCATGGTTAAAAAGCACCTGAGATATTCACAAATGGTCAACTTTTAAATCCCTTGAAATAAGATCTCTCCAAAAGATGATTATGAGTGCATGGATGCACGATGCAGCAATCACACACAATATCACACATATAGGGTTCATAGGTTCAACGTCACGAGCATGAGGTCTAAGGTACTACCCATAAGGTGTTGGTCTAAAAGTTATCACCTGTCGAACAAGGTTCTAGAGTTTCCCAGAGTCTACATCCTTCCTTAGGATATTACCAACTTCTCGATTAACTCGATAATTAGTAATATTCTCAAAGAAAAACTCGTCCGAGCGTAGTATCGCGTGAAAAATATTTCCGGATTACTCCGTCATAGCTTTCGCACTACACCTAAAAGGCCAAGATGGGTTTGGTATTCTATGTTCCTTAGTTTCAGAAGGCTCCCATGTCGAAAGCAGTACGTCTTCCTGATTACTCGGTAAACGACACTACAGTCAAAGGGGCCTCCACGGAGTGGGGGATCTCATGCCTCCTTTTTTGGGATTACTCCCTCAAACTTAACATGACTATACCACACGTCCTATCTTAAAGTTTACCCAAGTCCTGGTATATGACTTATGAGTAATCACCAAGCACCCTGAAAACCAGGAAAATCCAGAAAAACATATATATATATATATATATATATATATATATATATATATATATATATATATATATATATATATATATATATATATATATATATATATATATATATATATATATATATATATATATATATATATATATATATATATATATATATATATATATATATATATATATATATATATATATATATATATATATATATATATAACATATAACATACAAACAATTATAACACATATACATATATAAACAAAGATAGGCTCAACCCACTTAGGGATGGACCAGCAAGTGGTCAACCTTTCCCCAGTGAAGTCACCATTTTTCTGTAGCGGTAGATATGTTTAAGACTAAGCCATTGGATTTACTAGACCTATACAAATCAAAATAAAAATCACCACCGCGCTTTATTGTTTCCAAAGGAATGGGAAAAGAGAGAATAACCCAAAAAGAGGGGGAAATATTCTAGTCAAGGGGGTTGGTTATGTATGTAATACCTCAAATTTGTCCTACCTCTTTCACTTTTATCTGGATTATGCATTGTTGCGCTTTTCTCTTGTACATAACTCCATTAGGTCATCTAATACATCATTAATTAATCAATAAAATGGGCATGGGATCTAAGGTATTGGGGAATTAAGGTTGTTGTATGGCTTTAAGGCTCTCATCTTCACTCAAGGGATCATTTGGTTTCATCATTAATCATGGTCTATGGAGCTAGGGTTTTTTTGCTTGGGGTCACTGAGAGCTTTATCCTCATCAAGCTACAAAGATCATCAAGTTCGCCATTAAAAGGTTGTGACTTGTTAATGCAGGGCTTTTCATCAAAACCTCAAATAGAGACTTTGAAAGCTAGGGTTTAGGCCTTATCAACATCTCAAATGCATCTCAAGAGGATTAGGGTTTTATCCCTGGTGCTTACACTTGTTAATTCAGTTAAGGTTCATCAGAGGTGCTACCTTTTGCTCCAAGTATCTTTTGCTCCAACTCGAGGGACAAGTAGGGACTGTGATCTTTATGACGAATTTGAATCGCGGGTCATTGCTAAGGTATCCCTACGTTCGAGGGACACGACCATTATTTCCGAGGCGACCAAGTGAGACAAACCCTAGGAGTGAGCATGTGTGCAAAAGTATTTGATTTCAGTTATTTATCTTGTAATTTAGTGATCTAAGATTGATTAATTAGTCATACACGCCTAAGTTGCTAACAATTATATACAAGCATCCAAAATATAAAAGCGAGAAAGTAAAGGTCCTATGCTATTACAAGGCTTTTGCAGATACATAAAGAATTTCCTCAAAGCAAAAATGCGGAAATAAATCCTAATTAAGCTATTACAAACCGGACACGGTTACATCAATAAAAAATAAGATAATCATGCGGCAAAATAGTAACGCGCGAGAATTAAAGCTGGAAAAAGGTTCAAGACCAAAAAAAAACTAAATTGCTCATTAACATCTTTTTGGATTTTTTATGAAAAAGAATTTTGAATTTAACCTAATTTTTTCTAATTAATTTTAATTAATGAAAAGTAAATTAAAGTTGATGGAATTAATTTATTTACAAAAATTAATTTATTAAAAAAAAGGGAAACTAAGTTCTATTTTTTTGTGGTCTTGATTTTATGATTTTATAAAAAAATTGATTAAAAAGATAATTAAATTAAATAATGAATAAACAAAGTTAATTAAAAAAAGAAAATGACAAGGTTAGAAAAATGGGTCTGGGGGGTGTGAAACCCAAATTGGAGGGATGTTTGCTGAAATTTTGTCCAGGCCTACTTTTCTGAGCCCAACATACGCCAGATCCAGTGTGCTGGTCTCCTGATGATCCATCGTACGTTTGCGCATATGGGACGTTGGACCTGGATGTGATGAGATATGATGATGATGGTGTGAAGTTATAGGGTGTACCTCCATAGCCTACAAGCATTGAATCCACAAGAATTCATTTGGAAAATAGAAAAACATTGGACCTGGGATTCGAACCCAGGTCCTCTCCTTTACCAATGCGCATCACCACCAACTGAGCTGCCAAGTCATTCATGTATATAACAATAATAATATATTATATGTAAAAGCAAGCCAGTGTTAATGAAAACGCGTGAAATTTCAAATGAGCCAACCAGATCGTGCCACGCCTTCGTCTTCCTCCGCTGGCAATCGTTTTAGCCTAGGGACTTTTACCTACGGTCTCATGCCCGTAACTACAACCCTACATTATTCAAAAATCTAGCACAAGCAATATAAATTTCATTGAAGACCATGAATCAACTGGGCTTGAATCCCTGAACATCATAGTGTGTATGCCTAGTCCTAATTTTTCCTATGGCATGAAGCCCTAAAACGAACTCAGAAACCCTAAAAATGGCAAGCCATGATTCATGCACTTAAAACTCAATTAGATGATCCAGCAAGCATCGAGACATTGTAATAAACAAGAATATATGATTGATTTCCATCAAAAGAGCATGTATGCATGTAATCAGAAATAAAAAAGAATTGAATAACAAGGTTGCAGGTTTTACAATTCAAGGCGCTTTGGTGTGTGCAAAAGGTGCAGTTGGCTTCAGGAGATTGCCAGTGTTGTACCCCAAAATTTGCCCTCCACTTTTTTCAGGAAACCATCTTGGATTTTCAAGGTCCCTCTGAAACAAATCCAAGTCCTGAGTTATCCCTCTGCCCAAGCAAGCCGCTTACAAGAGCAAGATGATCTCACGAACTCCAGAAACAACACTTTTATCTTGAGAAAAATCAAATTCTAAGTACTTAGAATGCTTCTCTAAAATAAGTGTTTTTAGAAAAATCAGCGCTTCAGAACTTCTGGACCCATTCCAGATGAAGACGGTCAAAAGTTGCAAGCTTGGCTCAGTGTGGTCAGAAGTTGGCTCTTCAGCAGCTACATCAGTTCCATCAGAAGTTGTAAACGTGGTTCAGAATGTAAGCCTCAAACAGAACATGCCCCTTCAGCAGTTACACAAGCTCAGTCAGAATTTGCTAAAGGAATGCAAGAGAAGCAGGAAAGTCTGAAGGCTCCTTCAGAACAGGTTGAAATCAGAAGATGAAAGGTCAGAAGAGTGGGTGTTACACTAATACAGAATCTCTAAGTCCAGATTGTCCAGAAGAAAATCCAAGGAACGTACCAGAAAACCAGGAGAATTTCCAGAGCTTACTAAGACAACAAGTAGCCAAGGCCAGAGCATGGTGTACGCTGCTGATTCAACGCTGGTTTCCATTACCAGAATGTTGGTGTTGACAGGTCTTGTCACCATTTAATGCCCATTAATGCTTCCAACCACTCCTGAGCATTCACGTGTGGCTTGGAAAACGCTTTTGCACAGATTCTGGCATGAGTCTTCACGCCACCGCCCACTTCAGAGGTCACTTCTCCCCAATCTACGCCTGCTGCTGCAACCTAGGCTGAAAGCTAGCTGTTATCACAACTTCCCAGGAATTTCTGTCAAAGAACAAATTCAAACTCTGTTGGCGCCTTAAATGTTCAAGGCATCCACAAGAACTTTGCTTATAAATAGAGAGGCTTCACCACTGCAAAAGGCGTTCAAGAAAAAGAAACAGAAATTGCTAAGTGAGAAACAGAATTCTTAGCAACACAGCGTTCTGAAACTCTGCCAAAATCTCCAGTTTTGTTTCATAACTTTGAGTTTCTTACCTTCAACTTCATCAAATATCCAGTTTCTTCTGTAAACCAAAAGACACCCTTTCCAAACTTCTGACCTTACACACATATACACCTTTACTTCCCCTTTTCAAATCTGTCCAGAACACCACCAGAACCAGAACCAAAAGCTAAACTTCCACTCACCAACTTTTCCAAACAGTCAGGTAAGCACCTGCTGACCCTCATCACACTGTTAAGCATCATCAGCTGTGCATATTCAAGTAACATAATGTAAATATTCATGTTATTGCTATTTATGTTCTGAGGATTTTCATACCTCAGAACGTTCTGAGCCAGTATAGGATCTGCCTGTGACCTTGTTGACTCTGACCTCTGAAACATTTTTGTATTTGCTGGATCTATTCCAAATATGTTTCCTGTTTTGTGGAGTAACAACAGGATTGCAGATGTTCTGATTAGTACAGGAAAAAGCCAAGTGCTGACTTTGATGTTAGCACATCTGAAGCCTGTTTTGCTGTCAATGATATTAGAACCTCTGAGAGTTATTGCCATTTCAGCTGAATCAGAACTTCTGGTTTCTCCACTAACAAACTTCTGTCTTGCAGCGCAGGGAAATCAGAACTTCTGATTTCCCCACTAACAAGGTTCTGTTTTGTAGGTGCTAGAGTCAGAAGTTCTGACTCGTCCAGTTTCACTAACAGGTTGATCATCTGGCAACGGATCTGAGTCAGAACTTCTGATGACCTCCCAACAGCGCGCGGGCTCCCTCTCTCTCTCTCTATATCTTGTTTTTTGCTATTTTCTTTTTTGTCTATTTTTCTCGTTGAACCCCCCATGTACAAATGTGTATCCCCCTCCCCTAATTGTTGTAATAGCGTAGGATTTTACATTTCCGCTTCTTATTGCTAGTAATTAGGACGTGTATGGCAAGATAAAATCAATGAAATAGAAAAACCTAATTCAAAGAAAAAACTCTTGTATGCAATAAAACACACTTGCACACTAACACCCCTAGGGTTACATCCACTTGTTGCCTTTCAAAAATTGGGCCATATTGCATGTTAGGTCTCTTTGGGCAAAACAAATAACTCAAATGATCATAATCCCTCGATGACGCTTTTTTTGCCTAAAATGATCAAAGTCCCTTAAAGAAAAATTGCCCAAAGATACTTGGCACCATTGCAATTATGGTCTAAACGACGACCCACGCCCGTCCCTTTCACATCCTAACACAAGATTGTCCACCAAATACAATGGTGGAACAAAATTGTTAAAAGGGTTAAAAACATAACAAAGATCTTTGAGAACTTTAGGGTAGATCGCTCTTAAGTACTTGTCAACTTGCAAAAACACTTGCCTGTTTTTAAACCACACCTCACAACACTTTCAAAATAACTTTCAAAAACAAATGAAAACCTTTTCAAAAGACATACACCTTTGTATACATCCCAACATGGATCATTACAAAGGTTGCCACCACATTGGCCTCTTTTCAAAACATTTTCAAAACACACACACACACACAAAGCACCATTTCAAACAATTGGAAAAAGGCAAGTGATCTAAGCAAGTAACTAAGAGCCCATGGATAACCATGGATATAAAGGGTGCTAATACCTTCCCTTTCTATAATCTACTCCCCGAACCCAAGAAAACATCTCAAAGGTTTTTTGCTGTGCTTTTTAACCTTTCCTTAGGATAAAATAAAAAGTCGGTGGCGACTCTTGCTCAACCGAAACATTTGCGAAAACAAACGCAAAACCACAGTCAGTTCTCCCACCGTATCACAGAACTGGCGACTCTGCTGGGGAATTATTTAAAAGTGGAGTAACCTTAGGGCTTAGATCACCCTCTTGCCTGACTATGTGTTTGATTTGATTGCTTTATATTTTTTGGCTCTCTTGTTTGGGTTTGCAATCCTACACCTGGATTTTGGGAAACATTCATAGATAGCAATACGTTGTGGAAACTGTGCGGGGTATACCGACACGGTCAAAGCAATAGCTATATTAGTGCGACATATTTGTGAGTACCGGTAACCCTTGAGTTCAATCAAGGAGAGTACGGGGCCGCTGAGTGATGTCACTAAGCACTAATGACCTAGAACCTTACTTGACCATCTTGGCCTTTTATTAGGGGTAGTGAGATGACCGGCTTTGGTGCAGTCCGAAGTTGGTAGATACTCGATACTACACTCATTGAGGGTTGTTTTCTTGGAATATTTTGGTCGCTAGTTAAGTGGCTAAACCAAAACAATGAACAATGAAAACAATCCCGTGATATTGAGCTCCTTAGAACCCGGTTACTATTTATAGGACAGGTTTTTAAGCCAACTACACTCAAGAGGGTACTTACCTATGAAACCCCATGCAAGCCTGAAACTAGGGTTTGGTGTGATTTGCTTGTACATATGTTTTGTGCATACATCATAAACATCATAAAGCATCATATGCATTCACTAACCATTTCAAGGGTTTTGGATCTTCATCTTTGTTCCTATTTTGTAGGTCATGGAAGTTCCTCGCAGAAACACCATTCAAGTCAACCTTGTGAGAATCTCTCCTCAACTCAAGGAGATCACTTCAAGAATTCCGGAAAATTCATCCTTCAGTGAGAGACATGGTATACTGCTCAGCCTAGTCAACACCAATATTGAAGAAGACATGATGAAAGTGCTATTCCAGTTCTTTGACCCTCTTCACCACTGTTTCACTTTCCCCGATTACCAATTGGTGCCCACTTTGGAGGAGTTTTCTCAACTCCTGAGAATTCCTATCCTTAATCAACTACCTTTCAACGGTACAGAAAAGGAACCAAAGCCGGAAGATGTTGCTCGAGCATTACATCTACAACCATCCGACATCAAGGGGCATTGGGAAACCAGAAGCGGTGTCAATGGATTCTTAGCAAAATTCTTGTTTGAGAAGGCACAAGAATGTTGGAATTTATTGGACCTACAAGCCTTTGAAGAAATTGTGGCACTCCTTATCTATGGGTTGGTCTTGTTCCCAAATCCTGACCAATTGGTAGATGTCAATGCCGTCAAAATCTTCTTGTCCAGAAATCCAATACCAACATTGCTTGGGAACATCCTTCACTCATTTTACACACGAACAATGAGAAAGAGGGGTGTTCTCATGTGCTGTACTCCTCTCCTTGCAAGGTGGTTTATTTCGCACCTTCCACAATCTGTCTTGAAGAATGACCAAGGCTCAAGGTGGTCCCAACGGTTGATGACTCTTACTCACTCTGATGTACATTGGTGTTCTCGGTCCAGAGAAAATGTCATCATCGTCGACCGTTGCGGGGAATTTCCTAATGTTCCTTTACTTGGAATTAGAGGAGGTATCACCTACAACCCTTGCCTAGCTTTGAGGCAATTTGGATATGCACGGAGGGATGGTCCTCATGACATGTTGATTCCTGACCTAGTTTTTGACTTCGACAACAATGCGCAAGGACTTCGCCAAAGATTCATCAGAGCTTGGGTAAAACTCAACAAGGTTGATAGCAAGACTCTGGGACACAAGAATTCCATCCCTCTTGAGCCCTATCTCAAGTGGGTACGAGCCCGAGCCCAAAGTTTGATGATGCCTTATCCTCATATTCTCCCTGTGATTAAAAAGCCCGTCAATGAAGGAGAGGTTCCCTACACCATCCTACATCCAGACATGCCTACATCATGGGAGGAAATGCAGAAAAGTTGGATTCAGCTCAAGGAGGAACGGAATACTTTTGAAGCTAGCTTCTACGCCAGTGAGAAGAAGGTTCTAGAGCTTACCCGCCGACTCCATGAGCAAGAGGCCCTCAACACCTACATCGCACCAAAGAGGATGCGCAACGTCTTTTTGCCTTGAGAAGTTGTTTTTGTAATATTTGGCCCATGGGGCATTTATGTACTAACAAATTTCTTCTTATTAATATGACGTGCGTTCTTCTTTGTATGCAACAATTTTGAATGTTCCAAATCCTTGAATGCATTGCATACATAAGCATATCATTCATCATGTGCATAAGCAGGTCTCACTCCAGGTTTCCTTATTTGTCTGCTGTTTATTACAGTAGGATGGATCTCGAGCAAACAGTCAAAGACCTGCAAGCTCAAAATGCACAGTTCCAGCAACTCCTGACGACCTTTGCTAAAGGTCAGGAGGATCTCAAGACCTTACTGGGGAATAAAGACCTAGTGAAAAAGAAGAAAAAGAGAATCGGGGTGGCTACTTTGGGGAGAAGATTTGACGGAGAAGCTCGGAGAGTGCTTGAATTTCCTCCTATCTCTGATGAAGGAACCAGCAAAGGAGGTGGGGCTGCGGTACCTTCCGAGTCTGATGCGGAAGAGGAGGAGGTCGAAGAGGATGAAGATTATACTGATCAGCAATACCCTCCAACTGATGATAAATATAAAGGGCTAGAAGACAGGTTGGCCGCCATGGAGCTACAAAGAATACCGGGTTTGGATTTTGAAGACTTGGGTTTGGTTGCCGGGATTGTGATTCCCCCAAAATTCAAAGTGCCAGCGTTTGTGAGGTATGATGGGCTGTCCTGTCCCAAAATGCATCTCAGGTCCTACGTGAGAAAGATTCAACCCTATACGGCAGATAAAAACCTTTGGATTCATTTCTTTCAAGACAGTCTTTCTGGAGCTCAGTTGGAGTGGTTTTATCAGCTAGAAGGAACCAGCGTTCGAAATTGGGAAGATTTGGCCACCGCTTTCTATAAACAATACCAATACAATTCCGACCTTGCCCCTACTCGTACCCAACTTCAGGGTATGTCGTTAGGAACAGGCGAAGGATTCAAAGAGTACACACAAAAATGGAGGGATTTGGCTGGCAGGGTGCAGCCTCCTTTAACCGATCGTGAACTTGTTGATATGTTTCTAGGGACCCTATCTGGGCCATTTTTCAATCATCTGATCGGTAACTCTTCCGCGGGGTTTACCGATTTGATCTTAACGGGCGAAAGAATAGAAGCTGGCATCAGGTCAGGAAAGATTCAGAAGGGTGTTGCTGCAAGTACTGAGAAGAGGCCTTTTAAGAAGGAAGCAAGTGCCGTCTATGGTCCTAGAAGACAAGTCAAGCCAGAAAGTCGCCAAGCCGTCAATGCTCTGGTCATTTCAAAACCTGTTGCTGCTCCTCAGCAGTACAATCAACAAAGAGGTGAAAGGCCCAAGAGGCAGTATACTCGGCTGAGTATGACCTTATCACAAATTTTACCCCAACTGTTATCAACCAACTTGGTGACCACCAAAGAAGCTCCTAAAGTCGTGAATACTGCATCTCCTAAGTATAACCCAAATGCCCGTTGTGCTTATCATTCTGATAGTCCCGGGCATACTACTGATGATTGCTGGGCCTTGAGAAACAAAGTGCAAGATCTTATTGACGCAAAGGAAAATCAGTTTGAAGTGCCTGAAAAACCGAATGTTGTAACCGCTCCTATGCCCCAGCATAGAGTAAATTCCATTGAAGAAGAGTTGTATGCTATTTCAGTGAACGATGTTTCTACCCCTCTGTTGACTGTTAAGAGGGACTTGCTACTAGCCGGTTTATTTCCGGGTTGTAGTAAGGGTTGCCTCCTGTGTGCTGTTATCCCTACCGGTTGCCCACTGCTGAAATCAGGTATCCAAAGCCTGATGGATAGCAAAGAAATTATGTTCAAGAAAACTGCTATTCCGTTTGTTTCCGTTGAAGAAATATCTGTTGTCACAATTTACAATCCTGCCAAAGCTCCCGTGAAGAAACCAGTCCGAATTATGTCTGTTTCACCCATTACTATTACTGTTCCGGGACCTCTCCCCTATGAGTCTGATAAAGCGGTCCCATGGCATTATGGAGCCGACGTGTATGTGCTTGGGGTGAAGCAGGAGTTCAGCACCAATACCAGTATCAGTAACATCACTGGTCCCGCCAAGATTACTCGCAGTGGCAGGCTCTTCTCGCCTGACATTGCACCGCCAGTTATCCGAAAACCTCTCACCATCACACCCGCAAGTGTGCATGTTCCAATTCAAGTTCCTGTGTCTACTACTGCCGCCGGCTCCTCTGATACTCGGGGCAAAGAAGTTACTATCGATTTTCCTGCCAGGACGGAGGAACCGAAAAAGATTGCTGTAGAAGCCTCCCAACAAGAAATGGAGGAAATTCTTAAAATCATCAAAAAGAGTGACTTTAACGTTGTTGAACAGTTGGGGCATACTCCCTCCAAAATCTCTATGCTATCATTGCTGCTATGCTCAGAGGCCCATGCAAAAGCCCTGATTTCATTTATGAAAACGGCCCATGTACCGCAAGAGACCTCCGCGGATCAATTCACGGACTGTGTGGCTAATTTGATAGCTGACAATGGCTTGGGGTTCTCGGATTCCGACCTCACCCCCAAAGGGAAAAATCACAATGATGCCCTGCATGTTTCCGTAGAATGCAGGGGCACTACTCTCGCACACGTGTTAGTAGATACCGGCTCTTCCCTGAATGTTTTGCCTAAGAAGGCATTGGATCGCTTGGATTGTGAAGGTTTGGAATTGAAACCTAGTAACATCATTGTTAGAGCCTTCGACGGTTCTAAGAGGATGGTGCACGGTGAAGTAAACATTCCTATTCGTGTGGGTTCCCAAGTCTTCGACTCAATGTTCTATGTGATGGATATTCGTCCATCTTACTCCTGCTTATTGGGTCGACCCTGGATTCACAAGGCTGGGGCAGTAACCTCCACTCTACACCAAAAACTCAAATACCCTGTCAAAGGGAAGATTGTTACCGTGCAGGGTGAGGAGGAATACATGGTTAGTCACTTGAATTCATTCCGGTATATCGAGATGGACGGGGAGTTTATTGAAACCCCCTTTCAGCATTTTGAGGAAGTACCTCCAATTTTGGCGTCAGCTGAAGCAGTAGTTGAAGAAGACTCTCCGTTGAAGATGGCATCCTTGAAGGATGCCCGGGCTGTAATCGAGAAAGGAAATTGTGCAAACTGGGGTCAGCTTCCTGACTTCACTCAAAAGAACGACAAGTTTGGGCTGGGCTTTACTACAGAGGCTCAGAGGGCTGTGCGCAAGGAAAAGATCAGAAAGACTCCAGCGTTTATCACCAGTCCAAGGGTGAATTCTATTGAGGAGGATGTAAAGGAAGCAGAGTTTGACAGTTGGATCTACCCGACTACCAGGGACGGATCAAGCAACTGGACGACAAAGGATTTTACACCTATCACATTTGTCACGCAGTAATTAACTCTTTTGATTTTCAATTTGTAACAAACAATGTGTTAAAACTTTTATTGGCTCGGTGTCCTACCCGGGGCATCGTAGCTCCATTTGTGAGGGATTTTTGTATGACATTTCCATCTATCATCAATCAAAACATTGGACGTTTGTTGCATTTCAAATCTTGTGCTCTTTTCTTTCTGTGTTATATATTGCAAAACAGCTATATTTACACACACTCACTTATACAGGTTTCAATCCACTCTGGATCTCACTGGTAACAGCTCTGCTACCGCCAGTTATGACTTCGAGAATCTGATCAACTTGGCCGAAGACGAAGGTGAAGATGATTGTGAAGTGCCTGGTGAACTCGCAAGACTGCTACTCCAGGAAGAGAGGGCTATTCAACCACATGAAGAGCCTGTGGAAACAGTTAACCTGGGTACTGAGACAGATAGGAAAGAGGTCAAGATTGGTGCCAATCTAGAGATCAGCGTGAGGCAACGATTGATCCAGATGCTACATGATTACATGGAGGTATTTGCTTGGTCCTACGAAGACATGCCTGGTTTGGATGCCGACATTATAGTTCATCACCTGCCAACCAAGGAAGACTGCCCTCCGGTAAAGCAAAAGGTTCGCCGCATGCGCCCAGAGATGTCTGAAAAGATCAAGGCCGAGGTTATGAAGCAATTCGATGCCGGATTTCTAGCAGTAACTTCTTACCCTCAGTGGGTTGCCAATGTGGTGCCAGTGTCGAAGAAGGACGGTAAAGTCAGAATGTGTGTTGACTACAGGGATTTAAACAGGGCAAGCCCCAAGGATGATTTTCCTCTACCTCACATTGACGTTCTCGTTGACAATACTGCTCAACACAAGGTTTTCTCCTTCATGGATGGTTTTTCAGGGTATAATCAGATCAAGATGGCCCCGGAAGATATGGAAAAGACTACCTTCGTGACTCAGTGGGGCACCTTCTGTTACAAGGTCATGCCATTCGGATTGAAAAATGCTGGGGCAACCTATCAACGTGCCATGGTTGCTTTATTTCATGACATGATCCATCATGTGATTGAGGTATACGTTGATGACATGATTGCAAGGTCTCAAACTGAGGAGGAGCACCTTGATCATCTGAGGAAGCTGTTTGACCGACTGAAGTTATACAAGCTGAGGTTGAATCCCAACAAATGCACCTTTGGGGTGAGGTCCGGAAAATTGCTAGGTTTCATTGTGAGTGATAAAGGTATTCAGGTGGACCCTGCCAAGGTAAAAGCCATACAAGAGATGCCAACTCCAAAGACAGAGAAAGAAGTCAGAGGTTTCCTAGGACGACTAAATTACATTGCCCGATTCATCTCGCATCTAACTGCTACCTGTGAGCCAATCTTCAAATTACTGAAGAAAGATCAAGTAGTACGCTGGAACGATGAATGTCAGGCTGCCTTTGAAAAGATAAAGGAATATCTCCAAGAGCCACCCATTCTTATGCCACCAGTGGAAGGAAGACCTCTGATACTATACTTGACAGTACTTGACAATTCAATGGGGTGCGTGCTGGGACAGCATGACGAGTCCGGCCGAAAAGAGCATGCTATTTATTACTTGAGCAAAAAGTTTACCGACTGTGAGTCTCGTTACTCATTGCTTGAGAAAACTTGCTGCGCTCTAGTATGGGCTGCTCGCTGGCTGAGACAGTATATGCTTACTCACACCACTTTGTTGATTTCAAAGATGGATCCCATCAAGTACATATTTGAAAAGCCCGCTCTGTCCGGAAGAATAGCAAGATGGCAAATGATCTTAACAGAATATGATATCCAGTATACAACTCAGAAAGCAATTAAAGGAAGTGTATTGGCGGATCATTTGGCACACCAACCTGTGGACGATTACCAATCATTGAACTTTGATTTCCCAGACGAAGATATCATGGTGGTAACTGATTGTGAGGTTCCTGGACTGGATGAAGGACCTGAGGAAGGATCCCGATGGTCTATGCATTTTGACGGAGCCTCCAACGCCTTAGGTAACGGCATCGGCGCTGTAATCATATCTCCCAAAGGAACTCATACTCCACTCACCGCCCGATTGTGTTTCAACTGCACCAACAACATGGTAGAATATGAGGCATGTATCATGGGTCTACAAGCTGCAATCGACTTAAGGATCAAATTTCTGAGTGTCTTCGGAGATTCCGCTCTCGTAATCAATCAGATCAAAGGCGAGTGGGATACGAAACACCCAAATCTTATTCCTTACAAGGAGTATGTGTTGACCTTGCTTCCCCACTTTGAAGAGATAACTTTTGAGCATTTCCCAAGAGAGGAGAATCAGCTAGCGGACACACTAGCTACGATGTCTTCAATGTTCAAGGTTAAATGGGACAATGAGGCTCCCCAGATCATTATTTGGAAGTTGGAAGAACCGGCATACTGCTGCGACCTTGAGGCCGAGAAGGCAACTGAAAAACCCTGGTATCATGAGGTGAAGAGGTACTTGGAAGCTCAGGAATACCCTGAAGATGCATCTATCAATGACAAGAAGTTCATGAGGAGGTTTGTGGCAAAATTCTTCCTCAGCAACGACATCCTCTACAAACGGAATCATGATTTAACTCTACTACGTTGTGTGGATAAGGCTGAAGCAGAGAAAATCATGATAGAACTGCATGAAGGTACATTCGGAACACATTCCAGTGGACACACCATGGCGAAGAAAATCCTTCGAGCAGGGTACTTCTGGTCCACAATGGAAGCCGATTGTTACCAACACTCTCGAACTTGTCACAAATGCCAGATCTATGCTGACAAGGTGCATATTCCCCCAGTCCCTCTGAACGTCCTGACGGCACCTTGGCCTTTTGCAATGTGGGGCATTGATATGATCGGTGAGATCCGACCAACGGCATCCAACGGGCATCACTTCATCTTGGTAGCGATCGATTACTTCACGAAATGGGTTGAGGCAGCTTCCTACGCCACAGTAACCAAGAGCGTCGTGGCACGTTTCATCCGACATAATCTGATCTGTCGGTACGGCGTCCCGGAAAGAATCATTCCGGACAATGGTACCAATCTCAATAACAAAATGATCACTGAACTCTGCGAACAATTCAAGATACAGCACCACAATTCTTCTCCCTACCGGCCAAAGATGAATGGGGCTGTAGAGGCAGCTAATAAGAATATTAAGAAAATTGTGCAAAAGATGACAGTGACTTATAAAGATTGGCACGAAATGTTACCATTTGCTCTTCATGGGTACCGTACCTCAGCAAGAATGTCAACCGGGGCAACTCCTTTCTCCTTGGTCTATGGCATGGAGGCAGTCTTGCCCATTGAAGTCCAGATACCTTCTCTCCGGATAATGAAAGATGCAGACTTAAATGAAGATGACTGGATCCAGACTCGACTTGATCAATTAAACCTGATTGACGAAAAGAGGCTCACCGCTATCTGTCATGGTCAGACGTATCAAAAACGGATGATCAGGGCATTTAACAAGAAAGTCAGACCACAAGAGTATCAAGTTGGGGACCTGGTAATCAAACGCATCATCCTTCCTCAAAGTGATCCCCGGGGCAAATGGACCCCTACTTACGAAGGGCCATTTGTGGTTAAACATGTGTTCTCAGGAGGAGCCATGATCCTAACTACCATGGATGGTGACGACCTTCCTCACCCCGCCAATGCAGACATAGTGAAAAGATACTACGCATGAATAAAAGACCCGCTAGGTTGACATACCTAGGCAAAAATAAGGGCTTCCCGGTGAACCAAAAGGGTTCGGGCAAAAACAAGGGATGAAATAAAAAAATCTGTACACCCGGCAAGTCGAAAACCTGAAAAGGCGGCTTGGGCAAAAATGGGTATCCCGGTGGACTGAAAACCCGAAAGGGCGGTCCAGGCAAAAGTTAGGGATAAAGCGTAACACTATGTCTCATTGGATCACTTCGCATCCGGAATTCGGCATCAACTATCTGGCTCAGATTTCGGCATCGACCAATCAGCTTCATCTTCAACTAGGCAGCAAAGCGATGAGACGCTTGGAGACATAAAGGCGATAGCAGAGTTGGAACCCAGTGTGATTGTTCACGTAGCTGTTTTGTTTTCTTTTCAAAATTGTCAATTCTGTGATTATTCGGCGGCATTCTCTTACTAGGATATCAGCCTCTTGTACAAAAATGCCTATTCACAGGCAAAATTCAGATCAATACAAATTCACTTGTCCATACAAATTGCCATTGTTTTTGCTTTTTCTGTTTTGTCTTGCGAAGAACGTCCAATGTTCATTCTTGATATATGCATTTGACATTAAATTGCTGATTCATAAATATTTGCGTATGAAACAAAGATTAATTACAGGTGACATCAGAAACAGGGGCAATATAAGTTTGTCTGATGCAGTCTGGTTGCTTTGTCCGCCAAGGTACCAAGGTAGATTCGACTGAAGAATGTGACCAAATCACCTCAACTCCCCGCAGATTAAGACAATATTCCGTAATGCTTTCCCCAAGCGGAGTTGACTCCCCGTCAAACCTGAGAAGGCACAACTTTCCCCGGCAGGTCTTAAAGTTTATCCCCAGTGGATTCTGGAAGCTTGTTCCCTACAAAGTACGGACGTCTCTCCCGAGCTTTATTCAGAGTTATTCCTCACAAGGGCTTATAACTGGGTTATCCTCAGCTAATCGCCACGGAAGATCGCCTTCAACAAAGTTCTTCCAAATCCCCAGCGGAGTTTATCTTTGGCATCCCTAACGGAGTTTATCATCATTATCCCCAGCGGAATTCATCATTGAAGTCGTCCTCAGCAGGCCTCTCATCAAAAACTTCAGCAGAATATCTCTTCCACAAAACAATTCCCTGGCTGATCGTCAAGGATTTATTTTCCTAAGACGAAAATACATACATAAACATTTTACTTACATACATGATAAAGTACATACAACGCTATCTCATGTTAAAACATCATGCATATCTTACATCATGACATTGCATACAACTTATGTTTTGCCTTTTCAGGAAAAAGACAATCCCAAAGACAACTACCTTCAACTGTCACAACATTTCCAGACTCGATTCCTGTATCTAGCCAGGGCACGTCTGAAGAGTTCGAAGATTCGATTCCTGTATCCAGCCAGGGCACATCTATCAACTACAACAATTCCAGATTCGATTCCTGTATCCAGCCAGGGCATATTTGTTGACCACATTTCCAGACTCGATTCTTGTATCTAGCCAGGGCACGTCTGAAGAGTTAGAAGATTCAATTCCTGTATCCAGCCAGGGCATATCTGTTGACGACTATTTCCAGACTCGATTCCTGTATCTAGCCAGGGCACGTCTGAAGAGTTCGAAGATTCGATTCCTGTATCCAGCCAGGGCATATCTGTTGACGACTATTTCCAGACTCGACTCCTGTATCCAGCCAGGGCACGTCTGAAGAATTCCAGATCAAACACCTGTAACAAGCCAGGAAAACATCTGCCTTTCTCAGATACATAAAGTTCTCACCAAGGAATCTCTTGTGTGATCATCACCTCCAAATGGCATCCATAAGCCCATTTCCGACAAAGTTATGTCACATCTCCAGATGGCATCCATAAGCCCATCTCCCTATCCACCATCTCTCCAAATGGCATCTATAAGCCCATTCCCGCCATCACATTGCTGATACCCTACTATGAGAGTGCAAATTTTCGGGCACTCTGGTGTCCAATCTCCTTTTACCTTCGAGTCGCGAAAGGCAAACTTGCCAATCTAACTCTTCAGATTCAAGAAGATTGAACAGGGGCAACTGTTGTACCCCAAAATTTTCCCTCCCCTTTTTTCAGGAAACCATCTTGGATTTTCAAGGTCCCTCTGAAACAAATCCAAGTCCTGAGTTATCCCTCTGCCCAAGCAAGCCGCTTACAAGAGCAAGATGATCTCATGAACTCCAGAAACAACACTTTTATCTTGAGAAAAATCAAATTCTAAGTACTTAGAATGCTTCTCTAAAATAAGTGTTTTTAGAAAAATCAGCGCTTCAGAACTTCTGGACCCATTCCAGATGAAGACGGTCAGAAGTTGCAAGCTTGGCTCAGTGTGGTCAGAAGTTGGCTCTTCAGCAGCTACATCAGTTCCATCAGAAGTTGTAAACGTGGTTCAGAATGTAAGCCTCAAACAGAACATGCCCCTTCAGCAATTACACAAGCTCAGTCAGAATTTGCTAAAGGAATGCAAGAGAAGCAGGAAAGTCTGAAGGCTCCTTCAGAACAGGTTGAAATCAGAAGATGAAAGGTCAGAAGAGTGGGTGTTACACTAATACAGAATCTCTAAGTCCAGATTGTCCAGAAGAAAATCCAAGGAACGTACCAGAAAACCAGGAGAATTTCCAGAGCTTACTAAGACAACAGGTAGCCAAGGCCAGAGCATGGTGTACGCTGCTGATTCAACGCTGGTTTCCATTACCAGAATGTTGGTGTTGACAGGTCTTGTCACCATTTAATGCCCATTAATGCTTCCAACCACTCCTGAGCATTCACGTGTGGCTGGGAAAACGCTTTTGCACAGATTCTGGCATGGGTCTTCACGCCACCGCCCACTTCAGAGGTCACTTCTCCCCAATCTACGCCTGCTGCTGCAACCTAGGCTGAAAGCTAGCTGTTATCACAACTTACCAGGAATTTCTGTCAAAGAACAAATTCAAACTCTGTTGGCGCCTTAAATGTTCAAGGCATCCACAAGAACTTTGCCTATAAATAGAGAGGCTTCACCACTGCAAAAGGCGTTCAAGAAAAAGAAACAGAAATTGCTAAGTGAGAAACAGAATTCTTAGCAACACAGCGTTCTGAAACTCTGCCAAAATCTCCAGTTTTGTTTCATAACTTTGAGTTTCTCACCTTCAACTTCATCAAATATCCAGTTTCTTCTGTAAACCAAAAGACACACTTTCCAAACTTCTGACCCTACACACGTATACACCTTTACTTCCCCTTTTCAAATCTGTCCAGAACACCACCAGAACCAGAACCAAAAGCTAAACTTTCACTCACCAACTTTTCCAAACAGTCAGGTAAGCACCTGCTGACCCTCATCACACTGTTAAGCATCATCAGCTGTGCATATTCAAGTAACATAATGTAAATATTCATGTTATTGCTGTTTATGTTCTGAGGATTTTCATACCTCAGAATGTTCTGAGCCAGTATAGGATCTGCCTGTGACCTTGTTGACTCTGACCTCTGAAACATTTTTGTATTTGCTGGATCTGTTCCAAATATGTTTCCTGTTTTGTGGAGTAACAACAGGATTGCAGATGTTCTGATTAGTACAGGAAAAAGCCAAGTGCTGACTTTGACGTTAGCACATCTGAAGCCTGTTTTGCTGTCAATGATATCAGAACCTCTGAGAGTTATTGCCTTTTCAGCAGAATCAGAACTTCTGGTTTCTCCACTAACAAACTTCTGTCTTGCAGCGCAGGGAAATCAGAACTTCTGATTTCCCCACTAACAAGGTTCTGTTTTGCAGGTGCTAGAGTCAGAAGTTCTGACTCGTCCAGTTTCACTAACAGGTTGATCATCTGGCAGCGGATCTGAGTCAGAACTTCTGATGACCTCCCAACAGCGCGCAGGCTCCCTCTCTCTCTCTCTATATCTTGTTTTTTGCTATTTTCTTTTTTGTCTATTTTTCTCGTTGAACCCCCCATGTACAAATGTGTATCCCCTCCCCTAATTGTTGTAATAGCGTAGGATTTTACATTTTCGCTTCTTATTGCTAGTAATTAGAACGTGTATGGCAAGATAAAATCAATTAAATAGAAAAACCTAATTTAAAGAAAAAACTCTTGTATGCAATAAAACACACTTGCACACTAACACCCCTAGGGTTACATCCACTTGTTGCCTTTCAAAAATTGGGCCATATTGCATGTTAGGTCTCTTTGGGCAAAACAAATAACTCAAATGATCATAATCCCTCGATGACGCTTTTTTTGCCTAAAATGATCAAAGTCCCTTAAAGAAAAATTGCCCAAAGATACTTGGCACCATTGCAATTATGGTCTAAACGACGACCCACGCCCGTCCCTTTCACATCCTAACACAAGATTGTCCACCAAATACAATGGTGGAACAAAATTGTTAAAAGGGTTAAAAACATAACAAAGATCTTTGAGAACTTTAGGGTAGACCGCTCTTAAGTACTTGTCAACTTGCAAAAACACTTGCCTGTTTTTAAACCACAACTCACAACACTTTCAAAATAACTTTCAAAAACAAATGAAAACCTTTTCAAAAGACATACACCTTTGTATACATCCCAACATGGATCATTACAAAGGTTGCCACCACATTGGCCTCTTTTCAAAACATTTTCAAAACACACACACACACACAAAGCACCATTTCAAACAATTGGAAAAAGGCAAGTGATCTAAGCAAGTAACTAAGAGCCCATGGATAACCATGGATAGAAAGGGTGCTAATACCTTCCCTTTCTATAATCTACTCCCCGAACCCAAGAAAACATATCAAAGGTTTTTTGCTGTGCTTTTTAACCTTTCCTTAGGATAAAATAAAAAGTCGGTGGCGACTCTTGCTCAACCGAAACATTTGCGAAAACAAACGCAAAACCACAGTCAGTTCTCCCACCGTATCACAGCCAGGAACGTGTTGCCACCTTTAAATCTCCTTGAGGATGGCTGTGATATGGAATTTGGTCTGAGATTTTTTTGACAAAGACGCACTATGTTCTTGGCCGTTTCACACGATTTTTCTGCCCCTTTGTGTCTTGCATTTGTTGTGTATATGTATTAGACTGCATTAGGTTAACAAAAAAACATACACATCTTTGCCAATTATCAAGATTTAATTTGATTCCATCTTTGCATTATTTCTTTATATATCAAGCCAAATCATACCATTTTCATCCCAATCATCCTTGGAACGATTTGATTTGGTTTGACAGCATATTTCCATTATGATTTCATTCAAAATCAAATCAAAAACAAATCTTCCATATTTTATATCATTTATTTGATTTAATTTGACTTTTAAATGATATAAAATCAAAATAAATTAAATAAATAAAGTCAATAATATATGGTAGAGTGTTTGGGTCATGGATCATGTTGGAAGCATAGTGCAAGCTTAAAAAGTTAGGCCCTTTTGGCAAAAAAAAATGCATTTGTGAGCACATTTGACTTTTGGAAATTTTCCAAAAATGGTCAACTTTGACAATGCATAACTCTTCCAATTTTGACCCTAAAGGGATGTTCTTGGACTTTTTAGAAAGCTTAGGATGTCCCCTAAACAACCCTTTTGGTCTCATCTCAATTGGGTCTTCCATGATCATGTAAGAAGATTTGACCCAAAAGGTGTTTTTGTTGACTTTTCAAAAGGACCTATAATGTAGAAGTTCATATCTTTTTATGAGTGCACTTATTGAAATTTAGGGATGAATATGAGTTGTAGGATATTGTATTCCCTTAAAAATGAGATTTGGATGAGAAATTTCTAATAAAGTATGAGAAAGTTATGCTTGGTGAAAGTTTGGTTGACTTTTCCTGAGAAACCCTAATTTAGCAACTTTTGAGTTTTGATGAATTAGGAGCATTCCTTGAGGAATCATGATCAACCCTTGATCAAATGATAAATATCACTTCAAAATGTTGACGTTGAACAAAAATATTGAAGTTTGACTGTATGTGGGCCACATTTGACTTTTGACCTAATACAGTCGATTCTCAAGCATCTGAGCAATTGACTGAGCAAACTTCTTGTGCAAGGCTTAAAATTTGACACGGATAATCTTGAGAACATATTGGGACCATGGAATGCATTTGGGACCTTTGGAGTTCACACATATTGATAAAAATGGAAACCCTAGTTTGAGGTACATTGTCTTATGGGGGAGTTTGTCTGATCAACTCTTGGGCATCCTTGAGTAAAATGAGAGGGAAAATTTTGGGGTACAATAGACATGATTAATTTACTTCTGTGGCAACGCATAAGTCTCCAAAGGTAGAGCTGCGGCAGAAGGCGTAATTAACATTGTCCATAAAAAACACAAACAAACAAAACATGTGAGCCGAATTATGGTAGCTCTGATTCCTCAAAAAGGATACATAGGAATTGGGGTAGGGCCCAAGCGAGTACAATTTTATTTTCCCTACATTCTTTTATTATTTATTTTGCATGCATTCTACCTTCAGTAGTATAGTAAACAGTAAGCATAATTTAAACACACCCATAAGATAGACAACAAGAGTAGATACCATAGAGTACTACGGGCGTGTGGGGTGCTAATACCTTCCCTTTGCATAACAGACTCCCTTACCCGATCTCTCGGTCGCAAGATTGTGACTTCTCCCTTCTCAGGTTTTCTCGATGTTTACCTTTCCCTTCATATGGGATAAAAGACGTTCGATGGCGACTTCATTGTTTGATGATTTTCAGCCGGTTGTTTCAGCTGGCGACTTCACTGGGGACAGGTCGACCAAATGCTGGTCCATCCCGGAGTCGCTCCTTGCTCTTGTTTCCTTTCTTTGGGTGTTTATTTTTATGCTTTCAGTTTATTAATTCATTTTGTATATACCTGAGCATATGTATGCATTGCATTTTACTGTTTTCCATATACTACTGTTGTACTGGATCTGTTTCTTGTTGGGTGGGTGTTACAAGAGGTAAAAGGCCCAATACCCAGGCCAAGTGACAACCATAGGGACCCTAGGAATAGATTGGAACACGACGGATAGGGGATGTAGATTTCCCTATACGGTTGTGTCTTCCACGCTCAAATGAGGTTTTAATGAGGCGTTATCATTATCACGTAGGTGTACGATAATAGTACTCTCAAGCGAACTTGTGATTTTAAGTTGCCATTGCCTTACCCTAACCTAGTCTTCACCCGTGAGTGAGGCCGGAATATTATTATCACAGGTACAGTTCGTGAATATGTTCAGATACTTACTCATGTTCAGATGGTGACTATGCTCAGACAGTGACTGTTGGTTCTAATGGTTATGTTCTGGATTTCTGTCAGTGACTTACTCAGATAATGACTATATTCAGATGGTGTGTTGTTGGTGACTATGGGGTGCTTGGATTTATTCTCTGAGTTCCTTAATTGTTTACTTGGAGGTTCATTTGAGCCTTCGATCTTGGTATTCCCAGCATGTTCAGAGAAGACTCAACAATATCTGGTTCCAGAAGCATTGATCATGTACTATTGATAATCTACAGGGTACTTGGTTCTTGTATGTGCAGAAGCTTTGTCGGGCCTTTGATCTGATGATACTCGTATGGTTCAAAAACACTGCAACAATCATATTCAGAAATGATGGAATCTTGATCCCATTTTATCCCATGTCTTTGCATACATAACATGGTTAACCACGTGCTTAACATACATGTTCATTTATTTCCAGGGAATCATATTTGTAAGCTTTGTGCTAAAATTTTCCATCCTTACTTGTGTAAGATCAAAATCAAAGCATGTAAGTTCCTTGGAAGTAACAAAACATGGCATGGAATCCATTCATGCACCCACGCATATTCATGCATCCATAATAGGTATTCAAAGATTGTGGATTCTTATTCAGACCTGGTCCTCTCCTCAGGGGTTCAAATTGATTTCTTGCTTCACATGTTAGAAGATCAATATGGGATAACTCCGTGGGGGATTGACCGATTCGAAGATCTCGATAGGGTTGATCATGGTATACATGCAATCTTTGGCCCGTGGTTTGGAATTCTTCGAGAAGAAAGATAATTAATTGAAGACTCGGATGATCCATGCCATGGAAGCTTTGATGATGATGTCAACAATCTTGCACTTACTACCATATCAGAAGATGGTTCCCATTTACTGTGGGATCTTATATCAGTGCTTCATTCTTGTTGACCAACTTCAGATGTGGTTGCCATACTAGGGCATCCGAATTTTTAATCAGGGGCGTTCTCTGAAGCCTTGCATTCCTTGATCTATTCGACAACATCCAGTCTTCGTTTCCCTAGTGAATTCATGGAAAAAAGCTTAAGCAAAGATAGAAGAAGCCTGATGAGCATGTTTATTTGATCCCAATGCATTACATCCTGTTATTTCCAGCTCTGATCTTTGGGGTCCTCCTCCCACAAACATCTATTCTGATTACAATACACATGCTAGAGGTGTCTACTGTTCCGAGGCACCCGATTTTGATATCAAAGACTATAAAAGGGTTGAAATATAAAGCCCAACACATGTCTGGCGTCTCTTCCAAAGGTCTTATTCCTATTTGGATAATTGTTGGACTCTTTCTCACCAACTTGGATGTCTATATTATTCTTATAGAAGCCGAACTGTATTATTTCTATATGGCGTAATATGCTTGGTGATGCAGTTTATACCGATTCGCTTGATAAAACATTCATTCAATCTCTTGAAAGAATCTTCTATGCATAATATTCTGGGGCACATGGCTATTCGATTGAAGATGGCATGTTAATCCAGAGACTGTTGTGTTCATATCAGATCAGAAGGAGAATTCTCTCTCCCATTCAAGCATCAAGGCTGGAGAAAGTCGTCAGAATCAAGAAATCCATACGGAGTCAAGTCTCCTCAACGATGGCAATCATTGGTTCTCTTTAGTTCTTTTTCATTTTCATTCTTGCTTGTTTGTTTAAACATTGCTTGTATATAGAAACTTGTCTATTTTTGAATGAAAATATTAATGCAATAAGTATGCTTGTCTTGAAGTGTTATTTTCATTTTTATTCATTCATCTGTTATCACTCTTTAAATGTTTTACTTGCATATTGATGCCAAGTTTCCAAGTCTTATGCTTAGGTAAAGATTGGAAGGAGGATGACGATAATATAAGAACGCAAAAAAATCTCTGGTTGGTATGCTTTTGAGTAAGACCATGCTGATTATGTACATGCCTTATTGCAATTCCTAAACACTGGATATATAAGGGAGATAGACCTTCGTTAACCCCTCTGAGCCTTCGAAGTAGGAGTTTATTTTCTATTCAGGAAAAAACCCTCATTTTAACCATGGGGCGGGTAGTGTTCAGTTAATATGATTGAGCATTCATAACTCATCAAGAGTGTGCATCCAAGGATACAATAGTGGTTATCCATCAAAAGGTCGAGTAAAGTCAAAACCACAATGGTTAACCCTCTTCTGTCAGCAACGTGCATCAATTAACGATATCCTAATGGGTATCTCTCGCACATCATGAGGTCAACAAATGACGACACAATAATGGATATCCCACATCTATCAAAGACTCAAACATTCATGGTCACTTCCAATAAATGAAAGACAACATGAAGATAAACTACTTTTTCAAAATGGAAATTATGAATAAGAAAGAAACAAAAATCTCCGCTAAGTCTAAACTTAAAAACAAGCCGCTTAGGCAAAAGTTGGGGCATCCCGCTGGACTTCCAAATTGAAATTCAAAAGAATATGTCCAAGAAAAAGCAAGAAGGAAATTGAAAAGCCTAAAAGGCGAGAAAAGGATTACCGATGAAAATCCTCATCGAAAGAACAAAGTCATGTGATCAGACACAAAAAGCAAAAGGTTAAGTGATTGTCGTCTCCAAGAAACGTCAGTGGTTCCTCAACCATCGCAAACTCTTCTCAAAAGATGAATGCTTGTATCAGGTCAATTGAACGTAGGAATGGAGAACATCACGGAGAATGGGTGGGAACCAAATAATTTTGAGCCTTAAATCCTCTTTTCTAAAACCGTGAACCAGGCCACGTTACAACCCTTTCAAAAGCCCTAACTGAAGCATGGGTCAATTCAAAAATGTGCTACTAAGAGATAGCGTTTAACTGACTCCTAAGAGGTATATTTGAATATATGTGTTGGCATCATGTGCTTGCATTACCTTTCATAAAAAAGAATTTGCAAATGTTGCTCTCTAGCTAGTGATTCATTCATAATAGAGTTGTGACGCTTATTTCATTCAAAGTTTTTTCAAACTTCAAGACTTACATATGTGTTGCATTAGAATTATCATTCTCATGATAAACATTCTTCTGCATACAAAAAAACGGATTGACATCAAGTGAGTTTGCACAATTAACATTAGTAAAGAGCTTAATCTTGTCATAAAGGGAGGGTTAAATACTCTGTTAAAGCAAGAGTCAGCTGCCACAAGAGAAATGACTTATCCAGGGGCATGTTAACCAGTGATTTTGTTAAACGAAAGCATATCTTGACACTTTACAATTTGAGTACCCTTCAAGGATGAAGTTAGCAGAGTCCGCCAATCTGAGGCAATCAAGTCGAGAGTCGATCTCTCTGAGGCAGCCAAATCTGGGGCATTCCCTCAAAGCTATCAATTAGAGGCTGTGATACGGTGGGAGAACTGACTATGGTTTTTTGCGTTCGTTTTCGCACTTGTGCGGTTGAGCAAGAGTCGCCATCGACTTTTTATTTTATCCTAAAGGAAAGGTTAAAAAGCACTGCAAAAACCTTTTGAGATATTTCGTGGGTTCGGGGGGTAGATTATGAAAAGGGAAGGTATTAACCCCCTTTTCATCCATGGTTATCCATGGGCTCTTAGTTACTTGGTTTTTTAGATCACTTGCCTTGATTTTCGATTGCTTGAAATTGTGGTGTGTGTATGTGTTTTTGAAAATGTTTTTGAAGAGATGCCTTGTCTTAGGCGACCAATGTATTTGACTCGTGTTTGAGTGTTTTACAAAAGTGTGGATCTTTTCGAAAAGATGTTTCAAATGTTTTTGAGAGTTTGTTTGAAAGTGTTGTGGATTGTGGTTTTTGAAAAGAAGGCAAGTGTTTTTGCAAGTTGATCTCAAGTAACTAAGAGTTTTGTCTACCCTATTGTACTCAAAGATTTTTGTTATGTTTTTAAACCCTTTTATCAATTTCGCTCCACCATTGAATTTGGTGGACAATCTTGTGTTTAGGAAGTTTATTCGGGACGGGCGCGGGTCATCGTATGGACCATGAATGCAATATTGCCAAGTGTCTTTGGCAATTTACTTTGAAGGGACTATGATCATTCCGTTTTAGGCAACATTCGAAGGTGTCATCGAGGGACTTATGATCATTTGATTTGGTTTTGCCAAAGATACTCGACGTGCAAGCATGGCCCATTTTGGAAGGCAACATGTGGGATTACCCTAGAGGGTGCAAGTGTGATTGTGTATTGATTTATGTATTTGTCTTGTATTAGGTTATCTAGCGTTTGATTTTATGTACATGCAAACCCTAGGTCTAACCATGGTATAATTGGAAAACTGTAAATTGCGAAAATGTAAAGTCTACGCTATTACAAAATAAGTATCCGGGAGTGGGGGTACATGTGTATGAATGGGGATGAGACTTATAGTATCCAATAAGTTACAACCAAATCGAATTTGCGATCAACTGTAAATGACGGTATATCAATGTATAAGATAAACAAATGTGTGTAGGATCAATATAAATGCGTTGTGTAAGTGTACAAGTATATGCGTATGTAATTATTTACAGGTGCGACAATGTGAATTTTATGTGTATTAAGTATTGTTTTAACTTAAAGAAAAATTAAATGTCTATTTAATTTAATTAATGATCTTGCATTTTTTAATATGTACAAAAGAATATGTTTTAATTGAATGTTTAAGTTCTAATTAAATTATGTATAAAAATGATGTTTTAAGAAAAGAAAATAGCAAAAAACAAGATATATAGAGAGAGAGAGAGAGGGAGCCCGCGCGCTGTTGGGAGGTCATCAGAAGTTCTGACTCAGGTCCGCTGCCAGATGATCAACCTGTTAGTGAAACTGGATGAGTCAAAACTTCTGACTCTAGCACCTGCAAAACAGAACCTTGTTAGTGGGGAAATCAGAAGTTCTAATTTCCCTGCGCTGCAAGACAGAAGTTTGTTAGTGGAGAAACCAGAAGTTATGATTCTGCTGAAAAGGCAATAACTCTCAGAGGTTCTGATATCATTGACAGCAAAACAGGCTTCAGATGTGCTAACGTCAAAGTCAGCACTTGGCTTTTCCCTGTACTAATCAGAACATCTGCAATTCTGTTGTTACTCCACAAAACAGGAAACATATTTGGAACAGATCCAGCAAATACAAAAAATGTTTCAGAGGTCAGAATCACCAAGGTTACAGGCAAGTCCTACACTGGCTCAGAACGTTCTGAGGTATGAAAATCCTTAGAACATAAGCAGCAATAACATGGTTATTTACATTATGTTACTTGAATATGCACAGCTGATGATGCTTAACAGTGTGATGAGGGTCAGCAGGTGCTTACCTGATTGTCTGGAAAATTTGGTGAGTGAAAGTTTAGCTTTTGGTTCTGGTTCTGGTGGTGTTCTGGACAGATTTGAAAAGGGGAAGTAAAGGTGTATACGTATGCAGGGTCAGAAGTTTAGAGAGGGTGTCTTTGGTTTACAGAAAAAAAAACTGGATATTTGATGAAGTTTGAAGGTAAGAAACTCAAAGTTATGAAACAAAGCTGGAGATTTTGGCAGAGTTTCAGAATGTTATGTTGCTAAGGGTTGCTGTTTCTCTCTTAGCAATTGCTGTTTCTTTTCTTGAACGCCTTTTGCAATGGTGAAAGCTCTCTATTTATAGGCAAAGTTCTTGTGGATGCCTTGAACATTTAAAGCGCCAACAGAGTTTGAATTTGTTCTTTGACAAATTCCTGGGAAGTTGTGATACAGATAGCTTTCAGCCTAGGTTGCAGCAGCAGGCGTAGATTGGGGAGAAGTGACCTCTGAAGTGGGCGGTGGCGTGAAGACCCATGCCAGAATCTGTGCAAAAGCGTTTTCCAAGCCACACGTGAATGCTCAGGAGTGGTTGGAAGCATTAATGGGCATTAAATGGTGACAAGACCTGTCAATACCAACATTCTGGTAATGGAAACCAGCGTTGAATCAGCAGCGTACACCATGCTCTGGCCTTGGCTACCTGTTGTCTTAGTAAGCTCTGGAAATTCTCCTGGTTTTCTGGTACGTTCCTTGGATTTACTTCTGGACAATCTGGACTTAGAGATTCTGTATCAGTGTAACACCCATTCTTCTGACCCTTCATCTTCTGATTTCAACCTGTTCTGAAGGAGCTTTCAGACTTTCCTGCTTCTCTTGCATTCCTTTAGCAAATTCTGA
Source organism: Vicia faba (assembly GCA_948472305.1). Classification (NCBI taxonomy): domain Eukaryota; kingdom Viridiplantae; phylum Streptophyta; class Magnoliopsida; order Fabales; family Fabaceae; genus Vicia; species Vicia faba. The sequence goes on along the minus strand of CATIWC010000994.1, from coordinate 218,779 downwards.
CTGAGCTTGTGTAACTGCTAAAGGGGCATGTTCTGTTTGAGGCTTACACATTAAACCACGTTTACAACTTCTGATTGAACTGATGTAGCTGCTGAAGAGCCAACTTCTGACCACGCTGAGCCAAGCTTGCAACTTCTGACCGTCTTCATCTGGAACGGGTCCAGAAGTTCTGAAGCGCTGATTTTTCTAAAACACTCATTTTAGAGAAACGTTCTAAGCACTTAGAATTTGATTTTTCTCAAGATAAAAGCGTTGTTTCTGGAGTTCGTGAGATCGTCTTGCTCTTATAAGTGGCTTGTTTGGGCAAAGGGATAACTCAGGACTTGGATTTGTTTCAGAGGGACCTTGAAAATTCAAGATGGTTTCCTGAAGAAAGGGGAGGGCAAATTTTGGGGTACAACAGAGGCTATCACGTCGATAAATCTCTTTAAGCTCAACCAATCAGAGGCCATCACATCGATAAATCTATTCAGAATTCATTCAACCCGAGGAAGTTACGTCGAGATTTGACAAATCTCTCCAAGAAAGTTGTAATCAAGAGAAGTTTATTTCGTAACTCAAGACATTGGGGCAGGCCACCTCATATCATATCGTGGCACATATATTTCGGTCTTCTATTCAGCACAGTTTCTTCCAAAAATCCCACAGACTGGGGCATTCCTCATTCATACTTGCAAAGTTGCTCAAGCCAATTATGTTGTACGAGACGACTACAATCAAGATAAAAACATCATAACGGTCACCCTAACCTAGCCAGCGCACGGAGCCGCCTTCATCCACTACAGAAAATTTCAAACCTGATTCCCCAAGTGAATTCAGAAAGTCCAAGGTCATAATTTGACTCGGGACGCGCAAGTGCATCCCCAGTGGAGTTAATCAAGTGCATCCCCAATGCAGTAAACCGTGGCACCCGCAGAGTTAAACCGGGGCATTTGCAGGTGTCCATGCCCGTCTCTTATCCCCAGGTGATTCAAGAGGTAATTCACCAATGTGGCATAAACTTGGGGCATATATTCTGAGAGATTCACATGGTGTTCAGTATCCATTCTTCAGCATATTCAGTTCTACCATCTTCTATAGTTCAGGATGTGTGGAAGTCTAGCCGGATTATCTCTTCCCCAATGGTACAATTCATAACTCAGCAGCGTACCTGAAGAATCGCTTCGTTATCAATTTAATCTTCAGCAGAGTCATCAATAATCTGTGGTATTGTGAGCTCCCCACTGCAAATTCTTCCCAATATCCCCAGCAATCTTTGGTACTGCAGGTTTCCAGCGCCGACATATAATGGCATCCCTATTGATGGGAAACGGTTCCCAATGATCCTTTGCTTATCCCCGTGAAGTCTATTTCTTTGCATTGCATATAGTTATCATTGCATAACATTGCATCCTCAAAAGCGCGTAGCCGATCCATCAGAATGGATCTTTGTGGCAAAAGAAATTCAAACATGCATACGAAGCATAAGCCATATCAGGTACCTTATATGAGACCTAAATCATTAAAGGATAACAATACATCCCCGCAAGAGGGTATCACGTCCCAAAATCCCCAATTGGTGACCTTCGCCTCCACCTATTCCCAATAAATTCGACATACACCTTGTTATTCTAAACCCAGTTCCCGTCTGATAGCCAACTCTCATCTGACAAATAATTCAGTATTCCAACACTCGTCCGTGTTTAAAACCTTTTGATACTCGTTTGTATGTTCTTTCAATACTCGTCCATATTGATTCAAACACTCGTCTGTAATTAAAACCTTTTGATACTCATTTGTATCTTCTTTCAATACTCGTTCGTATTGATTCAAACACTTGTCTGTGTTTAAACTTTTTGATACTCGTCTGTATCTTCTTTCAATACTCATCCGTATTGATTCAAACACTCGACTGTGTTTAAACTTTTTGATACTCGTCTATATCTTCTTTCAATACTCGTCCGTATTGATTCAAACACTCGTCCGTGTTTAAAACCTTTTGATACTCGTTTGTATCTTCTTTCCATACTCGTCTGTATTGATCCAAACACTTGTCTGTGTCAACTCCTAAACATTCATCAGTGTCAGTCTCCCAAACACTCGTCCGTGTTTAACCTTTCCTTGATACTCATCTGTATCTTCCTTCCATACTCGTCCGTATTGATCCCAACACTCATTTGTGTTATCTCTTCCTTGATACTCGTCCGTATCTTCTTTCTATACTCGTCTGTATTGATTCCAACACTCATCTGTGTAAACCCTTCCTTGATACCCATTCGTATCTTCTTTCGATACCCGTCTGTGTCAACTCCTAAACACTCGTCTGTGTCAATTCCTAAGCACTCATTCATGTCAGTCTCCTGAAAACTCGTCTGTGTTTAAAACTTTTGATACTCGTCTATATCTTCTTTCAATACTCATTCGTATTGATTCAAACACTCGTCCGTGTTTAACATTTTGATACTCGTCTGTATCTTCTTTCAATACTCATCCGTATTGATTCAAACACTCGTCCGTGTTTAACCTTTTGATACTCGTCTTTATCTTCTTTCAATACTCGTCTGTATTGATTCAAACACTCGTCCGTGTTTAACCTTTTGATACTCGTCGGTATCTTCTTTCAATACTCGTCCGTATTGATTCAAACACTCATCCGTGTTTAACCTTTTGATACTCGTGTGTATCTTCTTTCGATACTCATCCGTATTGATTCAAAAACTCGTCCGTGTTTAACCTTTTGATACCTGTCTGTATCTTCTTTCAATACTCGTCTGTATTGATTCAAACACTCGTCCGTGTTTAACCTTTGGATACTCGTATGTATCTTGTTTCAATACTCGTCTGTATTGGTTCAAACACTTGTCTTTGTTTAACCTTTTGATACCCGTCCGTATCTTTTTTCGATACTCGTCTGTATTGATTCTAACACTCGTCTATTTTATCTCTTCCTTGGTACTCGTCTATATCTTATTTTGATACTCGTTTGTATTGATTCCAACACTCGTCCGTGTTATCTTTTCTTTGATACCAGTCTGTATCTTCTTTCGATACTCATCCGTATTAACTAAAACACTCGTCTGTGTTTAACCTTTCTTCGATACTCATCCGTATCAATTCAAACACTCGTCCGTGTTATACCTTCCTTGTATTGGCATCACGCTACATTACAAGTCATCATGTCATGATCGATGTCTTCCTTTCAATCATCGTGTCCTGATCCATTTTTTCCTCTGAGTCATCGTGTCTTGATCGATGTACTTTGATGTCGTCGTGTCCTGATCAACGTATATCTCTGGTTTAGTCCCACCTTTTGGTTAATTCCACAACATATATCATAAAATAAAATAAAAAACAATAATAAATAAACACTCACACTTTCTCTCAGAACAAATTTTTGGCATTAGTATTTAATCATATTCAACCTTGAACTTCCGAAAGGCACACGCCAATCGTACTTTCAGGTTTAAGACGATTAAATAGGGACAACTGTAATACCTCAAATTTGTCCTACCTCTTTCACTTTTATCTGGCTTATGCATTGTTGCGCTTTTCTCATGTACATAACTCCATTAGGTCATCTAATTTATAATTCACTCATTAATCAATCAAATGGGCATGTGATCTAAGATATTGAGGAATTAGGGTTGTTGTATGGCTTTAAGTCTCTCGTCTTCACTCAAGGGATCATTTGGTTTCATCATTAACAATGGTCTATGGAGCTAGGGTATTTGTGCTTGGGGTCATTGAGAGCTTTATCCTCATCAAGCTAAAAAGATCATCAAGTTCGCCATCAAAAGGTTGTGACTTGTTAATGCAGGGATTTTCATCAAAACCTCAAATAGATACTTTGTAAGCTAGGGTTTGGACCTTATCAATATCTCAAATGCATCTCAAGAGTATTATGGTTTTATCCCTGGTGCTTACGCTTGTTAATTCAGTTAAGGTTCATCGGAGGTTCTCTCTTCTTCTCCAAGTATCCTTTTAAGTTTCAAAGACTCTTCAATGCATTTTGTCGTGTTGAAGTGAAATACAAGTGCAAGTAATGGCAGGGGAGATGAACTTATCGACTCATTCAGATTAAGGAAATTCTGGTTCTCATCATTGTTACTTGTCGTTGGCAATATAAGTTGGTCTAGAATTAAGATTGAATTGGAATAATTGATCTGAATTTATTCATTGGTGAGTGTTCATTCAAGTTGCCTAATGTGTTTAGGTAAATCGAGTTTTTCTTACAAAATTGAAGATTTTGTGGATAATGTTTTCTTAAGAGGTATTCAAGTGCCATTCATCATTGTTCAAATATTATTTCTCATAGCCAAAGGTTCCTTCAAAAGCAAGACATAAGGATTCATACATGGGTGCAAAGTCAAAGGAAATTGTGAATTCGAGTTATAAACTTAGAAAGGAAAATCATATTGAATCCTTTGAAAGAAGTATCACGTGAATTCAAAGATTCACGAGGCAATACATCATCATAAATTTCCAATTATCATGGCAATTTCAAGTTGTTACAAAATATCATGGTTCATCCAAGTTCACCATGATGCTTTCCAAGTTTTGATCATAATTCCATTTATACATTATAAATGATCCAGAACCATTTTAATACTCCATTCAAAAACCATCCTTCCATTACAAAGCCGACCCAAGTACGTTATTGTCAATTTAACCATTCTGTTACAAAAATACATATCAAATTCACATTGAAGTACCCAAAATCTACGTATTCTAAACCTAAGGATCTAAGCATTACATTCATTAATCTTCATGGCCATGTACATGTTGCTTTGATAATCTTCATGCCTCATATCACAAGCTACCGATATAGCGCCTTTCTTGCCTAAAACTTGTACGAAACATCACAGGAAAAACATGAAATCAATCTGTAACCAATAAACCAAACTGAACCATATATATAACAGGAAATTTGCAGCTGACAAATAACAGAGAAAATAGAAGCCATGATCCTGCATTGGTAAAAACAGGTCCATACCACTCTGCAATACAAAATCCAGTTCAGAAAACTGCCTTTTTCGGAATAAAATCGGAAAACGGAAAGAACCAAATCAACCATTTCCAAACAAAAGCATAGAAGAAAACGGAAGCATAATATCATCACAAACTGTCCAAACAGAAAACTACAAATATCCACTGACTAACAAACCCCAACCACTTCCTAACCAATTCCAAACAGTTTTTAAACAACCTTCTAATAACCCTTCATAACTAAATCTTAACAAAAACAAAAATATCCTATAACCAATCTCTAATTGATTTCTAACCAATTTCAGACTACATCAAAACAGAACTTCATAACAGTTAACAAAAGGCCAAATTCTAAGAGAATCATAACAGAAAACTAACTCCCTAACTGTTTCCTAACTAACCAACAGAAAATGACCCTGCATAATAGAAACCTCTAACATATTTCTCAACTACCAGAAAAATCCCTAACAGCTTTTATCCTAACTGTCAACAGAATCTAAGCAAAAAACCAGACTCCATCCTAACAATCGAGTCATAACAGAAACTATAACCACCAAACAGAATTATGCAACCAACATCCAACTGTAACTAATTTCTAAACTAACAGAATCCTATCCCAGTAGCATATAGCAGAAACTTCTCAACAGAAAGAAAAAAATGGTAATAGAAGGAGAGGGAAGAGAGGAATTCACAATTCAGAAGAGGAGAATAACATGAAAAGCTCACCAGAAAAACTCTCTGCGCTCTCTTCTTTTCGACCTTCAACCTTTCAACCGACTTTTTTCCGCTCAACTTCACTCTCTGCAAATACTTCATCATCTTGACATCTTCTTGGAACCTTCTTATTCATTCTCTAAGTCTCCATCACTCTTAAGGATGCAACACCAATTCTGAAAAAATCCCAGAAGCTCCTCTCTCTTGCTGAACCGAATTCCTTAACCTTCAATCTTCCTTGATCATTCATCATCACCGACGTTCTTCAATCAATTCTCAACAAATTCAATTCACGAAAAAACCACAAAAACCTTCATCACTCTCTTCACGATTCTTCTATCAACATCAACACATAGCTTTTATCATCTTCATTAAAGTTTCTTCAGTCGTCTTCATCAACAATCTTCTACTGCATCTTCCTCATCGTAGCGGTTCTACGTATCAATAACCATAACAACCTTCATCCATCAAAACGCATAAATCAGAAAAAGAGAAGAAGAATTCGAGGTTCTTGGAGAGCACAAATCAGAACTGGATTACCTCGTTTTGTTTAACTTCGATCGGAGAAGAGGTTCTTGAAGAGCATCGCGGGTTGAAGAAGACGGTAGTAGAAGGTGATGCGATCGATGCATCGAAGGAGAAGAGTGTGAGGTCGAGATAATGAAACTGAAGGAGGAGAGAAGAGGAGAAGGCAAAGCGAATGGTGGTGCAGTGGTGATTTAGATCGGATATCCGTCCATTCCGATTGAGAATGGAAAAGGGAAGAAGATCATATTCGCCATATGAAGTTGAACCGTCATCCGTTAACCTAGCTAAAAACATTGCGTTCTCCTATCTCTATTCAATTGTTTTTTTGTTTATTTCTTTAATGGATAAACATCATAATCATGACCAAGTAAGCAAAATCTGGATTGTTATTGTTGTTGGCCCTTGACTGAAGCAATTTCCTAAGCCCAATGTACATTTTTAGTGAAAGTTTGATGCAACAAAAACCCCTTGGTTGAACCTTATCCGAATTGGGCCTTGCACCTATGGCTCATTTCTAATCATACCGCTGGATTCAGCTTGCACATCCCTTCGGTTTGGTTGTCTGAATTTCTTTTCCATAATTTGTTTAATTTTTCTTTTCATTAATTTTGATAGCATAAAATTGTTATGAAAAGGGTGATACAAAAAAATAGTAGAATAAGCTACTTGAATTTAGAATTTTTCTTATAGAATTTAATTGAGAGTTTGTCGTTATTTTCCTTCATATTTCATGATTAATTCTTGATACTATTCTTGCCTTGATTTTGCGATAGTATGTTGGCTTGTGATGATTAAGCGCTTGAGGATTAACTTGGTTAATTGTGGTGGAGCTCTTGAAATATTTCTCATTGCTTGTGTGGTTTTGAAGAAGCAACAGACTTTCTCTGTTCGGTATCATCGCAACCCTATTTTACTCCTCATTTCTCACTTTATTTCCTTCTAGATACCATGAGAAGTAGGAAATAAAGAGTATGCGCTCTAAGTCGCTGTTTAAAGACCTGTAGCAGGCATTCCGCACTTCATTTTCTATATATGTTGTACTTGTGTTTGTTTCCTTGGTTACGATCGACGAGTCACTCAATTTAGAAATTGAGATCACGACTTCGCTCTTAGTGCATGTTCCCTATAGGATTTTATTTCTTTCCTTTTTTCTTGTTGATCGATGAGTCACTCAATTTAGAAATTGAGATCACGACTGCGCTCTCATTGCATGTTCCCTATAGGATAGTTTTGTTAGACTTTCTTTGGTATGCTAACCTAGATAGGATCTCTCTAGTTATGCTCTCTTGAGTTTATTAGCTTGTTTGCTTTATCCTTGTACATAGCATGTTCCCTTAGGATGCGCTTGCTCCGTTCGGACGCAAGTTAGACCTTAGGTTGCAAATCATGCATACTAACATTAGGTATAAATTTCCCTTTTCATCCTTGACGTAGGGCTACCATTGTATGATAACATTAGGTTAGAAATAGGCTAGTCTCCCTTAGACTCTTTTCTTACCTTTTTGCATATGCATCTAAAATTAAAACTTCTTTTCTTAGCAAATCAAAAACATGCTAATCATACTTAAACCCTTTTTCGAGGTAACAAAAATACAAACCAACTCAAACCATTTTATGCACTGGAGCACCTTTTATCTAAAACCCTTTTCAGGTAAGGACATGATTAATTTACTTTTGTGTTAACTCATAAGTCTCCAAAGGTCGAGCAGCGGCAGAAGGCGGAATTAACGTTATCCATAAAAAACATAAACAAACAAAACATGTGAGCCGAACTACGGTAGCTCTGATTCCTCAAAAAGGATACGTAGGCATTGGGGTAGGGCCTAAGCGAGTATAATTTTATTTTCCCTACATTCTTTTCTCCTTTCTTTTGCATGCATTCTCCTTCAGTAGTATAGTAAACAGTAGGCATAGTTTAACCACACCCATAAGATAGACAACAAGAGTGGATACCGTAGAGTACTACGAGCGTGTGGGGTTCTAATACCTTCCCCTCGCGTAACAGACTCCCTTACCCGATCTCTCGGTTGCAAGACCGTGACTTCTCCCTTCTCAGGTTTTCTCGATGTTTACCTTTCCCTTCATGTGGGATAAAGACGTTCGATGGAGACTTCATTGTTTGATGATTTTCAGTCGGTTGTTTCAATGTAAAGGGAAGGTATTAGCACCCTAAACATCTATGGTACTCCGCAAGAACCTCTTTGTAAAATCTGTATATTTTGGCTATGAAAAATGTTGTATAAAATAGATGGTAGAGGTGAGAAAAGAAATATATTTTTTATGATTTTTGCACCCGCCGCGGTTGCGAAGCTTTAGTGCCTACGTACCACCTTTTCGTGCAATAGGGGATCAGGGTACACGTAGTTCCTCTTTAAAAAAATTTAAAACACAAATGTGTTGGTTAATTTTATGAGATAAAACATCACCGTCATTGTCTGTGTGGAAAACATACCCACCACCCATAATCATGAGAAAGGAGAATTTGCATCATCTCAAAGTGGAGGATATGACTTGGATTTTAGAATCACAATGCCTCAGTCAACACCCAAGTGGAAAATATCTCTCTTCACTACATATTGTAGAAGTATAGTTGTTTGCATCACTACAAGGATTGACAAGAGTTCAATCTTTTGAAAAAAGTTTAAAGATAAAAGCCAAAGTGGCAAAATTATTTGAAATGAGATTGATTGAATTTTATTCTTCTCACAAAAAATGACAAAGTATTATTAAGTTTATTGAAGTTTATTTATGAAAATCTTTGAAAATTCATGGACCTAAGTCCAAGTTTATTATTAAAGTGGTACAAGTTTAAAACAAGAAGAGTTTTCAAAAGGAGGAAGAAGATTTTTGAAATTAAAGAAGATGGGAGGAGAAGAAGAGGTTATCCTAAAGCATAAGGTAAAAGCTAGGGATGAGAACCATCTAACCAGCAAGAAGCCAATACTTGACACTATGAGCCATGATAGAATTCTAATTCTTTGGATTGAAACCAAACAAGCAAAAATAATAGACCTCTTGAGAGAACCAAACTTCAAGTGTATAAAGTCTTCACAAAAATTGGGCAGAGTAACGGCTGTATACGGGTGAATTCCAGATTACAAATAAAGGGTGTAATCACAATAACCTGCACACAAAAAACAAATAACCCAATGTCTTGAGATAAACCTCAAGAACTCCAGACAAAATAATCAGATAAGATCACAAGGTCTCTAATCATAAGCCAAGGTTTCTAATCCTAAGTCCAAAAAGTCCAATGCTCCATAATGCCAAGGATAGTAACCAAATAGTCCAAGTATCATTAAATATTTTTAGGGTTTGTGTTGATTATTAGGTGTTTTAAAAATAAAAGTAAAACTCAAGTGATCCAAAATAAAAATGACAAGAAAGTAAATACTCAAATGAGCAATGATGAAAATGGCATGAAATATAAATGCTAAAAGTAAATAGTGCATAAAAGTAAAAGGGGCATATAATAAAAGTAAATGATAAAGTCAATTAGTAGTGATTAGTGGTTAGTTGGATGATCATCTTGAAACTTGCATTTGGAACTCATTAGAGGATTGGTAGAACCAAAGCCTTCATACAACAAGTTGCATTTGCTTTTTGTCAAGTATGTCATCCATTTGGAATCCTTATGAATATCATTTAATGATCAACGATGTTTACGTGATCCACGTTGGCCAAAGGTGTTGTAGATCCATTAGAGGATTGGTATAACCAAAGCCTCCACACAATGAATCTCAAGGTTATTGGATTAAAGAGATCAAATTAGCATACTTGGGATTGCAAACATAAGTTTGGGCCACGAATAATCATTTATTCGAATCAGGACAAAATTTAGCGTTATGTTAAGCAATCGTAAGTGGACTTATATAGAAGTCGCACCTATTTTCTGTCCGGTCAATAGAAACCTATGCACCATTTTTTTTGAGACATGATATAGAGATCATGGTCCAACAACACTTAGTGCAATAAGAAAGGGATGAGATGAAGAGGGGTGAGAGAGAATATACAAACCACTTTTGGATTAAATTTAATCAAATTATTATTAAAATCAGCCAGGATCCAATGATGTTAATAAAGTTCATGATCAAAAATTTAACCAAAGATCAGCCAGGAAATAATCACAAAATAATATTACATATAATATATACAAAAAAAGGATTAAAAAAATGTTTTAAAATAGAAATCAAAGAGAAAAATATCAACTATGTTCAAATTAATCAAGAAATAGAAAGTGAGACTATAGAAAAATCAGAAAAGGACTCAAATGATTTTATAAATTTTTTGGTAATTTTTAAAGTCAGAAACTATTTTTAAAATTAAAATTAAGGGGTAAAATAAACCAAAAATGATTAAAAAAACAAGGTCAGAAACAAAAATAATATAAGGTCACCAATATTTGTCACAATATCATTGGATCATTCCATAATTTTTTTAGAATTTAAAAATGCATAAAAGTATTTTTAAACATTTAAAACAATTCAAATAAAGTGAAAATTTATAAAAAATACCAAAACACAAAATTAAATTTTGAAAAAATAAAAATCAGAAAGAGAATAATGAAAAATATTTTTCAGATTTTTTGGACATAAAATGAATTTTCTATGATTTTTTGAAGTTTAAAACAATTAAGTATAAAAATCAGAAAAGAAAATAAAAGTCAAAAATATGTGGACCGTTGGATGAGAGTCAAAACGCGTTAGTAATAAGATCCAAAGGATCTGGCGCGCTGTGCATATCATGGTCATTAGTGAATAAAGCATAGAATCAAAAATAAAATCAGAATTAAAAAAAAAAGTGGCACGCCATCATTGGTTGGAAGATGACACGTTGGTCATCTTCAACCTCCAGCCAACGTGAATTGCAGGTCTCTCAAAATTTAAAATCATAAGCTCAGACCTATGCCATTCGCTTCGTCTCTTCAAGACGAAGACAATCACACCCTCACACCAAATTCATATAAACTATAGCTCTAGCAATTTGAAAGGAAGATTTTAAAAAGGGACACTGGTGTGAGGGTGTGGTTGTCTTCGTCTTGAAGAGACGAAGCGAATGACATAGGTCTGAGCTTATGATTTTAAATTTTGAGAGACCTGCAATTCATGTTGGCTGGAGGTTGAAGATGACCAACGTGTCATCTTCCAACCAATGATGGCGTGCCACTTTTTTTTTTAATTCTGATTTTATTTTTGATTCTATGCTTTATTCAGTAATGACCATGATATGCAGAGTGTAACACCCCAGTTTTAATTATTTGATTTATTTTAATGGGAGAATTATTTTATTGGAGTTAATAAAATAAAAGAATTATTTATTTTGAAACATGGAGGAAAATAAAAGAAATAAGAAAATGCTGAGTTTTTAAGTTATTGGGCTTGGATGTTGTTAGTAAAGAGTGGGGGTGAAAAAGAAATAAAGTTATGTTATGGAACTCAAGTTAGTTTTCTCATTTCTCACGATAAACAGAAGTTGGGAATTTGGGGAAATAGAGCTCTGAAGGTACGAAGAACGAAGAACGAAGAACATCGCTAAAAAGTTCAAAGCTGCTAATTGATAAGGTAAGGGGGGCTATTACTCGGTTTACCTTTGTTTATGGGTTTATGTATGGTTAATTTAGATTATCGTAGGGAGAACCCCAATTGTTAGATGTTACTAGGAATTGATACCCTTAGGATTGAATCTTGTTAGAAAAGGGTTAGGTTCCCAATTTTTATGAATCGATTAGGAATTTTAGGTTCCAAATAGTGAATTGGGAGTATATCTGCATGATCGTGAATTTACCTTGGAAGTTGTAGTGATAACCTTAATGTTGTCAGAAATTCCCCAAAAAGGGACGAGTAATCACTGTTAAGGTTACTACAATAATTGTTGGTAATTATGAAATGAATGTGTTGTTTTGAGTTGTGAAGTATCGATGTCGTTATGTGCCGAAATGCGCGTTTAGCCGACATTTTCCCGCGTTTGGCTGTTGTTCTGAGCTGCTGCAGGTTCAGGAAAAATCCTGTACGCGCTCAGCAACACGGGCCGTGTTGCACAACACGGGCACCCGTGTTGCTCTTCTGGTTGCTTTTCTGGTTGTACAACACGGGCCGTGTTGCACAACACGGGCACCCGTGTTGCTCCCCCTGTACTGATAAGGATAAAATGTTTTTTTTTCTGGAATGTGTTGCCCAACACGGGCCGTGTTGCACAACACGGGCACCCGTGTTGAGTCCCTGTATTGAAGAGGAAAAATTGTGTTTTCTGGACGTATTGCCCAACACGGGCCGTGTTGCACGACACGGGCACCCGTGTTGAAGCTACTGTGTTGATTTTTCTGAACTTTGTTTTCAGTGCCTGATTTTGGATTTTATTGCCATGCTTTTGGATAATGTTATCGAGCGTGAATTTATAATATGACTTGATATGATTGATGTTTAAATAGTATGCTGAGTGATTACATGCTATCCATATCTTGTTATGATTTGATGTTGTTGATGTGCATGATATGTTGATTGATGTTCATAGTATGCTGAGTGTTACATACTTACATATCATGTTGCATTTGTTAATTCCCATTGTGTGGAATTAACATGGTGGCCAATATACGTGTCCGCGATTTAATGGAACGTTGAGGTGGTAGCCGTGTCCGCGATATAATGGAACGGTGAGATATCCGTGACCCGAGATTTAATGGGGCGGTAAAGTGGTACCACATGCATGGGTGTGTTGCATTACCTTGAATATAACCTGAATGGATGACTTTTCCAATGTTGTATTTGATTGTTTGTATGCACGTATGATTGTTAAATGGTTGACGATGTTTGATGATTATTTGCAAATATGAAAAGCAAGGTATCATGGATATATGAATTGTAAGGTTTTTGTAAACTATGAAATATGCTAATTATTGGGTGATGCTTATGATTTCCTGAATTGATTGTTAGGAACGTATAATCAAATGTATAATTGAGATGCTCACCCTTACTGTTGAATATTTCAGATTAAGGAGCTTCGTTCAGGTGCTTGGCGAAGGCTTGTCGCTCTAGTTTATTTTCGTTTTAGTATTGTCCGGGTCATGCTCTGATAGTTGTAACTCCGGGAACGTTTGTTTGTCGAGCTGCTTTAGTCAGACTCGTTTATTTCCTTAGTATTTGGTTATAATATAATGTTGATATATTCCAGGTGTTAATCCCTGATGATTGAAAATATTATAACTTTGGTTTTATTAAATAAATTATTCCGCTGTGTAAACATGTATGAGTTACTACTAAGATTATGCATGACAGGAATTGTTTTATTAAAAGAGAATTGTAGCATCCTCGAATTATACATGTACTCTGAAATTATAATTTTAATTAATTGCGAAAATTACTTGGGGTTTTAGAGGGTGTTACAATAGTGGTATCAGAGCATAGTCGGTCGTTGCGACCAGAGTCTTGAGTCAGTCATCCCTTTTGTATGCGATTAGTGTAAGGTAACACTGTCGATACTGTATTCTAATGAAGTGTATGTTTTAATTCTCAGGAATATGGCTGGAGGTAACGGACGAAATGATGCTGCACTAGCTGAGGCTTTGGGGATGTTAGCTGGTGTACTTGCTGGAAACCCAACTGGAGGCGTGATTGGTGCTGATAGGCAATTGGGAAATTTCCAAAGGAACAATCCTCCGTTGTTCAAAGGTACACATGACCCTGAAGGTGCTCAGAAGTGGCTGAAGGAAATCAAAAGGATTTTCCGTGTGATTGATTGTGCTGAAGACCTGAAAGTTAGATATGGTACGCATATGTTGGCAGAAGAGGCCGACGACTGGTGGGTTGCCACAAGGACTGAAATGGTTCAGGATGGAGAGGCACTGACTTGGGCTAACTTCAGAAGGGCTTTTCTGAGGAGGTACTTTCCTGAAGATGTTCGGGGAAGAAAGGAAATTGAGTTTTTGGAGCTTAAGCAGGGCAATCTGACTGTTAGTGAGTATGCTACTAAGTTCACTGAGCTGGCAAAGTATTATGCACACTACAACAATGATGAGGCTGGAGAATTCTCTAAATGTATCAAATTTGAGAATGGTCTCCGAGATGAGATTAAGCAGGGAATCAGGTACCAGCGTATTCGTAGATTTTCTGATCTGGTGGATTGCAGCAGGATCTTGGAAGAAGATATTACCAAGAATAGGTCGTCTCACTCTCGTGGGGATGTTGATAAAAGGGGAAAGCAACATATGGACCGTGGCAAGCCATATGGTAGAGATAACCAGAGATCAGGCGGTTGGAAAAGGCCTAGTGGGGGAGATTCTAAGGCTCCTATCAGATGCTACAGGTGTGGTGAATTTGGTCATCACATTCGAGATTGCAAGAGTGATGAGAAGAAATGCTATAAATGTGGAAAGACTGGTCATTTGTCTAGTGATTGCAAGGGGAAGTCTGTCACTTGTTATAATTGTGGCGAAGAAGGTCATATTCGTCCGCAGTGTCCTAAGCCTAGGAAGGATCAGTCAGGTGGAAAAGTGTTCGCTTTGTCTGGATCTGAGACTACTCCAGAGGATCGATTGATTAAAGGTACGTGTTTTATTCATGGCACACCTTTAGTTGCAATTATTGATACTGGTGCAACTCATTCTTTCATTTCTTTGGATTGTGCTGAGAGGTTGAAACTGGACATATCTGGTATGCGAGGTAGCATGGTTGTTGATACTCCTGCATCGGGTTCAGTGACAACTTCACTTGTATGTAGGAATTGTCCTATTGAGATTTTTGGTAGAGGTTTCGGTATGGATTTAGTATGCCTACCGCTTGAACAAATTGATATTATCCTTGGGATGAACTGGTTGGAATTCAACCGGGTTCATCTGAACTGCTTTGCTAAGACGGTGATTTTTCCGGAAGCAGTTGGCGTCGAGAATTTGACTATGACTGCTAGGCAGGTACAAGAAGCAATGGAAGACGGTGCTAATGTGTTTATGTTACTTGCTTCGTTAGATGCAACAGGAAAGGTCAAGAGTGTGGAATTGCCAGTGGTGTGTGATTTTCCAGAAGTCTTTCCGGATGATGTTGGTGAGCTACCTCCTGAGAGAGAAGTGGAATTCTCTATAGATTTGATTCCTGGTACGAGACCGGTGTCGATGGCGCCATATCGTATGTCTGCGTCTGAATTGGCTGAATTGAAGAGTCAGTTGGAAGATTTACTGGAGAAGAAGTTTATTCGTCCAAGTGTTTCGCCTTGGGGTGCTCCGGTATTGTTGGTTAAGAAGAAAGAAGGTTCTATGAGACTGTGTGTTGATTACAGGCAATTGAACAAAGTAACCATTAAGAATCGGTATCCATTACCGAGGATTGATGATTTAATGGATCAACTAATTGGAGCCAGTGTATTCAGTAAGATTGACTTGAGATCTGGATATCATCAGATTCGTGTGAAAGCGGAAGATATTCAAAAGACTGCTTTTCGAACGAGGTATGGGCATTATGAATATTCTGTTATGCCGTTCGGGGTTACTAATGCACCTGGTGTTTTCATGGAATATATGAACAGGATTTTTCATCCGTATCTGGATAAGTTTGTTGTGGTTTTTATTGATGACATTCTGATTTATTCCAAGAACGACAAAGAGCATGCGGAACATCTCAGAATTGTGTTAGAGTTGTTGAAAGATAGGAAGTTGTATGCAAAGTTGTCCAAATGTGAGTTCTGGCTGAATGAAGTTAGTTTTCTTGGACATGTGATTTCTAAGAATGGTATTGCAGTGGATCCTACAAAAGTAGAAGCGGTATCTCAGTGGGAAGCGCCGAAGACTGTTTCTGAAATCAGAAGTTTTCTTGGTCTTGCAGGTTATTACAGAAAGTTTATCGAAGGATTCTCAAAGTTAGCATTGCCGTTGACGAAATTGACTCGTAAAGGACAAGCGTTTATTTGGGATTCTGGTTGTGAGAAAGGTTTCCAAGAATTGAAGCGGAGATTGACTAGTGCTCCTATTCTGATTTTGCCGAATCCGGTGGAATCTTTTGTGGTCTATTGTGATGCATCTCTGTTGGGTCTAGGTGGTGTTTTAATGCAGAATCAACAGGTAGTTGCGTATGCTTCGAGACAGCTGAAGGTTCATGAAAGGAACTATCCTACTCATGACTTAGAGTTGGCAGCAGTTGTGTTTGTCTTGAAATTGTGGAGACATTATCTGTATGGTTCGAGATTTGAAGTGTATAGCGATCATAAGAGTTTGAAGTATCTTTTCGATCAGAAAGAGCTCAATATGAGGCAAAGAAGGTGGTTGGAATTTCTCAAAGATTATGATTTTGGTTTGAATTACCATCCTGGTAAGGCAAATGTGGTTGCAGATGCTTTGAGCAGGAAATCCTTGCATATGTCTATGATGATGGTTCGTGAATTGGATTTAATTGAACAATTCCGAGATTTGAGTTTAGTTTGTGAAAGTACTCCGAAGTGTGTTCGTTTGGGTATGTTGAAACTTACTAGTGGTATTCTAGAAGAGATCAGGATCGGGCAGAAATCTGATGTTAATTTAGTTGATAAATTGACATTGATCAACCAAGGTCAAGGTGGTGAGTTTAGAATTGATGAAAACGATGTTATGAGATTTGGCGATAGAGTTTGTGTTCCTGATATTGTAGAAATCAAGAAGAGTATATTAGAGGAAGGACATCGCAGTGGGATGAGTATTCATCCGGGCGCCACGAAAATGTATCATGATTTGAAGAAATTGTTTTGGTGGCCGGGAATGAAAAAGGAAATAGCTGAATTTGTGTATGCATGTTTAATCTGTCAGAAATCGAAGATTGAGCATCAGAAGCCGTCTGGATTTATGCAACCAATGTTTATTCTAGAATGGAAGTGGGATAGTATTTCTATGGATTTCGTATCTGGGTTGCCGAGAACTCCTATGAATTGTGAAGCGATATGGGTCGTTGTGGATAGGTTGACTAAGTCTGCTCATTTTATACCGGTGCGAATGGATTACTCGATGGAGAGATTGGCACAGTTATATATTGAGAAAATAGTGAGTTTGCATGGGGTTCCTTCTAGTATTGTGTCGGATAGAGATCCGAGGTTCACTTCGAAATTTTGGGAAGGATTGCAGAAGGCTTTGGGTACTAAATTGAGGTTGAGTTCAGCTTACCATCCTCAGACTGATGGACAGACGGAGAGGACGATTCAATCATTAGAAGATTTATTGCGTGCTTGTGTTTTAGAGCAGGGTGGAGCTTGGGATAGCTATTTGCCATTGATTGAATTTACTTATAACAATAGTTACCATTCGAGTATTGGTATGGCTCCGTTTGAGGCATTGTATGGTAGACGGTGTAGAACGCCTTTGTGTTGGTATGAATCTGGAGAGAGTTCGGTAATTGGGCCAGAGATTGTTCAGCAGACTACTGAAAAGATCAGATTGATTCAAGAGAAGATGAGAGCTTCTCAGAGTCGTCAGAAAAGTTATCATGATAAGAGGAGAAAGAATTTAGAATTCAGTGCTGGAGATCATGTGTTTATGAGAGTTACTCCGATGACGGGTATTGGTCGAGCGTTGAAATCTAAGAAGTTGACTCCGCGTTTTATTGGTCCGTTTCAGATTACG
Source organism: Vicia faba (assembly GCA_948472305.1). Classification (NCBI taxonomy): domain Eukaryota; kingdom Viridiplantae; phylum Streptophyta; class Magnoliopsida; order Fabales; family Fabaceae; genus Vicia; species Vicia faba. Next base: position 201,006 of record CATIWC010000994.1, on the reverse strand, counting down.
GAAAGAGTTGGAGAAGTTACTTATCGTATTGCTTTACCTCCGAGACTTGCGAATTTGCACGATGTTTTTCATGTTTCTCAGCTGAGGAGATACATTCCAGACCCATCTCATGTAATCCAAATAGATGATGTACAGGTGAGAGATAACCTGACGGTAGAAACATTGCCTATGAGGATAGAAGATCGGGAGGTGAAACAGTTAAGAGGTAAAGAGATAGCATTAGTGAAGGTTGCTTGGGGAGGTCCAGCAGATGGAAATATCACTTGGGAGCTGGAGAGCCATATGAAAGCGGCTTATCCGGAACTGTTCGTCTAAGGTATGTTTTCGAGGACGAAAACTCTTTTAGTGGGGGAGAGTTGTAACACCCCAATTTTAATTATTTGATTTATTTTAATGGGAGAATTTACCTTGAAAGTTGTAGGGATAACCTTAATGTTGTCAGAAATTCCCCAAAAAGGGACGAGTAATCACTGTTAAGGTTACTACAATAATTGTTGGTAATTATGAAATGAATGTGTTGTTTTGAGTTGTGAAGTATCGATGTCGTTATGTGCCGAAATGCGCGTTTAGCCGACATTTTCCCGCGTTTGGCTGTTGTTCTGAGCTGCTGCAGGTTCAGGAAAAATCCTGTACGCGCTCAGCAACACGGGCCGTGTTGCACAACACGGGCACCCGTGTTGCACAACACGGGCACCCGTGTTGCTCTTCTGGTTGCTTTTCTGGTTGTACAACACAGGCCGTGTTGCACAACACGGGCACCCGTGTTGCTCCCCCTGTACTGATAAGGATAAAATGTTTTTTTTTCTGGAATGTGTTGCCCAACACGGGCCGTGTTGCACAACACGGGCACCCGTGTTGAGTCCCTGTATTGAAGAGGAAAAATTGTGTTTTCTGGACGTATTGCCCAACACGGGCCGTGTTGCACGACACGGGCACCCGTGTTGAAGCTACTGTGTTGATTTTTCTGAACTTTGTTTTCAGTGCCTGATTTTGGATTTTATTGCCATGCTTTTGGATAATGTTATCGAGCGTGAATTTATAATATGACTTGATATGATTGATGTTTAAATAGTATGCTGAGTGATTACATGCTATCCATATCTTGTTATGATTTGATGTTGTTGATGTGCATGATATGTTGATTGATGTTCATAGTATGCTGAGTGTTACATACTTACATATCATGTTGCATTTGTTAATTCCCATTGTGTGGAATTAACATGGTGGCCAATATACGTGTCCGCGATTTAATGGAACGTTGAGGTGGTAGCCGTGTCCGCGATATAATGGAACAGTGAGATATCCGTGACCCGAGATTTAATGGGGCGGTAAAGTGGTACCACATGCATGGGTGTGTTGCATTACCTTGAATATAACATGAATGGATGACTTTTCCAATGTTGTATTTGATTGTTTGTATGCACGTATGATTGCTAAATGGTTGACGATGTTTGATGATTATTTGCAAATATGAAAAGCAAGGTATCATGGATATATGAATTGTAAGGTTTTTGTAAACTATGAAATATGCTAATTATTAGGTGATGCTTATGATTTCCTGAATTGATTGTTATGAACGTATAATCAAATGTATAATTGAGATGCTCACCCTTACTGTTGAATATTTCAGATTAAGGAGCTTCGTTCAGGTGCTTGGCGAAGGCTTGTCGCTCTAGTTTATTTTCGTTTTAGTATTGTCCGGGTCATGCTCTGATAGTTGTAACTCCGGGAACGTTTGTTTGTCGAGCTGCTTTAGTCAGACTCGTTTATTTCCTTAGTATTTGGTTATAATATAATGTTGATATATTCCAGGTGTTAATCCCTGATGATTGAAAATATTATAACTTTGGTTTTATTAAATAAATTATTCCGCTGTGTAAACATGTATGAGTTACTACTAAGATTATGCATGACAGGAATTGTTTTATTAAAAGAGAATTGTAGCATCCTCGAATTATACATGTACTCTGAAATTATAATTTTAATTAATTGCGAAAATTACTTGGGGTTTTAGAGGGTGTTACACAGAGCGCGCCAGATCCTTTGGATCTTATTACTAACGCGTTTTGACTCTCATCCAACGGTCCACATATTTTTGGTTTTATTTTTTTTCTGATTTTTATATTTAATTGTTTTAAACTTCAAAAAATCATAGAAAATTCATTTTTAGTCCAACAAATCTAACAAAGTTATGAAAATTATTTTTGATTATTCTCTTTCTGATTTTTAATTTTTCACAATTTAATTTTGTGTTTTGGTATTTTTTATAAATTTTCACTTTATTTGAATTGTTTTAAATGTTTAAAAATACTTTTATGCATTTTTAAATTCAGAAAAAATTATGAAATGATCCAATGATATTGTGACAAATATTGATGACCTTATTTCCTTCTTTTTTTTTCTGACTTTGTTATTTTTTATCATTTTTAGTTTATTTTACTCATTTATTTTTATTTTAAAAATAGTTTCTGACTTTAAAAAATTACCAAAAAATTCATAAAATCATTTGAGTCCTTTTCTGATTTTTCTATGGACTTACTTTTTATTTCTTGATCAATTTGAACATAGTTGATATTATTCTCTTTTATTTCTATTATAAAACATTTTTTAAACATTTTTTTGTATATATTAAATGTAATATTATTTTGTGACTATTTCCTGGGGGTTAAATTTTTGATTATGAACTTTATTAACATAATTGGATCCATGGTGTTGAGTCTAACTCTACAAAAATGGATGAATGATTTTAATAATAGTTTGATTAAATTTAATTTAAAAGTGGTTTGTATAGTCTCTCCCACCCCTCTTCATCTCATCCCTTTCTTATTGCACTAAGTGTTATTGGAGCATGATCGCTATATCATGTCTCAAAATAAATGGTGCATAGATTGCTATTGACCGGCCTCAAAATAAGTGTGACTTCTACGTAAGTCCACTTACGATTGCTTAACATAGCGCTAAATTTTGTCCCAATTTGAATAAATGATCATTCGTGGCCCAAACTTATGTTTATAAGCCCAAGTATGTTAATTTGATCTCTTTGATCCAATAACCTTGAGATTTATTGTATGGAGGCTTTGGTTCTACCAATCCTCTAATGGATCTATAACACCTTTGGTCAATGCGGATCACTTAAACATCGTTGATCATTAAATGGTACTCATGAGGATTCCAAATGGATGATATACTTGACAAAAAGAAAATGCAACTTGTTATATGGAGGCTATGGTTCTACCAATCCTCTAATGAGTTCCAAATTCAAGTTTCAAGATAATCATTCAACTAACCACTAATCACTAATAACTGATTTTATCCTTTATTTTTATATGCCCCTTTTATTTTTTTATGCACTATTTACTTTTAGCATTTACATTTCATGTCATTTTCATCTTTGCTCATTTGAACATTTACTATTCTTGTTATTTTTATTTTTGCTCACTTGAGTTTTTCTTTTCTTTTTTAAGACACCTAATAATCAACATGAACCATAAAAAAGCTTTAATGATACTTGGACTATTTGGTTACTATCCTTGGCATTGTGGAATATTGGACTTCAAGACCTTTCCAAAATGTCCAAGAACATGTTCATATGATCAAAATTAAGCAAGATATGCATTGGAGAAGTTGGGAAATTTTTGTGAATTTACAAAAGTCAACTTTGCTCAAAACACATCATTTTTGCTAATGGGCCTCAAATTCCTTCTTGAAACTTTGTCCAAGGCTTATGCACGACCCATCAAGCTTACATTGAATTATTTTCTTATTTTTTATTAATTAATTGAATTTTTAATCAATATTAATACATTTAATTCATGTAATTGTAGGAAAATATCAAGATATGGTTTTGCAATCTTTTCATGAAGCAAATATGACCTACAAGAGCTGGAAAATTCGTGTGCACATCAAGGGGACAAGAATCTCTCAATTTAGCAAGTTTTTCCAATCAAAAAGATTGAAAAATATTTGATTTTCAATCAAATATACAAACCATTATTCCATGGATTTCTTGTCAAGATTGTAACCTAATTCCCTTCCATTATATATACTGAACCTAACCCTAATGCATTACACGTGAGAATTGTTGCAGAAAAGCCATAAGAACATTGAAAAAAATCAAAGAAAACTCAAAACTGAATTCCATATTCCAACGTGATTCAAAGCATTTTCTTGATTCTAATACATTGCTGAGGTCCCCAGGAACGTGTAGGGATCAAAACCACACGCTAAAGCTCAAAGAATCCAAGGATAACAGTTTCACGGTTTGGAGTTTTTTCATAATCGCATACTTTGATTCATGCATCATTAACATGTTTTGTTGATTGTTTTGTGATCATAGGGACTGTACAAAGCTTTTGGCATAGGTTAATTGCAATGAATGGCCCTGAAACAGAAATTGCCATTGATGAATTCTAGGGTTTCCAAGCTTCCAGATTAGGGCTTTTCAGTATAGGAAAAATCAAGCCTCATGATGCCCATGACTGAACTTGTTGCATTCAGACGAATCTAGTGGAACCCTCGCGAACAATTTATGTTAATCCTATGCTTATTCGCTATTATTGGTCGTTGCAGGTTGTGGGGGTTAAAAACCCCCACTATCTAACATTCTCTTTTATAGGAAAAGGAGATGAAGGCGTGTTGCTTCATGGTTGGTCCGTTCAAATAAAACGCGCGCTTGTTTATATTTCCAGCATATGCGTTGTTTTTTATATATTATTTTCATTGCTTATTATAATAAAAAATACAGGCGCCTGGCTCAGAGGTAGATGCGTTGTCCAAGAACCATTGGGACCTGGGTTCGATTCCCAGGTCCCCCAAACGCTTGTTTCTATTTTTTCTAATGTGTTCACGTGCAGGCTTCCAGATGGTAAACACCATGCACCTCACATCCTAGCGCGCCAAGTGGCCATAACATTGAATCTGATGTCCATGACATGAGCCTCACCATGCTCCCAGTCAACCGTGCCATGGGAAATTATCAAAGTCAACGCAGGCTTGATGATAATGGGCCTGAAATTTCCAGAACAACACCTCCTAATGGGTCCATCACCCCCCTGGTTTTATTACTTCCTTTTATTTTCTTTTCCTTATAATTTCTTTTATTAATTATTATTATTATTATTATTATTATTATTATTAACTAACAAATTATTTTTCATAATAAAACCAGAAGACTAATATATTTATTATTATTATTATTATTATTAATTTCACCTTAATTTAATTATTTTTGTAAATAAAATGCTAACAAATTAATGTAGTTAATTAGGTTAACTTTGACTTTTGTTTTTATAATAAATAAAATAAATCTAGAATTAGGGTTTTTTCTTTTGATAATTTTAATCTCTTTTTTATTTTTTATTTTTTATTTTCATTAAGACCAAAAAAAAAACATAAAAAATACTTTTTTCTTTAATTAATTAATTAATTAGTAAATTAGGTTTAATTTGAATTAAATGCAAAAAAGGACAAAAATTCATTCTTTTCTCAAAAGGGTCAAAACCCTAAAGATGTCCTGATTCAATTTCTTTGCGCGCACTTTATTATTTTGACCATATTGATGTATCTGCTCCGAGAATGTAATAGCGTAATTAGGACTTTTATCGCTTTCTTTACTTTCTCGCATTTATTTTCCAAAGGGTTATGTTTTTGGCGATGTAAATACCCGACGCCTTGTAATAGCATAGATTCAATTTTCACAATTTATTTCCCGCAAATTATTAACTGTTAATTATGCATGCAAGACTTGTCTGAAAAATAAAATCAACCCGTAGCTCACTATAATACATGTGCAAAGATAATTTAAGCATGAAACCTGACACACGTGCACATGCCACTCCTAGGGTACGCCTCACCTGGTTGCCTCGAGGTGGTCATCAAGTAAAGGGTGTTTTAGAGGTCGTCCTCCTGTCTAAAGATCCAGTTGCCTCGAAATGGTTGCCTCGGATAAAAAGGATCTAGGATATTAGGGTTACCGCTAAGGCGTCCTACTATTGCTTTGGTGACCACACATGTCCCTATAATCAAATTGACCCGAATAACTCCAACGACGGTGCTACCTACTTCTCAATAGTGGGATAGTACTGTCTAAAGGATTCTTACACAGTTTAATTCCTTAGAGTAGGTAGATTTCTCCTGGGTACTTGCTCTTTCAAAAAGCAAAAACAAACTTTTCGCACCTACACTTTCAAAAAGTTTTCAAACAAATACTTCATACACTCTTAAGGACTGATACAAGAGTTACCTAGAAGTTTTCAAACTAAACTTTTTCAAAACCCATAAACACAAGAAAAGTAATTTTTGAAAACATAGTGAGCAAGTACCTAAGAGCCCGTGGATAACCATTGATAGAAAGGGTGCTAACACCTTCCCTTTCTATAATTTACCTCCCGAACCGAGAAACATCTCGAAAAGGAATTTTGCTGTGCTTTTGTCCTTTCCATGTTGGAGAACATAAAAGACGGTGGCGACTCTTGCTTACCGCGACATTTCGCAAACCAGCTTTAAAACAGTCAGTTCTATTTCCACCGATCACAGAACTGACAACTCTGCTGGGGAATATTAAAAGTGAGGTGTACCTTAGGATTAGACCACTCTTGTTTTCAATTGCTTGCTTTGTTTGCTTTAATATTGTGGGCTTGTTTTGGAGTTTTATAGATCCTAACCCAGATCTGGGGATACCCTTTTAGAAGTAGCAACAAACTGTGACGGAACTGTGCGGGGTATATCGACACGGTTGAAGCAGTTGCTACATTGATGTGGCACTTTGGTGAGTACCGGTAACCCTTAAGTCAAGTCAAGGAGAGTACGGGGCCACCGCGTGGTGTCGTGAAGCATCAACTGACCTTATGAACCTTATTTGACCATCCTGGCCTCCTTAGGGGTAGTGAGATGATCGACTTTGGTGCAGTCCGAAGTTGGTAGATACTCGATACTACACTCGTTGAGGGTTGTTTTCTTGGAATATTTTGATCGCCAGTTCAGTGGCTAAATCAAAACAATGAACATAGAAAACAACCCAATGATATTGAGATCCTTAGAACCCGGTTACTTTTGATAGGACAGGTTTTGAGCCAACTAACTTCAAGAGGGTACTTACCCACGAACTCCATGCCGGCCTAAACTTAAGGCTATATGTGTGACTTGTGTGCCTTCAAACTTGAACTACTTGCATATTCTTGTTATCTGACAACATGAGTTCCTTGCAGGTTTTGTTTACAGTCCCTAATCTGGACTTATTACAGGGCTTACTTACACCTCACACCTTTGCATCCACGTACATAACATCATACGCATCATAACATCATACCATAGAATTTCCTTAACCATTTCAAGGATCTCAAGGGTTTGTGATGCAGGTCATGATGAACCAAACGTCTAGCAAGGGGCAAAGGGGATTTATTTTCCTCTAGCCAAAGTTGTCTGGAGATCAAAACATGACAGTTTGAGTAAGGGGCTATGACCGACTGGATATGATGAGCTTTCACTCTTGAAGAAGGACTCTCAGCAACATGAAGTTCCTTCAATCAGGCTATCGGATTCAAATTCTAACAAGTTTCTTTGTTTACCCCGCGGGATCCTTGAAAACATTGCATGCATACATACACATCATTGCATAACAGGTACCCTTGTTACAGGTCACTTACCTTCTTCGCTGTTTATTTCAGCAATGGCTCTCCAACAAGATCTTCATACTCAAGAGACTCAGTTCGGGGAAATCCTCCTAAATCTATCCAAGGGGCAGGAAGAGCTGAGAACACTCCTCATGGGGACTTTGGTCAGGAACAGTCCAGAAGACAGTAAGGGTGAACGGCTGAAACATCTACAAGCTGAGGTAGACGCAATGAAGACTCAGATGCTGGGGCAAATGGCCCTTATCCAAGACTTAGCTCAAAGACAAGAAGAGCTCAGGGTCCTCGTCAGCAAGCTGCTTCAAAATAACCAAGTGAGGCAGACAACTAGGGTTGAAGATCCAGCCATCATTCAACCACCTTTGGGGCAAAAAGACAAGGGAAAAGCTCCTCAACTTGCTTCAGGGTCACAAATTCAGCATCAACCTCGCCAGCATCAGCAGGGTAGTTGGCGTAAGCGAAATACGTCTGGAAGACATTTCTCTGAGACTGATATACCATCATTGTTCATACTGAAACGCTTGTTAGAGGTCAATCTGGTTGTTTTAAAGGACCCTCCTAAGAATCCCAACACAGCCTCCACAAAGTATAACCCTGATGAAAGGTGTGCATACCACTCTGGCAGTCCGGGACATGACACCGACGACTGTTGGTCTCTGAAGAACAAGATCCAAGACCTGATTGACGGAAGGGTGCTGGAGTTCATGCCGGATGGCGAGATGAAAATCTTCTGCTGAGAATTTTCCATCTGAGATGACTAGTTCAAACTAAGAAAATTTCGTTCATTTGAATGTTCAAGTTGTATTTTTCTTTGCTTATTCAAACAATTATTGTCATATAAAACTTTTTATTTCATTAATGCATCGCATATGTCTGTTTTCTGAATCAATCCATTCGTATTTCACTATAATTGCTTTCATTTTTTGTGATGTTCAACTCTTGATTAAAAATTCTAAGCCTTTTGAGGGAGGATGACGAAAACGATACCACGACATTTACAGTATGCTTTTGAACGAACCCCGCTGATGAAGTACAGGAATTGTTTCAAATCCTAAACAGTGGAGTTATAAGGATGATAATCCCTCATAAACCCCTTTGAGCCAAAGAAGTTGGAGTTTTTCTTTTCACAAAAAAATTAAAACCCTTAATTATAACCTGGGGCAGGGTAGTCTTCTCAGTTGATCCAGATGCACAATGAATGGCATCAAAGGAGTCCTTCCAAAAACAAAAGACCGCGATGGTTCCGAATAATCATAAAGACAGGCAGTCATTTTCTCCCAGAAATAAAAGCCCAATAATTCAAAACCTATGAAGGAGACTTACAAAACTGGGGCATCCCGCTAACTGTAATCATAAAAGAAACAGTTCAGGAAAAAAGACAGGGATAAAAAAATCAAAAAAGAAAGAGGTCCTACAAACCCTCAACAAAAAAGAAATGACCGCCTATTCAAAATAAACTGTCAATATCCGAACCATCACCAGAATATCAGAGCAAAGACTCAAATAAGGTCTAATGCACGATTGGCTGAGTTTAGGATCGAAGAACATCACGAAGAGCGGGTGGGTACAAATAAATTTTGAGCCTTTATCATTTGTTTCTTAAACCGTGAACCAGACCACGTTATAACCCTTAAAAGTCCTAGCTGAAGCGTGGGTTAGTTCGAAAGCATACTGTTACAAAGGTATCCTGACTCCTATAGGGCTCGCTGTGAAATCTTGAGTTGACATCATACTTTATAAAATTTGCTTGTTTTACTGAAAAATGCATTTTCAAAAACTTCAACACAAACATAAGCTTTGCATTTTTAAATAACATTGTTTGCATATGACTATTTGTTCAAACAACTGAGAAATTCGCACGATGAATATCCAGTGAACAAGAATCTTCTCAACAAAAGGGTCATCAAATGGAAAAACACTTCCAACCAAGGGGCAGAATGATCATTGTCCATCATCTGGGGCGGTCCAGTCAAGATTAAGAGAATCTCTCAAATACCCAATAGCCTGGGGCAGATCTCCATCTGAATCAACTGGGGCATTGGACGTGGATTCTGGCAACGAATCTTGCATGATCAAACGAAGATCTTCTGGTAGTATGGCAACACAATACTACTGACAGTGACGACTCCCTATATTCTGAGAGCGTGGATGTTGCACCCCAAAATTTTCCCTCCCATATTCTTCAAAATTTGCCAAGTCAAAGCTTCAAAGTCTCCCCAAGGGATTGCACAGTTCAAGGGCCTCCTAACAGTCAAAAACTAGGGTTTTGGTTCTGGCAAAGAAAATGAAGTTTCCAAGGGTCCAATCAAGTCCCACATGCCTACAAACATGGTCAAGCATCCTCATACTAAGTTTCAAGACTTTCAGCACAAAATTGCACAGTCAAAAACCCTAATTGCACTACAGTCAACTGTAGGGGCAAAATGGTCATTTGACAGTCAAAAGTTCAAATTTTTGGTCAACATCTCATTTTGAAGCCACAAACATCATTTGATCAACGCTTGATCATGATTCTCAAAGCTTGGCTCAAAAAGTCTCAAGATGCAAAAGTTTCCATATTTGGACAGTTGAAAAAGTCAACTGTAACTTGACCAAGGCATAACTTTCACATGGATTATTAGAAAAATTCCCTCCAAAGCTCATTTTGAAGAGAAAGACATTTCCTACAACTCTTCTTCACACTTCAAGTCCAAGAAATGCTCTCACAAAAAGTTATCAATTTCAACATTATAGGTCATTTTCAAAAGTCAACAAAAAGGGACTTTAAGTCAAAGGCCATAACTTGAGATTGGTAAATCAAAATGACATGGGACCAAAGGCATTGGTTAGAGGACTCAAAGACCTTTCCAAAATGTCCAAGAACATGAACAAAGCTTAAAGATTGAGCAGGTTATGCCTTGTGGAAGTTGGGAAATTTTTGGATATTTTGAAAAGTCAACATTGCTTCAAATGACCTAAAAATGCTAATGGGCCTCTTTTTCTTCCACAAATCATTATCCAAGACATGTGCATGACCATTTGGCCCAAAGGGAAGTTTTCTATCATTTTTATTTATTTATTTGGATTTTTAATTATTAATAATTCATTTAATTAAAATAAATATGTGGAAAATACTAAACCTAGCTTTTTAAATCTTTTTGTGCATGAAATAGTCTCAAGATTTTGTGTATAATCAGATTTGGAAAGAATCTTGATAATTGGACATGATTTGAACCAAGCTTGCATGAAAAAGATTTGAAAACTTATGCCATAAAAATCAAATATCTCTTCATCAATTCATGGATTTTTTTGATCAAATTCTCAACCCTAATCACTCACATACATATACATATGCTAACCCTCGTGCCCATGACCTCCAAGTTGCGCCATACACAAAGAACCAAACTTGAGTTTTTTGCAAAAAAGTTGAAAACTGAAAACTAGGTTGCAGGTCGATTCAAGCCAAAAGACTTGTTCCATTACCTTCCTGAGGCTTCAAGGAAGGTTTTCAAATCAAAACCATCCATCCTAACACCAAGAAACGTGAGAATGATGGTGTCCTGTACAGAAAATTTTCTACATTTGTGCATCACGATTCATGCATCTTTAGTAATTTTTAACATTTGATTTATGTTCATTGTTTAATTCTAAAGCTAACTGTGTGGTTTGATTAAGTTTTCGTGCACCATTGAAGAATTCACCATTGATACGTGCTAGGGTTTTCAGAACCTTGAATTAGGGTTTCTTAGTTAAGGAAAAATTAGCACGTGAGACCTAGGCCATTCAACTCAGCGTGCTTGGACGATTTGGATACACCCCTCGCGCCTAATTTATGTGACTCTAGGAGCTAATCGCTATTTTCAAAAATGGTATAGTTGGGGACGGTTCAAAACCGTTGCTAATGATTTTTGTTTCAGGAAAAAAACAAAGCCAAGGAAGAAGAAGGGTATGTGGTCAGCGTTGATTGGTTCATTTAAATTCGCGCGCGGAAATCCCACTAACCCTTGTTTTCTCTTATAATATTTGTTTGCTATTACATAATCAAAGCGCGTTGGATAGCTCAGTGGTAAAGCGTAGCATTGGTAATCTCCAGGACCTGGGTTCGATCCCAGGTCCCCACCCCTTTCCATATTATTTTCCTTTTAACGCTTATGTGCAGTTTCAGTGCTAGCGTCCATCGTATATCCACAAAATCAAGCCATCCACGTGCCTACTGAGATGGATCAAAGGGTCATAATTGAAGGAACATGATGGACCTGAGTCAACGCACCTACACGCGTCCTGAAAAGGTCAAAGGGGCTTGATATAAGTGGGCCAGAATTGCTACAATAAACCCTCCACTTGGGGACAGAACCCCCTAGAGTTTGTTTCTTTTATTCTTTTTATATTTTTCTTTTCTTTATTTTAATTAATTTCTTTTAATTCTTTAATTTAATATTTTCTTAAAAAACATAAAGACAATATAAAATCAGAAAAGTCATAAAAATCTAAAAAAATATATTTTATTTTAATATTTTGTAAATAAATACCATTAATTGATTTTAGTTTTTAATTTAGGTTTAAATCTTAATATTTTCTTAATTAACTTAAAATTTGTAGAATTAGGGTTTGTATTAATTTTTTATCCTTTTTCTTTTCTTTTCACTAATAATTAAATATTATTTATTTTTTATAAATCAAATTACCATGTAAATAATTAGATTAATCTTAGGTTTAATTTTAACATGTTTTCTTAATAAAATAAAAAAATTAGAATTAGGGTTAATGTTTTAATTTCATTTAATCTTACTCATAAAAATTCATAAATCCAAAAAATACCAAAATAATTTCTTTTTCATTTTAATTATGTAATAATCATAATTTAATTTCATTAAAAAGGGTCCAACGCCCTCGTTTCCAATTTTAATTCCAATTCGCGCATTTTATTTTATGTCTTATAATTATTTATGTAATTCTCCCAAAGCCGTGTAACATTTATCTTTCGCACTTTAATTCTTTATTTTTCTGTCAAATCGGGTCCTGGAAATTTTGGCAATGTGGACCCGCGCCTTTGTAATAGTTTAGAATTTTACCTTTCCGTGCTTTCTTAACTGTTAAATAAATGCATGCAAGAATGAATGGCCAAAAATAAAAACAAACGCATAGATCACTTTGACATGAACAAGATAAATGCAAATGAACATGACACACAAATCACACACCACCCCTAGGGTACGCCTCACTGTTGCCTTGCCCCTCGAAACGTGGTCGTCGAGTACAGGACGTCTTAGTGAGTCCTTATGTTCCATTGATCTAGTTGCCTCGAAACGGTTGCCTCGAAACAAGTTGCCTCGAAACGGTTGCCTCAGAATAAAAAGATCAATGGCATAAGGGTAGCTTCTAAGGTATCTTACTATTGCTCGGTGACCACACTGTCCCTAACCCTCGAATTGACCCGAACACCTCCAACGGTGGTGCTACCTACCTCTCAATGGTGGGATGACACTACCTTAAGGACATTTACACAGCCTAATTCCTTAGGGTGGGTAGATAACTCGTAGATACTTGCTCTAATTCAAAACAAATCAAAAACTCTTTTCACACCGACACTTTTCAAAAAGCTTTCAAAACAACTTTTCAAACACTCTTGAGGACTGATACAAGAGTCGATCTGAAACTTTCAAAGAAACTTTTTCAAACCCACTCACCTTGAAAAGCAAACAAACATTTTGAAAACACAAGTGAGCAAGTATCTAAGAGCCCATGGATAACCATGGATAGAAAGGGTGCTAACACCTTCCCTTTCTATAAATCTACCTCCCGAACCGAGAACTAATCTCAATAAGGAATTTTTCTGTGCTTTTGTCCTTTCCATTTGGAGAAAATAAAAGACGGTGGCGACTCTTGCTTACCGCGACATTTCACGAACCAGCATTAAACAGTCAGTTCCGGATCCACCGATCACAGAACTGGCGACTCTGCTGGGGATATCTTTTAAAGTGAGGTGTACCTTAGGACTAGGATCACTGTGTTTTCAATTTCTTTCCTTGTATGCTTTAAATTGTGGGACTGTCTCGGGAGTTCTATAGATCCTAACCCGGATCTGGGGGATACCTTCTTAGAAAGTTGCAACAAGACTGTGAGGGAACTGTGCGGGGTATACCGACATGGTTGAAACAGTCTGCTACGTTGATGTGACACTTTGGTGTGTACCGGTAACCCTTGAGTTCAGTCAAGGAGAGTACGGGGCCTCCGCGTGGTGTCGTGAAGCATCAACAGACCTTAGGAACCTTAATTGAACTATCTTGGCCTCTTTAGGGTAGTGAGATAACTGACTTTGGTGCAGTCCGAGGTTGGTTGATACTCGATACTACGCTCAATTGAGGGTTGCTTTCCTGGAATATTTCGGTCGCCAGTTCAGTGGCTAAATCGAAACGATGAACAATGAAAGCAATCCCGTGATATTGGGACCCTTAGAACCCGGTTACTTCTAATAGGACAGGTTGAACCCACCAACTTCAAGAGGGTACTACCCAGACCCCATGCTGGCCTTAAACCCTAAGGGCTTGTCTTGTGTGCCTTGTGTGCCTTACATGTTTGTCTTTGTAAATATCTGTGGTGTGTTTAATCATAGCATCATGACATCATCCAGCATCATATGCATTGACTAACCATTTCAGGGGTTCGAATCTTCATCTTTGTTCTTTGTTTTGTAGGACATGGAAACCGTTCGCAGAAAGACAATTCAAATCAGTCTTGTAAGGATCCCTCCTCAGCTTAAGGAACTTATATCCAGGATTCCCGAGAGCTCTTCATTCAGTGAGAGACATGGAAGACTCATCAGCTTGGTCAATACCAACATTGAGGAAGACATGAGAAAGGTCCTGTTCCAATTCTTTGACCCTCTGCATAACTGTTTCACCTTCTTGGATTATCAGCTGGTACCTACATTGGAGGAGTTCTCCCGGCTCCTGAAGATCCCTATCCTTGATCAACTACCCTACAACGGTACAGAAAAGGAACCCAAGCTTGAAGAGATTGCTAAAGCCTTACACCTACAGTCATCTGACCTCAAGGGACATTGGGAAGTTAGAAGTGGTATCAAAGGGTTCTTATCCAGGTTTCTGTTTGAAAAGGCCCATGAATGTTGGAACTCCCTTGACTTACGAGCTTTTGAAGAAGTTGTGGCCCTCCTTGTCTATGGTTTGGTGTTGTTCCCTAACCCAGATCAGCTTATAGATATCAGTGCTGTCCAGATCTTCATGTCCAGGAATCCCATACCTACGTTGCTGGGGGACACCCTTCACTCATGTTACACTTGAACCATGAGAAAAAGAGGTGTCCTTATGTGTTGCACTCCTCTCCTGGGAAGGTGGTTTATTTCACACCTTCCACAATCAGTTTTGAAGAACGAGCGGGGTTTGAGATGGTCACAACGGTTGATGACTCTTACACATGCAGATATACGTTGGTGCCCTAGGTCCAGAGAGGATGTCACTATCATTGATCATTGTGGGGAGTACCCTAATGTTCCTTTACTTGGAATCAGAGGAGGTATTACTTACAACCCATGCCTGGCTTGGAGACAGTTTGGTTACGTTCTGAGGGACGGTCCTCATGACATGCTAATTCCTGACATAGTTTTTGACTTCGACAATGATGCACAAGGACTTCGCCAGAGATTCATCAGAGCCTGGAGGATGCCCAGTAGGATAGACAGCAAGACACTGGGGCACAGGAACTCCATCCTGTTGGAACCTTATCTCAAGTGGGTACGTGCCCGCTCCCAGAAGTTAGTGATGCCTTATCCTCATATGCTCCCTGTGATCAAAGAGCCAGTCTTGGAAGGAGAAGTGTCCTACACCATTCAACATCCTGACATGCCCACATCCTGGGAAGAGATGCAGAAGAGCTGGATCCAGCTTAAGGAAGAACAGAATTCTCTTGAGACCAGTCTACATGCTAGTGAAAAGAAGGTCTTGGAGCTCACCCGCCTATTGCATGAGGAGAGGAATCTCAACACCTACATAGCTCCAAAGAGGATGCGTAGTGTTTTTTGGGATTGATTTGCTTTGTAATTTGTGCCCATGAGGCTTTGATGTATTGAATAATTATTTCCTTAATGATAACGTGTGTTCTTTTTTGTCTACAACAAATTTGAACTTTCGAACCCTTGAATGCATTGCATAAACACATATCATTCATCATGTGCATAGCAGGTTTTCTTCTTTTCAGGTTGCTTACCGTTCTTCGTTGTTTATTTCAGCATCATGAATCCTGACTCATCATCAACTGAGATGTCCATCAAGGCTCTTCAGGCGCAGAATGCGCAATTTCAGGAACTAATCATGGGTTTGGCTCAGGGCCAAGAAGAGCTGAAGGCTCTGCTCCTGAAGAAGGAAAAGAAGAAGAAGAAGAGAACTGTCCTTTTCAACACGGGCCGAAGGTTTGGAAACACTCTGCAGAATGAAGAGGCTGGTTCTTCTATAGGCAAGGGTGGTCCTCAAGAGGGAAAAGGTCCAAGTCCGGTAGTCTCCGACAACGAGACTGATTTTGATGAGGAGCAGTATCCTCCTGCAGAAGACAGATATAAGCAGTTGGAGGACAGGATGAATGCTATGGAGATACAACAAGTGCCTGGGCTGGATTTCGGAGATTTGGGTTTGTCTACTGGCGTGATCATTCCTCGTAAGTTCAAAGCACCATCCTTTACCAAATATGACGGGGCATCTTGTCCCAAGCTACATCTCAGGTCGTATGTGCGGAAGATTCAGCCGTACTCAGTGGATAAGAACTTGTGGATCCACTTCTTCCAGGAGAGTCTTTCAGGGACTCATCTCGAATGGTTCTATCAGCTGGATGGGACCAAGGTTCGTAACTGGGAGGAGTTGGCTACTGCTTTCTACAAGCAGTATCAATATAATGCCGACCTTGCCCCTACACGTACCCAACTCCAGGGTATGTCGCTAGGTTCAAGCGAAGGTTTTAAGGAGTACGCTCAGAAGTGGAGGGATCTGGCTGGTAGAGTGCAGCCTCCGTTGACTGATCGGGAGTTGGTAGACATGTTCTTGGGGACCCTATCTGGGCCATTTTTCAACCATCTTATCGGTAACTCATCTGCAGGGTTTACTGATCTTATTCTGATTGGAGAGAGAATTGAGGCCGGGTTGAAGTCTGGTAAGATTCCGAAGGGTGCGTCTACAAGTTCAGAGAAGAAACCCTTCAAGAAGGAGGCTAGTGCTGTATATGGCTCCAGGAGACAAGAGAAATATGAGCGCCGCCAATCTGTCAGTGCGGTAATGATTGCTAAGCCTACTGCCGCTCCTCGGCAAACCAATCCTCAAAGGGCTGAAAGACCCCGGAGAGAGTTTACCCGTTTGAGCATGACCTTATCGCAGATCTTGCCACAGTTGTTATCCACCAACGTAGTGATTGTCAGAGAGGCCCCAAAAGATGTGAACACTGCCTCCCCGAAATACAATCCAAATGCCCGCTGTGCTTATCACTCCGATAGCCCGGGGCATTCCACTGATGACTGTTGGGCATTAAGGAATAAGGTGCAAGACCTTATCGACGCAAAAGAGATACAGTTTGAAGCGCCTGAGAGGCCGAATGTGGTAACTGCTCCTATGCCCCAGCATGGAGTAAATGCAGTTGATGAAGATGTATACGCTGTTTTGGTGGGTGATGTAGCTACTCCTTTGAAGACTGTCAAGAGGAACCTACTGCTGGCCGGTTTATTTCCGGGTTGCAGTGAGGGTTGCCTGTTCTGTGCTGTTTCTCTATCTGGTTGTCCTTTGCTGAAGTTGGGCATCCAAAGCCTAATGGATAGCAAGGAGATTCTGTTTAAGAAGTCTGCTGTTCAGTTGGTTCCGGTAGAAGAAGTTTCTGTTATTACAATCTTCAACAATCCTATCAAGGCTCTCCCAAGGAAGCCTGTTCAGATCATGACTGTTGCACCTGTTATTATTACTGTTCCGGGGCCTCTCCCCTACGTATCTGATAAACTGTCCCCTGGCACTATGGGCAGATGTGTATGTGAATGGAATCAAACAAGAGTTCAACGATGGCGCCAGTATCTGCGATATCACTGGTCCAGCCAAGGTTACTCGCAGTGGCAGGCTCTTCTCGCCTGACATTGCACCGCCCGCTATTCGAAGACCCCTTACAATAACACCTACAAGTATACTTGTTCCTGTTTCTGACCAAGTTGTTTCCCCTGCTGCCGAGTCATCTAATGCTCAGGGAAAAGGGATTGAAGATAAGCCTGCCCGGATGGAGGCACCAATACTTATAAATGTTGAGGCCTCCCAACAAGAGATGGAGGAAATCCTGAAAATAATAAAGAAGAGTGACTTTAATGTTGTCGAGCAGCTGGGGCACACGCCCTCCAAGATCTCCATGCTCTCCTTGCTCCTGTTCTCAGAGGCCCATGCTAAGGCCTTAATTTCATTTCTCAAGACGGCCCATGTGCCACAAGAGACATCTGCAGTCCAGTTCACTGATTGCGTAGCAAATCTGACAGCGGACAATGGTTTGGGTTTCTCAGATGCTGACCTTACTGCCAAGGGAAGGGACCACAATGATGCTCTGCATATCTCTATTGAATGCAGGGGCACTACTCTGGCACACGTATTGGTGGATACTGGTTCTTCCTTGAATGTGCTACCCAAGAAGGCTTTAGACCGTTTGGATTGTGAAGGCCTGGAACTAAAACCTAGCAATATCATCGTCAGAGCCTTCGACGGTTCCAAGAGGATGGTTCATGGAGAGGTGGACATTCCTACTCGTGTGGGCTCTCAGGTGTTCGACTCCACTTTCTATGTGATGGATATCCGTCCATCTTATTCTTGTCTACTGGGTCGACCTTGGATCCACAAAGCTGGGGCAGTGACCTCTACCTTGCACCAGAAGCTAAAGTACCCTGTCAGAGGGAAGATTGTCACTGTGCAGGGAGAGGAGGAGTATATGGTGATCCATTTGAATTCCTTCAGATACATTGAGATGGACGGGGAGTTTATTGAGACCCCCTTTCAGCATTTCGAAGAGGTACTTCCAATTTCAGCAGCAGCAGAAACAGCGGTCGAAGAGGATGTTCCTTTGAAGATGGCTTCCCTAAAGGATGCCCGGGCTGTGGTTCAGAAAGGTGAATGTACTAACTGGGGCAGGCTTCCCGACTTTACACAGAAAACTGACAAGTTTGGACTGGGTTTTACTGCAGAGGGTCAGAAAGCTATGCGGAAGGCGAAGACCAGAAGACCTCCTGTGCTCATTACAAATCCAGGAGTGAATGCTGTTGGGGAGGATAATGAAGTGGATGAAGCTGAGTTCAATAGCTGGATTTACCCGACAACTGATGGCGGATTGACCAATTGGATTGCTAAGGACCATACTCCTGTTACTTTTGTTACGCAGTAATAAACTTCGTTGTTTTGTTATTTGTAATAAACAATAAATTGAACTCTATGGCCCGGTGTCTTACCCGAGGCACCGTGGTTTTATTTGTGAGGGCATATAAATTGTCATTTCATATATCATAAATGAAAATCTTGGACGTTTTCTCGCATTTCAAATCTTATTCTCCTTTTCTGTTTTTCCTTCCTTTATATATTTTAAAATAGCTGTATTTACACACACTCACTCATACAGGTTCCAATCCACTCTGGATCTCACTGGTAACGACTCTGCTACTGCCAGTTATGACTTCGAAAATCCGATCAACTTAGCCGAAGACGAAGGTGAAGATGATTGCGAAGTGCCTGGCGAGCTTGCAAGACTGTTACTCCAGGAAGAGAGGGCAATTCAACCACATGAAGAGCCAGTGGAAATAATAAACCTGGGTACTGAGGCAGACAGAAAGGAGGTAAAGATTGGTGCCAACCTAGAGCTTAGCGTGAAGCAACGGTTGACTAAGATGCTGCATGATTATATGGAGATCTTTGCCTGGTCCTACGAAGACATGCCCGGGTTGGATACCGATATTGTGGTCCATCACTTGCCTACTAAGGAAGACTGCCCTCCGGTTAAGCAAAAGGTCCGCCGTATGCGTCCAGAGATGTCCGAGAAGATCAAAGCCGAGGTTATGAAACAGTTTGATGCTGGGTTCCTTGCAGTGACTTCTTACCCTCAGTGGGTTGCTAATGTGGTGCCGGTGCCAAAGAAGGATGGAAACGTCAGAATGTGTATCGACTACAGGGATCTGAACAGGGCCAGCCCCAAAGATGACTTCCCCCTACCTCACATTGATGTCCTTGTTGATAATACAGCTCAGCATAAGGTGTTCTCTTTCATGGATGGTTTCTCAGGTTACAATCAGATCAAAATGGCACCTGAAGACATGGAGAAGACTACCTTTGTTACTCAGTGGGGCACCTTCTGCTACAAGGTCATGCCTTTTGGACTGAAGAACGCTGGGGCAACCTACCAACGTGCCATGGTTGCTTTATTTCATGATATGATCCATCATGAGATAGAAGTGTATGTTGACGACATGATCGCAAGGTCCCAGACTGAGGAAGAGCACCTAGATCATCTGCAGAAGTTGTTTGACCAGTTGAAACTGTACAAGCTGAGGTTGAACCCGAACAAGTGCACCTTCGGGGTAAGATCTGGAAAGTTGCTAGGCTTTGTTGTAAGTGATAAGGATATTCAAGTGGACCCTGCCAAGGTTAAAGCTATTCAAGAGATGCCAGCTCCTAAGACAGAGAAAGAGGTCAGAGGCTTTTTAGGACGCCTGAATTACATTGCTCGCTTCATTTCGCACCTAACTGCTACCTGTGAACCGATCTTCAAGCTGCTGAAGAAAGATCAGGTAGTACGTTGGAATGATGAATGTCAGGCTGCTTTTGACAGAATCAAAGAGTATCTCCAAGAACCACCCATCCTTATGCCACCGGTTGAAGGGAGACCTCTGATACTATACCTGAAAGTACTTGACAACTCAATGGGGTGTGTGCTGGGGCAGCATGACGAGTCTGGCCGAAAAGAGCACGCCATTTATTACCTTAGCAAAAAGTTTACCGACTGTGAGACCCGATACTCACTGCTCGAGAAAACTTGATGCGCTTTGGTATGGGCTGCTCGCCGGCTGAGACAGTATATGCTGACTCACACTACCTTGTTGATCTCAAAGATGGATCCTATAAAGTACATATTCGAAAAGCCTGCTCTGTCTGGGAGAATAGCAAGATGGCAAATGATCTTGACGGAATATGACATTCAGTATACGACCCAGAAAGCCATCAAGGGAAGTGTATTGGCAGACCACTTGGCACATCAGGCAGTAGATGACTATCAGTCAATGAACTTCGAGTTTCCGGACGAGAGCATCATGATTGTGACTGATTGTGAAGTACCTGGACCGGATGAAGGACCTGAGGAAGGATCCCGATGGTCTATGCACTTTGATGGAGCCTCCAATGCTTTGGGTAACGGTATCGGCGCTGTGATAATATCCCCTCAAGGTACTCATACTCCGCTCACTGCCCGGCTATGTTTCAACTGCACCAACAACATGGCGGAGTATGAGGCGTGCATCATGGGTCTTCAAGCTGCGATCGATCTAAGGATCAAGTTTCTGAGTGTCTTCGGAGATTCCGCTCTCGTGATCAATCAGATCAAAGGAGAGTGGGATACGAAACATCTGAATCTTATTCCTTACAGAGAATGTGTGTTGACATTAATCCCTCACTTCACGAAGATAACCTTCGAACACTTTCCGAGAGAAGAGAATCAGTTGGCGGATGCGTTAGCTACAATGTCTTCTATGTTCAAGGTCAAATGGGATAATGAGGCTCCCCGGATCATCATTTGGAAACTGGACGAACCGGCATACTGTTGCGATCTCGAGACTGAATTGGTGACTGAGAAGCCTTGGTACCATGAGGTGAAGAGATATTTGGAAGCTCAGGAATACCCTGAAGGGGCATCTGTCAACGATAAAAAGTTCTTGAGAAGGTTCGCAGCGAAATTCTTCCTTAGCAACGACATCTTGTATAAGCGAAACCATGATTCGACCTTACTACGTTGTGTGGATAAGATAGAAGCAGAAAGGATCATGGAAGAGCTACATGAAGGGACCTTTGGTACACATTCCAGTGGGCACACTATGGCGAAGAAGATCCTTCGGGCAGGGTATTTCTGGTCCACAATGGAAGCAGACTGCTACCAACATTCCCGGACATGCCACAAATGCCAGATATATGCAGACAAGGTGCATGTTCCTCCAGTTCCTCTGAATGTTCTGACTGCGCCTTAGCCGTTTGCCATGTGGGGCATAGACATGATCGGTGAGATAAAACCTACGGCATCTAACGGGCATCGCTTCATCCTGGTAGCGATTGATTACTTCACGAAGTGGGTTGAAGCAACATCCTACGCTACTGTAACCAAGACTGTTGTGGCACGGTTCATTCGGCATAACCTGATCTGTCGATACGGCGTCCTAGAAAGAATTATTACAGACAACGGTACCAATCTCAATAACAAGATGATCACTGAGCTCTGCGAGCAGTTTAAGATACAACACCACAACTCTTCTCCTTACAGACCGAAGATGAATGGGGCTGTAGAAGCAGCAAATAAAAATATTAAGAAAATCGTGCAGAAGATGACAGTGACTTATAAAGATTGGCACGAGATGTTACCGTTCGCTCTACATGGGTACCGTACCTCAGCCAGGACGTCAACCGGGGCAACTCCTTTCTCCTTGGTTTACGGTATGGAGGCAGTCTTACCGATCGAAGTGCAAATACCCTCTCTCCGGATAATGAAGGATGCAAATCTGAACGAAGATGATTGGATCCAGACACGACTTGATCAGCTAAACCTTATTGATGAAAAGAGACTTACTGCTATTTGTCATGGTCAGACGTATCAGAAACGGATGATCAAGGCATTTAACAAAAAGGTCAGACCACAGGAATATCAAGTTGGGGATCTGGTAATCAAGCGAATCATCCTTCCTCAAAGTGATCCAAGGGGCAAATGGACCCCTACATACGAAGGGCCATTTGTGGTTAAACATGTGTTCTCAGGAGGAGCCATGATTTTAACCAACATGGATGGTGACGACCTTCCTCACCCCGCCAATGCAGACATAGTAAAAAGATACTACGCATAAAAAAAGACCCGCTAGGCTGACATGCCTAGGCAAAAATTAGGGCTCCCGGCGAACCAAAAGGGTTCGGGCAAAATGAAGGGATGAAATGAAAAAATATGTACACCCGGCAAGTCGAAAACCTGAAAAGGCGGCTTGGGCAAAAATGGGTATCCTGGTGGACTGAAAACCCGAAAGGGCGGTCCAGGCAAAAGTTAGGGATAAAGCGTAATACTATGTCTCATTGGATCACTTTGCATCCAGAATCCGGTATCTACATCAAGTTCAGACGGCATCGATCAGTCAGCTTCATCTTCAACTAAGGTCATCAAGTGATGAGACGCTCAGAGATATAAAGGCGATAGCAGAGTTGAAACCCAGTGGATCATTCATTTCACACAGCTGTTTTATTTTCTTTTGTACAAATTTGTATAAACTCTTTTGTTTGGCGGCGTTCTCTTACTAGGACGTCAGCCTCTTGTACATAAACGCCTATTTACAGGCAATTCAAAAATCAATACGAATATACTTTTCAGTTAAAAGTGCCAATTATTTTTCCTTTTTCTGTTTTGTTTTGCGAAGAACGTCCAAGGTTCAATTTGTGATATATGCATTGACAATAATTTGCTAACTCATGAATATTTGCATACGAAACAAAGGATTAATTACAGGTAACATTAGAAACAGGGGCAATAAAGAATTGTCTAAGCAATCTAATTGTTCTATCCTCCAAGGTACCAAGGTAGGTTCAGCTGAAGAACATAAACAGATATCATAATTCCCCAGAAAGTGAGCCAGCAAGCAGTATGCTCTCCTCAAGCAAAGGTACTATCAATCTTAAGGAAGTCGGGTATCCCCCGCAGATCTCAACATTCCCCAGCGCAGTATATATACTCTTAATGAGCATCCCCGACAATCTTGGCCTAAAGATTGTTCCCCGGCGGTATATCAAACATTCAATGGAGTTACTTCCCCAGCAATTCAAAACCTCCCCAGTAGAGTCCAATCCAGTTTCCCCAGGAAAAGTTGGAATCCATTCCCCAAGCAGTAAGCTTATCCCCAGTAGGTTCTGGAAGCTTATCCGCGCAGAGCACGAACGCGTCTCCCGGCTTTATTCAAAGAGTTATTTCCTTACCGGGATATAACTGGGTTATCCTCAGCCAAAAGCCACGAGAAGATCGTCCTCGGCGAAGTCTTCTTATCTCCAGCGAAGTCTATTAACACTTCCAATACAACAAGGGTATCCCCAGCAGGTTATTTTCAACAACTCAACAAAGTGCCTCTCTCCCCACAGAGTATTGCTTCCCAGCAAGATCATTAGAGTACTTTTCTCCCCGCAGAGTAATCCATTCGCCAAGTTTATTCCCCAACGGAGTTATCTTCTCCTACCGGTATTCTTGCAACTATCACTCCCCAGCGGAAGCAAAATCTATTCTTCAACATCAGCCCAGGATATGACTTCCCGGCACCCGTCAAGGATTTACTTTCCTAGACGAAAAACATACATTCATAAACATCGCATTCACATACATCATTATAGCATGCATATATGCATCATATCTTACAAATCTCATTTATGTTGAGAACATCATTGCTTGATCCATATCATGCGTTGCACATGACTGACCTTTACCTTTCAGGAAAGATCCAGTTAAGTGCTCAGCTATATTTCAAGACCTAGACTGGTTCAGTTAAATCGACCCTAAGATTTCTCTGTTTCTTATCCAGTCAAAGGCCTTCTCTGGTTCAGTCAGATCGACCCTAAGATCTCCCTGTTTCTTATCTAGTTGAAGACATTTCAAAACCTAGACCAGTTCAGTTAATCGACCCTAAGATTTTCTGTTTCTTATCCAGTCCAAGGCCTTCTCTTGTCCAGTTAAATCGACCCCAAACAGATTTTCCTGATAAAGACTCAGTAGAAGTTATCCAAGATTCTCTCAATGATTGCTATTGAGGTTGTAGTCGCCTATGGTTCTCTCCCCGATACTGCGGAGGTAGTAATCATCCCAAGATTCTCTCAACGATTGCTGTTGAGGTTGAAGTTATCCAAGATTCTCTCAATGATTGTTATTGAGGTTGTAGTCGCCTATGGTTCTCTCCCCGATACTGCGGAGGTAGTAATCATCCCCAGATTCTCTCAGCGTTCCTGTTGAGGTAGTAATCGTCCCCAGATTCTCTCAGCGTTCCTGTTGAGGTAGTAATCATCCAAGGTTCTCTCACCGTTCCTGTTGAGGTAGTAACCATCCCTGGTTCATTCATCACCGTTTGAACCTCCAGATTCAGCTCCTGTAACCAGTCAGGACACATCTATACGAAGAGTTTGAAGGCCAGCTCCTGTAACAGGCCAGGTACTCGTTTTTCTTTTTTGCAGGTACGCAAGTTCTCGCTAAGGAATCCCTTACGCGATCAACATCCAGATGGCATCTATAAGCCCATCCACCTTCCCCCATCTCTTAGCATGGCATCTATAAGCCCATCATCCTATTCATCAAATCTCCAAATGGCATCCATAAGCCCATTCCCACCATCACTGCTATTATGTGAGCGCAAATTTCTAGGCACTCTAGTGTTCAATCATCTTCCACCTTCGGATTACGAAAGGCACGTCAGCCAATCTGCATCCTCAGGTCTAAGAAGATTGAACAGGGGCAACTGTTGCACCCCAAAATTTTCCCTCCCATATTCTTCAAAATTTGCCAAGTCAAAGCTTCAAAGTCTCCCCAAGGGATTGCACAGTTCAAGGGCCTCCTAACAGTCAAAAACTAGGGTTTTGGTTCTGGCAAAGAAAATGAAGTTTCTAAGGGTCCAATCAAGTCCCACATGCCTACAAACATGGTCAAGCATCCTCATACTAAGTTTCAAGACTTTCAGCATAAAATTGCACAGTCAAAAACCCTAATTGCACTACAGTCAACTGTAGGGGCAAAATGGTCATTTGACAGTCAAAAGTTCAAATTTTTGGTCAACATCTCATTTTGAAGCCACAAAAATCATTTGATCAATTCTTGATCATGATTCTCAAAGCTTGGCTCAAAAAGTCTCAAGATGCAAAAGTTTCCATATTTGGACAGTTGAAAAAGTCAACTGTAACTTGACCAAGGCATACCTTTCACATGGATTATCATAAAAATTCCCTCCAAAGCTCATTTTGAAGATAAAGACATTTCCTAAAACTCTTCTTCACACTTCAAGTCCAATAAATGCTCTCACAAAAAGTTATCAATTTCAACATTATAGGTCATTTTCAAAAGTCAACAAAAAGGGACTTTAATTCAAAGGCCATAACTTGATATTGGTAAATCAAAATGACATGGGACCAAAGGCATTGGTTAGAGGACTCAAAGGCCTTTCCAAAATGTTCAAGAACATGAGCAAAGCTTAAAAATTGAGCAAGTTATGCCTTGTGGAAGTTGGGAAATGTTTGGATATTTTGAAAAGTCAACATTGCTTCAAATGACCTAAAAATGCTAATGGGCCTCTTTTTCTTCCACAAATCATTATCCAAGACATGTGCACGACCATTTGGCCCAAAGGGAAGTTTTCTATCATTTTTATTTATTTATTTGGATTTTTAATTATTAATAATTCATTTAATTAAAATAAATATGTGGAAAATACTAAACCTAGCTTTTTAAATCTTTTTGTGCATGAAATAGTCTCAAGATTTTGTGTATAATCAGATTTGGAAAGAATCTTGATAATTGGACATGATTTGAACCAAGCTTGCATGAAAAAGATTTGAAAACTTATGCCATAAAAATCAAATATCTCTTCATCAATTCATGGATTTTTTTGATCAAATTCTCAACCCTAATCACTCACATACATATACATATGCTAACCCTCGTGCCCATGACCTCCAAGCTGCGCCATACACAAAGAAACAAACTTGAGTTTTTTGCAAAAAAGTTGAAAACTGAAAACTAGGTTGCAGGTCGATTCAAGCCAAAAGACTTGTTCCATTACCTTCCTGAGGCTTCAAGGAAGGTTTTCAAATCAAAACCATCCATCCTAACACCAAGAAACGTGAGAATGATGGTGTCCTGTACAGAAAATTTTCTACATTCGTGCATCACGATTCATGCATCTTTAGTAATTTTTAACATTTGATTTATGTTCATTGTTTAATTCTAAAGCTAACTGTGTGGTTTGATTAAGTTTTCGTGCACCATTGAAGAATTCACCATTGATACGTGCTAGGGTTTTCAGAACCTTGAATTAGGGTTTCTTAGTTAAGGAAAAATTAGCACGTGAGACCTAGGCCATTCAACTCAGCGTGCTTGGACGATTTGGATACACCCCTCGCGCCTAATTTATGTGACTCCAGGAGCTAATCGCTATTTTCAAAAATGGTATAGTTGGGGACGGTTCAAAACCGTTGCTAATGATTTTTGTTTCAGGAAAAAAACAAAGCCAAGGAAGAAGAAGGGTATGTGGCCAGCGTTGATTGGTTCATTTAAATTCGCGCGCGGAAATCCCACTAACCCTTGTTTTCTCTTATAATATTTGTTTGCTATTACATAATCAAAGCGCGTTGGATAGCTCAGTGGTAAAGCGTAGCATTGGTAATCTCCAGGACCTGGGTTCGATCCCAGGTCCCTACTCCCCTTTCCATATTATTTTCCTTTTAACGCTTATGTGCAGTTTCAGTGCTAGCGTCCATCGTACATCCACAAAATCAAGCCATCCACGTGCCTACTCAGATGGATCAAAGGGTCATAATTGAAGGAACATGATGGACCTGAGTCAACGCACCTACACGCGTCCTGAAAAGGTCAAAAGGGCTTGATATAAGTGGGCCAGAATTGCTACAATAAACCCTCCACTTGGGGACAGAACCCCCTAGAGTTTGTTTCTTTTATTCTTTTTATATTTTTCTTTTCTTTATTTTAATTAATTTCTTTTAATTCTTTAATTTAATATTTTCTTAAAAAACATAAAGACAATATAAAATCAGAAAAGTCATAAAAATCTAAAAAAATATATTTTATTTTAATATTTTGTAAATAAATACCATTAATTGATTTTAGTTTTTAATTTAGGTTTAAATCTTAATATTTTCTTAATTAACTTAAAATTTGTAGAATTAGGGTTTGTATTAATTTTTTATCCTTTTTCTTTTCTTTTCACTAATAATTAAATATTATTTATTTTTTATAAATCAAATTACCATGTAAATAATTAGATTAATCTTAGGTTTAATTTTAACATGTTTTCTTAATAAAATAAAAAAATTAGAATTAGGGTTAATGTTTTAATTTCATTTAATCTTACTCATAAAAATTCATAAATCCAAAAAATACCAAAATAATTTCTTTTTCATTTTAATTATGTAATAATTATAATTTAATTTCATTAAAAAGGGTCCAACGCCCTCGTTTCCAATTTTAATTCCAATTCGTGCATTTTATTTTATGTCGTATAATTATTTATGTAATTCTCCCAAAGCCGTGTAACATTTATCTTTCGCACTTTAATTCTTTATTTTTCTGTCAAATCGGGTCCTGGAAATTTTGGCGATGTGGACCCGCGTCTTTGTAATAGTTTAGAATTTTACCTTTCCGCGCTTTCTTAACTATTAAATAAATGCATGCAAGAATGAATGGCCAAAAATAAAAACAAACGCATAGATCACTTTGACATGAACAAGATAAATGCAAATGAACATGACACACAAATCACACACCACCCCTAGGGTACGCCTCACTGTTGCCTTGCCCCTCGAAACGTGGTCGTCGAGTACAGGACGTCTTAGTGAGTCCTTATGTTCCATTGATCTAGTTGCCTCAAAACGATTGCCTCGAAACAAGTTGCCTCGAAACGATTGCCTCAGAATAAAAAGATCAATGGCATAAGGGTAGCTTCTAAGGTATCTTACTATTGCTCGGTGACCACACTGTCCCTAACCCTTGAATTGACCCGAACACCTCCAACGGTGGTGCTACCTACCTCTCAATGGTGGGATGGCACTACCTTAAGGACATTTACACAGCCTAATTCCTTAGGGTGGGTAGATAACTCGTAGATACTTGCTCTAATTCAAAACAAATCAAAAACTCTTTTCACACCGACACTTTTCAAAAAGCTTTCAAAACAACTTTTCAAACACTCTTGAGGACTGATACAAGAGTCGATCTGAAACTTTCAAAGAAACTTTTTCAAACCCACTCACCTGGAAAAGCAAACAAACATTTTGAAAACACAAGTGAGCAAGTATCTAAGAGCCCATGGATAACCATGGATAGAAAGGGTGCTAACACCTTCCCTTTCTATAAATCTACCTCCCGAACCGAGAACTAATCTCAATAAGGAATTTTTATGTGCTTTTGTCCTTTCCATTTGGAGAAAATAAAAGACGGCGGCGACTCTTGCTTACCGCGACATTTCGCGAACCAGCGTTAAACAGTCAGTTCTGGATCCACCGATCATAGTGGACATAGTCGGAAAAATACTGCGCATAATCAAAGACCCGCTAGGTTGACACACCTAGGCAAAAATAAGGGCTTCCCGGCGAACCAAAAGGGTTCGGGCAAAAGAAGGGATGAAAAGTGAAAAAATATGTACACCCGGTAAGTCGAAAACCTGAAAAGGCGGCTTGAGCAAAAATGGGTATCCCGGTGGACTGAAAACCCGAAAGGGTGGTCCAGGCAAAAGCTAGGGATCAAAAGCGTACGACTATGTCCCATCATCTCGTCACTTACCTATCAGAAGAGGATTTATCAATCGGCAGTTATCAAGACCTCCACAGGTTCCTTCTCCCATAGAAACTGGGGCAATAGGAGTCATCCAAACTGTACGAGTGGCTCTGTCCACCAAGGTACCAAAGTAAGTTCAACTGAAGAACATGACCAAGATACCGTCACTCCCCGCAGAGTAAGACAAGATCCAGCCATACTCTTCCCCGAGCAGAGGCGGTCTCCCGTCAGCCCTGAAAAGGTACAGTATCTCCAGCAAGTCAGTAATACTCTCCCCAAGCAGAGTCAGGCTACTGTTAGCCTTAAGGAAGTTGGGTATCCCTAGAAGATCTCAACATTCCCCAGCGGAGTATGCAGATGTTCCTAAGCAAGCATCCCCGGCAGTCTTAATATTCCTCGACGGAAATATAAGATTGTTCCCCGGCGGAATACAGACACACCCCAGTGGAGCCACTTCCCCAGTACAGTCCGAAGTTTCCCCAGGAGAGTTGAATCAATCTCCCCAGTAGGTTCTGGAAGCTTATCCCCAGTAGATTCCGGAAGCTTATCCCCAGTAGATTCTGGAAGCTTATCCCCAGTAGATTCTGGAAGCTTATCCCCAGTAGAGTCTGGAAGCTGGTCCCCTGCAGAGTACAAATATCTCTCCCTGACCATGTTCAGAGGTTATCCCCCACCAGAGCCTAACTGGATTATCCTCAGAAAATTACAACGGAAAGATCGTCCTCAGCGAAGTTCTTCCTATCCCCAGTGGAGTTCATCAAATACCCCAACGACACTTATCAACGGGATCCCCAACGGAGTTATCATCAAAACCTCAGCGAAGTATCTCTTCCCACAGAGTAATTCCCCGCAGAGTAATCTCTCCAACAAGTTTATTCCCCAACGGAATCATCTTATCCTACCGGTTTATTCTTGCAATCATCATCCCCAACGGAAACGAAGAATTCTACTCTTCAACATCAGCCCAGGATTTAACTTCCTGGCATTCGTCAAGGATTTATTTTCCCAGACGAAAACACATTCATAAACATCACCCTGTCATACATCATGATACATGCATATACGCGTCATATCACACAATCTCATTTATTCCTGAAAACATCATGACATCATGCATTTCATACATCATGACATTGCATACAACTAATGTTTTGCCTTTTCAGGAAAAGGTCAATCCAAATATGATTACCATCAACCTTGAGTTCCAGATTTGATACCTGTATCTAGCCAGGGCATATCTGTGAGCGATTGATTGTAGATTCGATATCTCTATCTAGCCAGGGCATATCTGCATGAAGAGTTTGAAGATCAACCCCTATAACAGGCCAGGAAATTATTTTTCATTCTCAAGTCAGAGGTCTACACCTGTATCCATCCAGGAAAGCTATCTCTACCAACCTTTTAAAGTTCCAGATTCGATACCTGTATCTAACCAGGGCATATCTGTGAGCGATTGATTATAGATTCGATACATGTATCTAGCCAGGGCATATCTGCATGAAGAGTTTGAAGTTCTAGATTCGATACCTGTATCTAGCCAGGGCATATCTGTGAGCGATTGATTGTAGATTCGATACCTGTATCTAGCCAGGGCATATCTGCATGAAGAGTTTGAAGTTCCAGATTCGATACCTGTATCTAGCCAGGGCATATCTGTGAGCGATTGATTGTAGATTCGATACCTATATCTAGCCAGGGCATATCTGCATGAAGGGTTTGAAGTTCCAGATTCGATACCTGTATCTAGCCAGGGCATATCTGTGAGCGATTGATTGTAGATTTGATACCTGTATCTAGCCAGGGCATATCTGCATGAAGAGTTTGAAGTTCCAGATTCGATACCTGTATCTAGCAAGGGCATATCTGTGAGCGATTGATTGTGGATTCGATACCTGTATCTAGCCAGGGCATATCTGCATGAAGAGTTTGATGTTACAGATTCGATACATGTATCTAGCCAGGGCATATCTGTGAGCAATTGATTGTGGATTCGATACCTGTATCTAGCCAGGGGATATCTACATGAAGAGTTTGAAGTTCCAGATTCGATACCTGTATCTAGCCAGGGCATATCTGTGAGCGATTGATTGTGGATTTGATACCTGTATCTAGCCAGGGCATATCTGCATGAAGAGTTTGAAGTTCCAGATTCGATACCTGTATCTAGCTAGGGCATATCTGTGAGCGATTGATTGTGGATTCGATACCTGTATCTAGCCAGGGCATATCTGCATGAAGAGTTTGAAGTTCCAGATTCGATACTTGTATCTAGCCAGGGCATATCTGTGAGCAATTGATTATGGATTCGATACCTGTATCTAGCCAGGGCATATCTGCATGAAGAGTTTGAAGTTCCAAATTCGATACCTGTATCTAGCCAGAGCATATCTGTGAGCGATTGATTGTGGATTCGATACCTGTATCTAGCCAGGGCATATCTACATGAAGAGTTTGAAGTTCCAGATTCGATACCTGTATCTAGCCAGGGCATATCTGTGAGCGATTGATTGTGGATTCGATACCTGTATCTAGCCAGGGCATATATGCATGAAGAGTTTGAAGTTCTAGATTCGATACCTGTATCTAGCCAGGGCATATCTGTGAGCGATTGATTATGGATTCGATACCTGTATCTAGCCAGGGCATATCTGCATGAAGAGTTTGAAGTTCCAGATTCGATACCTGTATCTAGCCAGGGCATATATGTGAGCGATTAATTGTAGATTCGATACCTGTATCTAGCCAGGGCATATCTGCATGAAGAGTTTGAAGATCAACCCCTGTAACAGGCCAGGAAATTATCTTTCATTCTCAGGTCAGAGGTCTACGCCTGTATCTAGCCAGGAAAGCTATCTCGATCAACCTTTTGAAGTTCCAGATTCGATACCTGTATCTAGCCAGGGCATATCTGTGGACGACTAATCCAGATTCGATACCTGTATCTAGCTAGGGCATATCTGTTAGCGATTGATTGTGGATTCGATACTTGTATCTAGCCAGGGCATGTCTGTGAGCGATTGATTGTGGATTCGATACTTGTATCTAGCCAGGGCATATCTGCATGAAGAGTTTGAAGTTCCAGATTCGATACCTGTATCTAGCCAGGGCATATCTGTGAGCGATTGATTGTAGATTCGATACCTGTATCTAGCCAGGGCATATCTGCATGAAGAGTTTGAAGATCAACCCCTGTAATTGGCCAGGAAATTATCTTTCATTCTCAGTTCAGAGGTCTACGCCTGTATCTAGCCAGGAAAGCTATCTCGATCAACCTTTTGAAGTTCCAGATTTGATACCTGTATCTAGCCAGGGCATATCTGTGGACGACTAATCTAGATTCGATACCTGTATCTAGCCAGGGCATATCTGTGGATGACTAATCCAGATTCGATACCTGTATCTAGCCAGGGCATATCTGTGAGCGATTGATTATGGATTTGATACTTGTATCTAGCCAGGGCATGTCTGTGAGCGATTGATTGTGGATTCGATACTTGTATCTAGCCAGGGCATATCTGCATGAAGAGTTTGAAGTTCCAGATTCGATACCTGTATCTAGCCAGGGCATATCTGTGAGCGATTGATTGTAGATTCGATACCTGTATCTAGCCAGGGCATATCTGCATGAAGAGTTTGAAGTTCCAGATTCGATACCTGTATCTAGCCAGGGCATATCTGTGAGCGATTGATTGTAGATTCGATACCTGTATCTAGCCAGGGCATATCTGGATGAAGAGTTTGAAGTTCCAGATTCGATACCTGTATCTAGCCAGGGCATATCTGCATGAAGAGTTTGAAGTTCCAGATTCGATACCTGTATCTAGCCAGGGCATATCCGTGAGCAATTGATTGTGGATTCGATACCTGTATCTAGCAAGGGCATATCTGCATGAAGAGTTTGATGTTCCAGATTCGATACCTGTATCTAGCCAGGGCATATCTGTGAGCGATTGATTGTGGATTCGATACCTGTATCTAGCCAGGGCATATCTACATGAAGAGTTTGAAGTTCCAGATTCGATACCTTTATCTAGCCAGGGCATATCTGTGAGCGATTGATTATGGATTCGATACCTGTATCTAGCCAGGGCATATCTGCATGAAGAGTTTGAAGTTCCAGATTCGATACTTGTATCTAGCCAGGGCATATCTGTGAGCGATTGATTATGGATTCGATACTTGTATCTAGCCAGGGCATATCTGCATGAAGAGTTTGAAGTTCCAAATTCGATACCTGTATCTAGCCAGGGCATATTTGTGAGCGATTGATTGTGGATTCGATACCTGTATCTAGCCAGGGCATATCTACATGAAGAGTTTGAAGTTCCAGATTCGATACCTGTATCTAGCCAGGGCTTATCTGTGAGCGATTGATTGTGGATTCAATACCTGTATCTAGCCAGGGCATATCTGCATGAAGAGTTTGAAGTTCCAGATTCGATACCTGTATCTAGCCAGGGCATATCTGTGAGCGATTGATTATGGATTCGATACCTGTATCTAGCCATGGCATATCTGCATGAAGAGTTTGAAGTTCTAGATTTGATACCTGTATCTAGCCATGGCATATCTGTGAGCGATTGATTATGGATTCGATACCTGTATCTAGCCAGGGCATATCTGCATGAAGAGTTTGAAGTTCCAGATTCGATACCTGTATATAGCCAGGGCATATCTGTGAGCGATTAATTGTAGATTCGATACCTGTATCTAGCCAGGGCATATCTGCATGAAGAGTTTGAAGATCAACCCCTGTAACAGGCCAGGAAATTATCTTTCATTCTCAGGTCAGAGGTCTACGCCTGTATCTAGCCAGGAAAGCTATCTCGATCAACCTTTTGAAGTTCCAGATTCGATACCTGTATCTAGCCAGGGCATATATGTGGACGACTAATCCAGATTCGATACCTGTATCTAGCTAGGGCATATCTGTGAGCGATTGATTGTGGATTCGATACTTGTATCTAGCCAGGGCATGTCTGTGAGCGATTGATTGTGGATTCGATACTTGTATCTAGCCAGGGCATATCTGCATGAAGAGTTTGAAGTTCCAGATTCGATACCTGTATCTAGCCAGGGCATATCTGTGAGCGATTGATTGTAGATTCGATGCCTGTATCTAGCCAGGGCATATCTGCATGAAGAGTTTGAAGATCAACCCCTGTAATTGGCCAGGAAATTATCTTTCATTCTCAGTTCAGAGGTCTACGCCTGTATCTAGCCAGGAAAGCTATCTCGATCAACCTTTTGAAGTTCCAGATTTGATACCTGTATCTAGCCAGGGCATATCTGTGGACGACTAATCTAGATTCGATACCTGTATCTAGCCAGGGCATATCTGTGGACGACTAATCCAGATTCGATACCTGTATCTAGCCAGGGCATATCTGTGAGCGATTGATTATGGATTTGATACCTGTATCTAGCCAGGGCATGTCTGTGAGCGATTGATTGTGGATTCGATACTTGTATCTAGCCAGGGCATATCTGCATGAAGAGTTTGAAGTTCCAGATTCGATACCTGTATCTAGCCAGGGCATATCTGTGAGCGATGGATTGTAGATTCGATACCTGTATCTAGCCAGGGCATATCTGCATGAAGAGTTTGAAGTTCCAGATTCGATACCTGTATCTAGCCAGGGCATATCTGTGAGCGATTGATTGTAGATTCGATACCTGAATCTAGCCAGGGCATATCTGCATGAAGAGTTTGAAGTTCCAGATTCGATACCTGTATCTAGCCAGGGCATATCTCCATGAAGAGTTTGAAGTTCCAGATTCGATACCTGTATCTAGCCAGGGCATATCTGTGAGCAATTGATTGTGGATTCGATACCTGTATCTAGCAAGGGCATATCTGCATGAAGAGTTTGATGTTCCAGATTCGATACCTGTATCTAGCCAGGGCATATCTGTGAGCGATTGATTGTGGATTCGATACATGTATCTAGCCAGGGCATATCTACATGAAGAGTTTGAAGTTCCAGATTCGATACCTTTATCTAGCCAGGGCATATCTATGAGCGATTGATTGTGGATTCGATACCTGTATCTAGCCAGGGCATATCTGCATGAAGAGTTTGAAGTTCCAGATTCGATACTTGTATCTAGCCAGGGCATATCTGTGAGCGATTGATTATGGATTCGATACCTGTATCTTGCCAGGGCATATCTGCATGAAGAGTTTGAAGTTCCAAATTCGATACCTGTATCTAGCCAGGGCATATCTGTGAGCGATTGATTGTGGATTCGATACCTTTATCTAGCCAGGGCATATCTACATGAAGAGTTTGAAGTTCCAGATTCGATACCTGTATCTAGCCAGGGCATATCTGTGAGCGATTGATTGTGGATTCAATACCTGTATCTAGCCAGGGCATATCTGCATGAAGAGTTTGAAGTTCCAGATTCGATACCTGTATCTAGCCAGGGCATATCTGTGAGCGATTGATTATGGATTCGATACCTGTATCTAGCCAGGGCATATCTGCATGAAGAGTTTGAAGTTCCAGATTCGATACCTGTATCTAGCCAGGGCATATCTGTGAGCGATTAATTGTAGATTTGATACCTGTATCTAGCCAGGGAATATCTGCATGAAGAGTTTGAAGATCAACCCCTGTAACAGGCCAGGAAATTATCTTTCATTCTCAGGTCAGAGGTCTACGCCTGTATCTAGCCAGGAAAGCTATCTCGATCAACCTTTTGAAGTTCCAGATTCGATACCTTTATCTAGCCAGGGCATATCTGTGGACGACTAATCCAGATTCGATACCTGTATCTAGCCAGGGCATATCTGTGAGCGATTGATTGTGGATTCGATACTTGTATCTAGCCAGGGCATGTCTGTGAGCGATTGATTGTGGATTCGATACTTGTATCTAGCCAGGGCATATCTGCATGAAGAGTTTGAAGTTCCAGATTTGATACCTGTATCTAGCCAGGGCATATCTGTGAGCGATTGATTGTAGATTCGATACCTGTATCTAGCCAGGGCATATCTGCATGAAGAGTTTGAAGATCAACCCCTGTAATTGGCCAGGAAATTATCTTTCATTCTCAGTTCAGAGGTCTACGCCTGTATCTAGCCAGGAAAGCTATCTCGATCAACCTTTTGAAGTTCCAGATTCGATACCTGTATCTAGCCAGGGCATATCTGTGGACGACTAATCTAGATTCGATACCTGTATCTAGCCAGGGCATATCTGTGGACGACTAATCCAGATTCGATACCTGTATCTAGCCAGGGCATATCTGTGAGCGATTGATTATGGATTTGATACCTGTATCTAGCCAGGGCATGTCTGTGAGCGATTGATTGTGGATTCGATACTTGTATCTAGCCAGGGCATATCTGCATGAAGAGTTTGAAGTTCCAGATTCGATACCTGTATCTAGCTAGGGCATATCTGTGAGCGATTGATTGTAGATTCGATACCTGTATCTAGCCAGGGCATATCTGCATGAAGAGTTTGAAGTTCCAGATTCGATACCTGTATCTAGCCAGGGCATATCTGTGAGCGATTGATTGTAGATTCGATACCTGTATCTAGCCAGGGCATATCTGCATGAAGAGTTTGAAGTTCCAGATTCGATACCTGTATCTAGCCAGGGCATATCTCCATGAAGAGTTTGAAGTTCCAGATTCGATACCTGTATCTAGCCAGGGCATATCTGTGAGCAATTGATTGTGGATTCGATACCTGTATCTAGCAAGGGCATATCTGCATGAAGAGTTTGATGTTCCAGATTCGATACCTGTATCTAGCCAGGGCATATCTGTGAGCGATTGATTGTGGATTCGATACCTGTATCTAGCCAGGGCATATCTACATGAAG
Source organism: Vicia faba (assembly GCA_948472305.1). NCBI lineage: Eukaryota > Viridiplantae > Streptophyta > Magnoliopsida > Fabales > Fabaceae > Vicia > Vicia faba. The sequence goes on along the minus strand of CATIWC010000994.1, from coordinate 163,789 downwards.
AGTTTGAAGTTCCAGATTCGATACCTTTATCTAGCCAGGGTATATCTGTGAGCGATTGATTGTGGATTCGATACCTGTATCTAGCCAGGGCATATCTGCATGAAGAGTTTGAAGTTCCAGATTCGATACTTGTATCTAGCCAGGGCATATCTGTGAGCGATTGATTATGGATTCGATACCTGTATCTAGCCAGGGCATATCTGCATGAAGAGTTTGAAGTTCCAAATTCGATACCTGTATCTAGCCAGGGCATATCTGTGAGCGATTGATTGTGGATTCGATACCTGTATCTAGCCAGGGCATATCTACATGAAGAGTTTGAAGTTCCAGATTCGATACCTGTATCTAGCCAGGGCATATCTGTGAGCGATTGATTGTGGATTCAATACCTGTATCTAGCCAGGGCATATCTGCATGAAGAGTTTGAAGTTCCAGATTCGATACCTGTATCTAGCCAGGGCATATCTGTGAGCGATTGATTATGGATTCGATACCTGTATCTAGCCAGGGCATATCTGCATGAAGAGTTTGAAGTTCCAGATTCGATACCTGTATCTAGCCAGGGCATATCTGTGAGCGATTAATTGTAGATTCGATACCTGTATCTAGCCAGGGAATATCTGCATGAAGAGTTTGAAGATCAACCCCTGTAACAGGCCAGGAAATTATCTTTCATTCTCAGGTCAGAGGTCTACGCCTGTATCTAGCCAGGAAAGCTATCTCGATCAACCTTTTGAAGTTCCAGATTCGATACCTTTATCTAGCCAGGGCATATCTGTGGACGACTAATCCAGATTCGATACCTGTATCTAGCCAGGGCATATCTGTGAGCGATTGATTGTGGATTCGATACTTGTATCTAGCCAGGGCATGTCTGTGAGCGATTGATTGTGGATTCGATACTTGTATCTAGCCAGGGCATATCTGCATGAAGAGTTTGAAGTTCCAGATTTGATACCTGTATCTAGCCAGGGCATATCTGTGAGCGATTGATTGTAGATTCGATACCTGTATCTAGCCAGGGCATATCTGCATGAAGAGTTTGAAGATCAACCCCTGTAATTGGCCAGGAAATTATCTTTCATTCTCAGTTCAGAGGTCTACGCCTGTATCTAGCCAGGAAAGCTATCTCGATCAACCTTTTGAAGTTCCAGATTCGATACCTGTATCTAGCCAGGGCATATCTGTGGACGACTAATCTAGATTCGATACCTGTATCTAGCCAGGGCATATCTGTGGACGACTAATCCAGATTCGATACCTGTATCTAGCCAGGGCATATCTGTGAGCGATTGATTATGGATTCGATACCTGTATCTAGCCAGGGCATGTCTGTGAGCGATTGATTGTGGATTCGATACTTGTATCTAGCCAGGGCATATCTGCATGAGGAGTTTGAAGTTCCAGATTCGATACCTGTATCTAGCCAGGGCATATCTGTAGGCGATTGATTGTAGATTCGATACCTGTATCTAGCCAGGGCATATATGCATGAAGAGTTTGAAGTTCCAGATTCGATACCTGTATCTAGCCAGAGCATATCTGTGAGCGATTGATTGTAGATTCGATACCTGTATCTAGCCAGGGCATATCTGCATGAAGAGTTTGAAGTTCTAGATTCGATACCTGTATCTAGCCAGGGCATATCTGCATGAAGAGTTTGAAGTTCCAGATTCGATACCTGTATCTAGCCAGGGCATATCTGTGAGAGATTGATTGTGGATTCGATACCTGTATATAGCAAGGGCATATCTGCATGAAGAGTTTGATGTTCCCGATTCGATACCTGTGTCTAGCCAGGGCATATCTGTGAGCGATTGATTGTGGATTCGATACCTGTATCTAGCCAGGGCATATCTACATGAAGAGTTTGAAGTTCCAGATTCGATACCTTTATCTATCCAGGGAATATCTGTGAGCGATTGATTGTGGATTCGATATCTGTATCTAGCCAAGGCATATCTGCATGAAGAGTTTGAAGTTCAAGATTCGATACTTGTATCTAGCCAGGGCATATCTGTGAGCGATTGATTATGGATTCGATACCTGTATCTAGCCAGGGCATATCTGCATGAAGAGTTTGAAGTTCCAAATTCGATACCTGTATCTAGCCAGGGCATATCTGTGAGCGATTGATTGTGGATTCGATACCTGTATCTAGCCAGGGCATATCTACATGAAGAGTTTGAAGTTCCAGATTCGATACCTGTATCTAGCCAGGGCATATCTGTGAGCGATTGATTGTGGATTCGATACCTGTATCTAGCCAAGGCATATCTGCATGAAGAGTTTGAAGTTCCAGATTCGATACCTGTATCTAGCCAGGGCATATCTGTGAGCGATTGATTATGGATTCGATACCTGTATCTAGCCAGGGCATATCTGCATGAAGAGTTTGAAGTTCCAGATTCGATACCTGTATCTAGCCAGGGCATATCTGTGAGCGATTAATTGTAGATTCGATACCTGTATCTAGCCAGGGAATATCTGCATGAAGAGTTTGAAGATCAACCCCTGTAACAGGCCAGGAAATTATCTTTCATTCTCAGGTCAGAGGTCTACGCCTGTAACTAGCCAGGAAAGCTATCTCGATCAACCTTTTGAAGTTCCAGATTCGATACCTTTATCTAGCCAGGGCATATCTGTGGACGACTAATCCAGATTCGATACCTGTATCTAGCCATGGCATATCTGTGAGCGATTGATTGTGGATTCGATACTTGTATCTAGCCAGGGCATGTCTGTGAGCGATTGATTGTGGATTCGATACTTGTATCTAGCCAGGGCATATCTGCATGAAGAGTTTGAAGTTCCAGATTTGATACCTGTATCTAGCCAGGGCATATCTGTGAGCGATTGATTGTAGATTCGATACCTGTATCTAGCCAGGGCATATCTGCATGAAGAGTTTGAAGATCAACCCCTGTAATTGGCCAGGAAATTATCTTTCATTCTCAGTTCAGAGGTCTACGCCTGTATCTAGCCAGGAAAGCTATCTCGATCAACCTTTTGAAGTTCCAGATTCGATACCTGTATCTAGCCAGGGCATATCTGTGGACGACTAATCTAGATTCGATACCTGTATCTAGCCAGGGCATATCTGTGGACGACTAATCCAGATTCGATACCTGTATCTAGCCAGGGCATATCTGTGAGCGATTGATTATGGATTCGATACCTGTATCTAGCCAGGGCATGTCTGTGAGCGATTGATTGTGGATTCGATACTTGTATCTAGCCAGGGCATATCTGCATGAGGAGTTTGAAGTTCCAGATTCGATACCTGTATCTAGCCAGGGCATATCTGTGAGCGATTGATTGTAGATTCGATACCTGTATCTAGCCAGGGCATATCTGCATGAAGAGTTTGAAGTTCCAGATTCGATACCTGTATCTAGCCAGGGCATATCTGTGAGCGATTGATTGTAGATTCGATACCTGTATCTAGCCAGGGCATATCTGCATGAAGAGTTTGAAGTTCTAGATTCGATACCTGTATCTAGCCAGGGCATATCTGCATGAAGAGTTTGAAGTTCCAGATTCGATACCTGTATCTAGCCAGGGCATATCTGTGAGAGATTGATTGTGGATTCGATACCTGTATATAGCAAGGGCATATCTGCATGAAGAGTTTGATGTTCCCGATTCGATACCTGTATCTAGCCAGGGCATATCTGTGAGCGATTGATTGTGGATTCGATACCTGTATCTAGCCAGGGCATATCTACATGAAGAGTTTGAAGTTCCAGATTCGATACCTTTATCTAGCCAGAGCATATCTGTGAGCGATTGATTGTGGATTCGATATCTGTATCTAGCCAAGGCATATCTGCATGAAGAGTTTGAAGTTCCAGATTCGATACTTGTATCTAGCCAGGGCATATCTGTGAGCGATTGATTATGGATTCGATACCTGTATCTAGCCAGGGCATATCTGCATGAAGAGTTTGAAGTTCCAAATTCGATACCTGTATCTAGCCAGGGCATATCTGTGAGCGATTGATTGTGGATTCGATACCTGTATCTAGCCAGGGCATATCTACATGAAGAGTTTGAAGTTCCAGATTCGATACCTGTATCTAGCCAGGGCATATCTGTGAGCGATTGATTGTGGATTCGATACCTGTATCTAGCCAGGGCATATCTGCATGAAGAGTTTGAAGTTCCAGATTCGATACCTGTATCTAGCCAGGGCATATCTGTGAGCGATTGATTATGGATTCGATACCTGTATCTAGCCAGGGCATATCTGCATGAAGAGTTTGAAGTTCCAGATTCGATACCTGTATCTAGCCAGGGCATATCTGTGAGCGATTAATTGTAGATTCGATACCTGTATCTAGCCAGGGAATATCTGCATGAAGAGTTTGAAGATCAACCCCTGTAACAGGCCAGGAAATTATCTTTCATTCTCAGGTCAGAGGTCTACGCCTGTATCTAGCCAGGAAAGCTATCTCGATCAACCTTTTGAAGTTCCAGATTCGATACCTTTATCTAGCCAGGGCATATCTGTGGACGACTAATCCAGATTCGATACCTGTATCTAGCCAGGGCATATCTGTGAGCGATTGATTGTGGATTCGATACTTGTATCTAGCCAGGGCATGTCTGTGAGCGATTGATTGTGGATTCGATACTTGTATCTAGCCAGGGCATATCTGTATGAAGAGTTTGAAGTTCCAGATTCGATACCTGTATCTAGCCAGGGCATATCTGTGAGCGATTGATTGTAGATTCGATACCTGTATCTAGCCAGGGCATATATGCATGAAGAGTTTGAAGATCAACCCTTGTAATTGGCCAGGAAATTATCTTTCATTCTCAGTTCAGAGGTCTACGCCTGTATCTAGCCAGGAAAGCTATCTCAATCAACCTTTTGAAGTTCCAGATTCGATACCTGTATCTAGCCAGGGCATATCTGTGGACGACTAATCCAGATTCGATACCTGTATCTAGCCAGGGCATATCTGTGGACGACTAATCCAGATTCGATACCTGTATCTAGCCAGGGCATATTTGTGAGCGATTGATTATGGATTCGATACCTGTATCTAGCCAGGGCATGTCTGTGAGCGATTGATTGTGGATTCGATACTTGTATCTAGCCAGGGCATATCTGCATGAAGAGTTTGAAGTTCCAGATTCAATACCTGTATCTAGCCAGGGCATATCTGTGAGCGATTGATTGTAGATTCGATACCTGTATCTAGCCAGGGCATATCTGCATGAAGAGTTTGAAGTTCCAGATTCGATACATGTATCTAGCCAAGGCATATGTGTGAGCGATTGATTGTAGATTCGATACCTGTATCTAGCCAGGGCATATCTGCATGAAGAGTTTGAAGTTCCAGATTCGATACCTGTATCTAGCCATGGCATATATGTGAGCGATTGATTGTGGATTCGATACCTGTATCTAGCCAGGGCATATCTGTGGACGACTAATCCAGATTCGATACCTGTATCTAGCCAGGGCATATCTGTGAGCGATTGATTGTGGATTCGATACCTGTATCTAGCCAGGGCATGTCTGTGAGCGATTGATTGTAGATTCGATACCTGTATCTAGCCAGGGCATATCTGCATGAAGAGTTTGAAGTCCCAGATTCGATACCTGTACCTAGCCAGGGCATGTCTGTGAGCGACTGATTAGAGGTCTACGCCTGTATCCAGCAAGGAAAGCTATCTCGATCAACCTTTTGAAGTTCCAGATTCGATACCTGTATCTAGCCAGGGCATATCTGTGAGCGATTGATTGTAGATTCGATACCTGTATCTAGCCAGGGCATATCTGCATGAAGAGTTTGAAGTTCCAGATTCGATACCTGTATCTAGCCAGGGCATATCTGCATGAAGAGTTTGAAGTTCCAGATTCGATACCTGTATCTAGCCAGGGCATATCTGTGAGCGATTGATTGTGGATTCGATACCTGTATCTAGCAAGGGCATATCTGCATGAAGAGTTTGATGTTCCAGATTCGATACCTGTATCTAGCCAGGGCATATCTGTGAGCGATTGATTGTGGATTCGATACCTGTATCTAGCCAGGGCATATCTACATGAAGAGTTTGAAGTTCCAGATTCGATACCTTTATCTAGCCAGGGCATATCTGTGAGCGATTGATTGTGGATTCGATATCTGTATCTAGCCAGGGCATATCTGCATGAAGAGTTTGAAGTTCCAGATTCGATACTTGTATCTAGCCAGGGCATATCTGTGAGCGATTGATTATGGATTCGATACCTGTATCTAGCCAGGGCATATCTGCATGAAGAGTTTGAAGTTCCAAATTCGATACCTGTATCTAGCCAGGGCATATCTGTGAGCGATTGATTGTGGATTCGATACCTGTATCTAGCCAGGGCATATCTACATGAAGAGTTTGAAGTTCCAGATTCGATACCTGTATCTAGCCAGGGCATATCTGTGAGCGATTGATTATGGATTCGATACCTGTATCTAGCCAGGGCATATCTGCATGAAGAGTTTGAAGTTCCAGATTCGATACCTGTATCTAGCCAGGGCATATCTGTGAGCGATTGATTATGGATTCGATACCTGTATCTAGCCAGGGCATATCTGCATGAAGAGTTTGAAGTTCCAGATTCGATACCTGTATCTAGCCAGGGCATATCTGTGAGCGATTAATTGTAGATTCGATACCTGTATCTAGCCAGGGAATATCTGCATGAAGAGTTTGAAGATCAACCCCTGTAACAGGCCAGGAAATTATCTTTCATTCTCAGGTCAGAGGTCTACGCCTGTATCTAGCCAGGAAAGCTATCTCGATCAACCTTTTGAAGTTCCAGATTCGATACCTTTATCTAGCCAGGGCATATCTGTGGACGACTAATCCAGATTCGATACCTGTATCTAGCCAGGGCATATCTCTGAGCGATTGATTGTGGATTCGATACTTGTATCTAGCCAGGGCATGTCTGTGAGCGATTGATTGTGGATTCGATACTTGTATCTAGCCAGGGCATATCTGTATGAAGAGTTTGAAGTTCCAGATTCGATACCTGTATCTAGCCAGGGCATATCTGTGAGCGATTGATTGTAGATTCGATACCTGTATCTAGCCATGGCATATATGCATGAAGAGTTTGAAGATCAACCCCTGTAATTGGCCAGGAAATTATCTTTCATTCTCAGTTCAGAGGTCTACGCCTGTATCTAGCCAGGAAAGCTATCTCGATCAACCTTTTGAAGTTCCAGATTCGATACCTGTATCTAGCAAGGGCATATCTGTGGACGACTAATCCAGATTCGATACCTGTATCTAGCCAGGGCATATCTGTGGACGACTAATCCAGATTCGATACCTGTATCTAGCCAGGGCATATTTGTGAGCGATTGATTATGGATTCGATACCTGTATCTAGCCAGGGCATGTCTGTGAGCGATTGATTGTGGATTCGATACTTGTATCTAGCCAGGGCATATCTGCATGAAGAGTTTGAAGTTCCAGATTCAATACCTGTATCTAGCCAGGGCATATCTGTGAGCGATTGATTGTAGATTCGATACCTGTATCTAGCCAGGGCATATCTGCATGAAGAGTTTGAAGTTCCAGATTTGATACCTGTATCTAGCCAGGGCATATGTGTGAGCGATTGATTGTAGATTCGATACCTGTATCTAGCCAGGGCATATCTGCATGAAGAGTTTGAAGTTCCAGATTCGATACCTGTATCTAGCCAGGGCATATCTGTGAGCGATTGATTGTGGATTCGATATCTGTATCTAGCCAGGGCATATCTGTGGACGACTAATCCAGATTTGATACCTGTATCTAGCCAGGGCATATCTGTGAGCGATTGATTGTGGATTCGATACCTGTATCTAGCCAGGGCATGTCTGTGAGCAATTGATTATAGATTCGATACCTGTATCTAGCCAGGGCATATCTGCATGAAGAGTTTGAAGTCCCAGATTCGATACCTGTACCTAGCCAGGGCATGTCTGTGAGCGACTGATTAGAGGTCTACGCCTGTATCCAGCAAGGAAAGTTATCTCGATCAACCTTTTGAAGTTCCAGATTCGATACCTGTATCTAGCCAGGGCATATCTGTGAGCGATTAATTGTAGATTCGATACCTGTATCTAGCCAGGGTATATCTGCATGAAGAGTTTGAAGATCAACCCCTGTAACAGGCCAGGAAATTATCTTTCTTTCTCAGGTACGCACGTTCTCTGGATGGCATCTTTAAGCCCATCTTCACAACTATTCATTACACTTCCAAATGGCATCTATAAGCCCATTCCCGACAAGGTTCTTTCACATCTCCAGATGGCATCTATAAGCCCATCCTCCTATCCACCATCTTTCCAAATGGCATCTGTAAGCCCATTCCCGACATCACATTGCTGATACTCCATACTATGCGAGTGCAAATTTCTGGGCACTCTAGTGTTCAATCATCTTGCACCTTCGGATCACGAAAGGCACGCAAGCCAATCTACATCCTTAGGTCTAAGAAGATTGAACAGGGGAAACTGTTGTACCCCAAAATTTGCCCTCCCATATTCTTCAAGAGTTGTCAAGAATCATCATTCAAATGGTTCAAGATTTCTCAAGGATTGCACAGTCAAACATCCTCCTAAGCCAGTCAAAATTAGGGTTTTGGTTCTTGCAATGAATTTTGGATTTTCAATGGCTCAATCAAGTCCCATAGGCTTATATACATCCTCAAGCATCTACATGCTAAGTCTCAAGGCTCACAGTGGCAAATTCCACAGTCAAAAGTCCCATTTGCTCTACAGTCAACTGCAGGGGCAAAATGGTCATTTTGCATTCAAAAGTCATAATTTTTGGTAAACATCTTATTTTGAGCTCACAATCATCATTTGATCAAGTCTTGATCATGATTCCTCAAGCATGGCTCAAAAATCATCAAGATGCCAAAAGTTACTATTTTTGGACAGCAGAAAGGTCAACTGTGTCTTGACCAAGGCATAACTTTTTCATGGTTCATTGGAAAAATCCCATCCAATGCTCATTTTGAAGGGGTTGACATTTCCTACAACTAATCTTCACATTCCAAGTCCAAGAAATGCTCTCACAAAAAGTTATCAATTTCTACATTATAGGTCAATTTCAAAAGTCAACAAAAATTCATTTTAAGTCAAAGACCATAACTTGAGATTGGTAAATCCAAATTACATGGGACCAAAGGCATTGGTTAGAGGACTTCAAGACCTTTCCAAAATGTCCAAGAACATGTTCATATGATCCAAATTGACAAGATATGCATTGTAGAAGTTGGGAAATTTTTGTGAATTTGCAAAAGTCAACTTTGCTCAAAACACATCATTTTTTATAATGGGCCTCAAATTCCTTCTTGAAACTTTGTCCAAGGCTTATGCACGACCCATCAAGCTTACATTGAATTATTTTCTTATTTTTTATTAATTAATTGAATTTTTAATCAGTCTTAATTCATTTAATTCATGTAATTGTAGGAAAATATCAAGATATGGTTTTGCAATCTTTTCATGAAGCAAATATGACCTACAAGAGCTCGCAAATTTGTGTGCACATCAAGGGGACAAGAATCTCTCAATTTAGCAAGTTTTTCCAATCAAAAAGATTGAAAAATATTTGATTTTCAATCAAATATACAAACCATTATTCCATGGATTTCTTGTCAAGATTGTAACCTAATTCCCTTCCATTATATATACTGAACCTAACCCTAATGCATTACACGTGAGAATTGCTGCAGAAAAGCCATAAGAACATTGAAAAAAATCAAAGAAAACTCAAAACTGAATTCCACATTCCAACGTGATACAAAGCATTTTCTTGATTCTACTACATTGTTGAGGTCCCCAGGAACGTGTAGGGATCAAAACCACATGCTAAAGCTCAAAGAATCCAAGGATAACAGTTTCACGGTTTGGAGTTTTTTCATAATCGCATACTTTGATTCATGCATCATTAACATGTTTTGTTGATTGTTTTGTGATCATAGGGACTATACAAAGCTTTTGGCATAGGTTAATTGCATTGAAACGCCCTGAAACAGAAATTGCCATTGATGAATTCTAGGGTTTCCAAGCTTCCAGATTAGGGCTTTTCAGTATAGGAAAAATCAAGCCTCATGATGCCCATGACTGAACTTGTTGCATTCAGACGAATCTAGTGGAACCCTCGCGAACAATTTATGTTAATCCTATGCCTATTCGCTATTATTGGTCATTGCAGGTTGTGGGGGTTAAAAACCCCCGCTATATAACATTCTCTTTTACAGGCAAACGAAGGAGATGAAGGCGTGTTGCTTCATGGTTGGTCCATTCAAATAAAACGTGCGCTTGTTTATATTTCCAGCATATGCGTTGTTTTTTATATATTATTTTCATTGCTTATTATAATAACAAATACAGGCGCCTTGCTCAGTGGTAGATGCGTTGTCCAAGAACCATTGGGACCTGGGTTCGATTCCCAGGTCCCCCAAACGCTTGTTTCTATTTTTTCTAATGTGTTCACGTGCAGGCTTCCAGATGGTAAACACCATGCACCTCACATCCTAGCGCCAAGTGGCCATAACATTGAATCTGATGGCCATGAGATGAGCCTCACCATGCTCCCAGTCAACCGTGCCACGGGGAATTATCAAAGTCAACGCAGGCTTGATGATAATGGGCCTGAAATTTCCAGAACAACACCTCCTAATGGGTCCATCACCCCCCTGGTTTTATAACTTCCTTTTATTTTCTTTTCCTTATAATTTCTTTTATTAATTATTATTATTATTATTATTAACTAACAAATTATTTTTCATAATAAAATCAGAAGACTAATATTTTTATTATTATTATTATTATTATTATTATTAATTTCACCTTAATTTAATTATTTTTGTAAATAAAATGCTAACAAATTAATGTAGTTAATTAGGTTAACTTTGACTTTTGTTTTTATAATAAATAAAATAAATCTAGAATTAGGGTTTTTTCTTTTGATAATTTTAATCTCTTTTTTATTTTTTATTTTTTATGTTCATTAAGACCAAAAAAAAACATAAAAAATAATTTTTTCTTTTAATTAATTAATTAATTAGTAAATTAGGTTTAATTTGAATTAAATGCAAAAAAGGACAAAAATTCATTCTTTTCTCAAAAGGGTCAAAACCCTAAAGACGTCCTGATTCAATTTCTTTGCGTGCACTTTATTATTTTGACCATATTGATGTATCTGCTCCGAGAATGTAATAGCGTAATTAGGACTTTTATCGCTTTCTTTACTTTCTCGCATTTATTTTCCAAAGGGTTATGTTTTTGGCGATGTAAATACCCGACGCCTTGTAATAGCATAGATTCAATTTTCCGAAATTTATTTCCCGCAAATTATTAACTGTTAATTATGAATGCAAGACTTGTCTGAAAAATAAAATCAACCCGTTGCTCACTATAATACATGTGCAAAGATAATTTAAGCATGAAACCTGACACACGTGCACATGCCACTCCTAGGGTACGCCTCACCTGGTTGCCTCGAGGTGGTCATCAAGTATAGGGTGTTTTAGAGGTCGCCCTCCTGTCTAAAGATCCAGTTGCCTCGAAACGGTTGACTCGGATAAAAAGGATCTAGGACATTAGGGTTACCGCTAAGGCGTCCTACTATTGCTTTGGTGACCACACATGTCCCTATAATCGAATTGACCTGAATAACTCCAACGACGGTGTTACCTACTTCTCAATAGTGGGATAGTACTGTCTAAAGGATTCTTACACAACTTAATTCCTTAGAGTAGGTAGATTTCTCCTGGGTACTTGCTCTTTCAAAAAGCAAAAACAAACTTTTCGCACCTACACTTTCAAAAAGTTTTCAAACAAATACTTCATACACTCTTGAGGACTGATACAAGAGTTACCTAGAAGTTTTCAAACTAAACTTTTTCAAAACCCACAAACACAAGAAAAGCAATTTTTGAAAACATAGTGAGCAAGTACCTAAGAGCCCGTGGATAACCACGGATAGAAAGGGTGCTAACACCTTCCCTTTCTATAATCTACCTCCCGAACCGAGAAACATCTCGAAAAGGAATTTTGCTGTGCTTTTGTCCTTTCCATGTTGGAGAACATAAAAGACGGTGGCGACTCTTACTTACCGCGACATTTCGCGAACCAACTTTAAAACAGTCAGTTCTATTTCCACCGATCACACACACGGTAAATTAATACTTTACTTTTTGCTTGCCGTTATACCACCGCAACACAAAGCTCGTTCAACTCACTACAAGAGTTTGAATGAGAAAAGAGGAAAGTAATATCAAGATTTTAAGAAGCCTTATGATGCCCCAACTGATAAAGGGAAACAAACGGATTATGATGGGAAGAAGAAAAGTGGGGGGGGGGGGGGGGGGGAGCTCCCGCTTTTATCAAGTGATATAGGTGTGTTGAACAAGGACATCGATCCAACGAATGTGAGAATAAGTTACTGAGGTGTTACAAGTGTGGTAAGTCTGATCATCGTTCCACTAAATGCAATAGCGATGGTCCGACTTGTTTCAGTTATAGTGAGCAGGGTCATATCAGTACCCAATGTCAGAAACCAAGGAACGATGTTACTTCCCAAACCAATGGTAGAGTGTTCTCTCTAAGTGGGTCAGAAGATTCTAAGAAGGACAACTTGATTAGAGGTACTTTCTTTATTGACGATGTTGAATTGGTTGCTATTATTGATACTAGTGCTACTCATTCATTTATTTCACTTAAATGTGCTACTATATTGGAATTGAAATTGTCTGATATGAATGGTATTATGGTAATAGATACTCCTGCTAGTGATTCTGTTACTACTACTTATGTTTGTTTGAAGTTTCCTTTGACTATTTATGGAAAGAGTTTTGTGATGGATTTGGTGTGTCTGACCTTACACCAAATCGATGTTATCCTTGGGATGAACTGGTTGGAGTTCAACTATGTTCATATCAATTGTTATAATAAGACTTTGAGATTCCCTAAGTTTGGTGATAATGGATAATTGATGTTGTTGACCACTAGCCAAGTGAATGAGATTTTAGAAGATGAAGCCTTGATGTTTGTAATGTTTGCATCATTGCAAGTTGATGGAAAAGATGAGAATATGGAATTACCTGTTGTCTATGAATTTTTAGAGGTGTTTCCATATGACATATTTGATTTACCTCATGAACGTGAACTGGAGTTTTCTATAGATTTGGTGTCAGATACAAGTCCAGTGTCGATGGTTCCTTATAGAATGCCAGCTTCAGAGCTAAGCGAGTTGAATAAAAAATTGGAAGAAATGCTCAAGAATAAGTTTGTTCGATCCAGTGTTTTATTGTGGGGTGCTCTTGTTTGCTAGTTAAGAAGAAAAATTGAAGTATGAGACAGTGTGTAGACTACAAACAATTGAACAAAGTGACAGTTAAGAATAATTATCCAATTCCGTGGATCAATGATTTGATGGATCAGTTAGTGGATACGTGTGTTTTCAGCAAAATTAACTTGAGGCCGGATTATCATCATATTCGAGTTAAACCAGATGATATTCTGAAGATGGCTTTATGAACAAGGTATGGTAATTATAAATACATTGTGATGCCGTTCGATGTATCTAATGTGCCAGGTGTTTTCAGGAGTATAAGAATAGAACTTTTCATTCCTACCTCGATAAGTTTATTGTGGTCTTTATTGACGATATTCAAATATATTCTAAGACGAAAGAAGAGCATGATGAGCATTTGTGAATGGTGTTGCAAGTGTTAAAGGAAAAGAAATTATATGCAAAGTTGTCGAAGTGCAAATTTTCGCTAAAGGAAGTTTGCTTTCTTGGTCATATGATTTCTAGTGGTGGGATTGTTATGGATCCTTCTAAAGTTTATGCGGTGTTGCAGTGGGAGGCTCTGAAGTCTGCAACTGAAATTCAAAGATTTCTTGGTTTGGCAGGTTACTATCGAAGGTTCATTGAGGGATTTTATAAGTTGGCCTTGTTGTTGACTCAGTTAACTCAAAAGGGTCAAGCTTATGTGTGGGATGTGGCATGTGAAGAAAGCTTTGTAGAATTAAAGAAGAAGTTGACGACCGCTCTGGTATTGACTTTGCTTAATCCGAGTGAATCTTTTGTGGTGTATTGCGATATGTTAAGATGGGACTTGGTGGTGTAGTAATGCATAATGAACAAGTTGTTGCTTATACTTCTAGGAAACTCAGACTTCATGAAAGGAATTATCCTACACATGACTTAGAGTTGACACAGGTGGTGTTTGTATTAAAGATTTGGAGACATTATCTTTTTTATTCTAAAAAGTGTTTAGTGATAACAAGAGTTTGAAGTACTTGTTCGACCAGAAAGAATTGAATATGATATAGAGGAGGTGGCTTTAATTGTTGAAAGACTATGACTTTGATTTAAGTTACCATCCTAGTAAGGAAAGTGTAGTTGCTGACGCATTGAGTAGGAAATCACTACAATATCGATGCTTATGGATTGATAGTTGGAGATGATCGAACAATTCAGAGATATGAGCTTAGTGTGTGACGAGACTTCATATAGTGTGAAGTTTGGAATGTTGAAACTGAATAGTGGTATAATAGAAGAAATCCGCAAAGGTCAGAAGTTTGATTTGAGGTTAGTCGATCAATTGACTTTTATTAATCAAGGTAAAGGTGATAAATTCAAAATTGATGAGAGTGGTGTAATGAGGTTTGGCGATAGAGTGTGTGTTCCAGGTGTTCCAGAGCTTAAGAAGAGTACTCTTGAGGAAGGACATATAAGTGGGTTGAGTATTTATCTCGGTGATACAAAGATGTATTAGTACACTAAGAAGTTATTCTTGTAGCCTTGTATGAAGAATGAAGTTGCCAAATTTGTTTATGCTTTCTTTACTTGTCAGAAGTCAAATATTGAGCATCAGAAGCCTATGGGTCTTATTCAACCGTTGAGTATTCCAGAATGGAAGTTGGACAATGTCTCTATAGATTTTGTGTCGGGTTTGTCGGTTACTTCTAAGGGCAATGATTCAATTTAGGTGATAGTTGATAGATTGACTAAGTAGGCACATTTCTTACCGGTGAAGATTAATCATCCTATGGAGAAGCGGGCCAGATTGTATATTGATGAAATTGTGAAGTTGTACATAATATATTCAAGTATCATTTCGGATAGATATTTGAGGTTTACGTCAAAATTTAGGACAGGTTTGCAAAATTCTTTTGGTACTAAGTTAAAGTTGAGTTCGGCATATCATCCGCAAACGGATGATCATACAAAGAGGACTATCCATTCTTTAGAGGATTTGTTAAGGGCTTGTGCATTGGAGCAAAGAGGTGTTTGGGAAATCCACTTACCATTGATTGATTTTACTTATAATAACAATTTTCATTCTATTATTTGGATGGAATCATATGAATCATTGTATGGTAGAAAGTGTAGGACTCCATTGTGTTGGTATGAGTCGGGCGAGAGTGATGTACTCGGGCCTGAGGTTGTACAAGAGACAACTATGAAGATACAGATGATTCAAGAGAATATGAAGGCTTCTCAAAGTCGTCAAAATAGTTATCATGATAAGAGGAAGAAGGATATAGAATTCAAAAATATGATCATGTATTTTTTAGGGTTACTCTGGTGACTGGTGTTTGTAGAGCTTTAAAGTTGAGAAAGCTTACGATGTATTTCGTTGGCCCATATCAGATATTAGAAAAAGATATGTGAAGTTGCTTATCGGATTACTTGACCTCTGTCACTCACGAATCTACATGATGTGTTTCATGTGTCTCAATTGAGAAAGTATAATCTGGATCCTTCACATGTGATACACATGGATGATGTACAAATGAGAGATAACCTGATTGTTGAAGCATTACCATTGCGACAAAAGAGTTAGTAAGTGATGAAATTATGAGGCATGAAGATCACCTTAGTGAAGGTATTGTAGGGTGGACCATCTGGTGAAAGTAGGACTTGGGAATGTGAGGATCACACGTAAGAGTCTTATCCAAACTTGTTTCCGCCAAGTAATTTTCGAGGGCGAAAATTATTTTAAGTGGGAGAGAGTTGTGACACCCCAAATTCTTGATTAATTATTATTTAATTAATTTATCATGAGTATATGATTCATTGTGAATTGTTTAGTATATGTTACGTTTTGGTGCTTTGTGTGAGTCCTTGTGACGATTTATGATGTGTATTCGTGATGCATTTGCAATGCAATAACGATGACTTGAGGAATATGATGTTTAAGATGGTTATTTGTATGGTGTAGGATGGGATAATAAGAGTGTTTAGAATTTAAATAATTAGTTTGTAATTATTTATATTTAATAGTGTTGTACCCCCAAATTTTTCCCTCTCATTTTTACTCAAAACATACTCCTAGAGGTTCTCAATTGCTACGTTGATTAAGGATTGACCAGACAAATCCTCCTCCTAAGACAATGAGCCTCAAACTAGGGATTCACTCCTCATCAAGATGTTT
This sequence comes from Vicia faba, assembly GCA_948472305.1. Classification (NCBI taxonomy): domain Eukaryota; kingdom Viridiplantae; phylum Streptophyta; class Magnoliopsida; order Fabales; family Fabaceae; genus Vicia; species Vicia faba. The sequence goes on along the minus strand of CATIWC010000994.1, from coordinate 147,339 downwards.
GAGCTCCAAGGGTACTAAATGGTTTCCATTTCCCTAATATGCCCTTAAGATCATCCATGTCAAGTTTCATTCCTTGCACAAGAAGTTTGCTCAGTTAACTGCTCAGATGCCTGAAAATTAACTATACTAGGTCAAAAGACAAGTGTGGCCCGCATACAGTCAAACTTCAAGATTTTTGGTCAACATCAACATTTTTAAGTAATATCCATCATTTGATCAGGGTTTGATCATGATTCCTCAAGGAATGCCCCAAATTCATCAAAACTCAAAAGTTGCTAAATTAGGGTTTCTATAGGAAAAGTCAACCAAACTTTGACCAGACATAACTTTCTCATAATTTATCAGAAATTGCTCATCCAAGGATCATTTTGAATAAAATTCAATTCCCTGCAACTAATCTTCATCCCTAAAGTTCAAAAAATGCACTCATGAAAAGATATAAATTCAGACATTATAGGTCATTTCAAAAAGTAAACAAAAACACCTTTTGGGTCAAAGCTCCTACATGAACATGGAAGGTCATATTGAGATGAAACAAAAGGGGTTGTTTAGAGGGCATCCTTAGCTTTCTAAAAAGTCTAAGAACACTCTCTTAGGGTCAAAATTGAGAGAGAGATACATTGTCAAAGTTGGCCATTTTTGGAAATTTGCACAAAGTCAACAATGCCCAAAATTGCATTTTTTTCCACATGGGCCCATCTTTTCAAGATTGAATCTCAGTCCTAGCATGGTCCACGAACTACGGGACCCTCCATGCATTTTTTGTTTTTCTTTATTCAATTTATTTTGATTTTTTTTCATTTAAAAATCAAATAAATTCAAATGAAATCAAATTTGTGGAATGAGATTTGTTTTTCATTGAATTATAGATCTCATATGCTGTCAATGGCCAAAGAAAATCGTGCAAGCTCCAAAACAATGGAAAATATCCAATTTTGGAAAGATTTGAATCAAACTTCAAGGCCATTACATCTTTGGATTTTTGTTAATTTTATTGACCTAATTGGATTCACTACTTATACAGAAGCTTTATGAACCCTAAGAAAGAAAGAATTCACGCACAACCTGCCTCCCTAGAGCAAGAACAAAGTTCAACTTTTTGTCAAAAAAGTGCAGATCGTATTCCCTTCTACAGTCCGTTTCAAGCCATTCCAAGGATCAAAACAAATCCCTGGGCATCCTCTGAAGCAATTGCAAGCATTATCAAGGCCTGAAGCATCAAGAATCACGCGCTAGCACCTTCACGATTTGCCCTTTTTGCTAAAACTCAATTACAATAATTCTTGCATCATAAACATGTTTTGATCATATATCCATGCTTGCTATCATATTTTCAATGTTTTTGATTATTTTAATTGAAGTTTAAGCGCATGAATAGCTTATTGCCATGGCTAGGGTTCATAAGCTTGAATTTGGGGTTTCCTTCTCTAGGTAAAATTGGCCCAGATTATGAGTATCATAGCACTCAAGGGGTTATTTCCCATTGATCAATGGCTTTGGATAGAATTTATGTTTCTTGTATTGCATGTTTTACGTTTGCAGGTTTGTAGCCACCCACAAGAACAGACACTATAGCCTATAGTGACGAGTTCGTCCGTAGGTAAAAGCTATTTCTAAAACAACAGTTCTGGGGAAGAAGATGAAGGCGTGGCAGCACACCACTGGTCCATTTAAATTTTCATGTGTTTGTATAGGAAGCTGACTTTTCATTCTTTATAATATATTATTTGTATTTGTATTAACGAATGAAGAAAATGGTTCATTGGCAGAGGGAGGAGGTCTCAAGACGCGCGTATGTAGGAGGTCAGGGGTTCGATCCCTGCCTCCTACATAATATTTTTCCTAATGTTTAATTGCAGATCTGGTACTATCCTTCCAAGCGCGCTTACCATACACTTTAAGATCTCACGCCTTGGATCATCCCCTGATCAGATCCAACATGCAGCAGGCAAGGAGCATGGTAAACCCTCAGATGAGAGTCCCACTAGATCAGGCGCAACAATTGGGCCACCAGCAGGATTGGGCTTGTAAATTTCTACTCCACACACCCCCAGAATTATTTTTCATACCAGGCCCATTTTTATTCATTTTTTTAATTTCTTATTGTTTTTATTGGTTTTTAATTATTTTCACAAAAATCATTTTTTAATTAAATAAAAAAATCACAAAGTCACAAAAACATTAGAATTAGATCTTTTATAAAATATTTAATTCTATTAATTAATGAGATTAATTAGGGTAATTTAAATTTTTTTATAATTAAAATTAATTAGAAATTAGGTTAATTTGCAAAATTAATTATTTTTCTCTCAAAAAAATTCAAAAAAATATTTTTCTTTATTTACTAAATTAAATGTCTTTGAATTTAATTTCAATTCCTCGTATTTAATTTCATCGCGCGCATTTATTTCGTTATTTTTTCAATTAATGTAATTGCTTCGAGTTTGTAATAGTTAACTTAGGTTTATTATTATTTTTATTTGTTGTTTTTCCACGGTTTTTGATTATGTAATCCCCCTCCCCAAGGCCTTGTAATAGCTAGGTTTAAATTTCTAGCACTTTTCTTTTCCGTCATTATAAACTGTTATATGATTGATAATAGGATTGTATGCAAAAGATCATAATTTAAAACAGTAGAAAACCCTAACTGTGCAAAGATAATTAACTGAAAAAAATAAACACTTGCACATGCTCACTTCTAGGGTTTTCCCCACTTCGGTTGCCTTCGGTAAACAGTCATGAAGTATAGGGAGTTTTAGTGGTTTCCCTCTAGTCCGAAAAGATAAAAAATGACCCATTCGAATGTTGCCTCAGAAAGATCTTTAGGACTCTAGGATAATTACTGAAGTTTCCTAATCATTGCTTTAGTGATTGTACTCGTCCCTTTTGATTGTCCCTTAAACTCCAATGATGGAGCTACCTACTCATTAATAGTAGGATAGCACTGTCTAAAGGAAATAAGAAAATGAACAGATTTTTTCGAGTACGTAGAAACTTTTAGGTACTTGATCAAAACAATAAATTTTTACACTTACACTTTCAAACAAACTTTTCAAACTAAAGTTTTCAAAAACATTTTATCACATTCTTAAGGACTGATACAAGGGTTTCCATAAAGTGAAACTCCGCCCTAAGGAATTTTTCAAAACATTTCAAACACACAAACATACAAAAGCAATTCAATAATGAGCAAGTACCTAAGAGCCCATGGAAAACCATGGATAAAAAGGGTGCTAACACCTTCCCTTTCTATAATCTACCCCCCGTACTCAAACATCTCGAAAAAGGTTTTTTCTGTTCTTTTTTCCTTTTCCTTTGTTGGATGAAATAAAGTCGGTGGCGACTCTTGCTTACCGCGACATTTGCAAACAAAAAATACAAACCAGTAAAACAGTCGGTTCTGACACCGTATCACAGAACTGACGACTCTGTTGGGGATAAGTAAAGAGGGGTTTACCTTAGGATCTAGGTCATTTTTAAAATTGTTTTCTTGTTTGTTTTGAATGCTTTATCTTTAAAGGTTTTGCTTGGGTATTATTGAAGATCCTACACCCGGATCTGGGGGCACTTTTTAGGTAAACAACAATAGATCATGGACACTGTACGACGTAGACTGGTATGGTTTAAGCGATGGTTGTGTTGGTGTGACACTTTGGTTGATACCGATATCCTTTGCGTGGAAACGATACGGGGCCTCCGTGTGGTATCGTGAAGCACTAACGGACCTTAGAACCTTAGTTGAACAAATTTGGCCATTAGAAAGTAGTGAGATAGCCGGCATCGGTATAAAGCTGAGGATTGGTTGATACTCGATGCTACACTCATTGAGGTCAGACTTTCGGGATATTTCGGCCGCAAGAAAAGATTTTCTGAGCTGAAACAATGCCCGATAAAGGATGATCAGTGATATTGAGAATCCTTAGAACCCGGTTACTTTTCTACGACAGGTTTGAAACCAACTAAACTTCAAGAGGGTACTTACCTTTAACCTCATGCAAGCCTTTGAACCTAAAGTCTATTGTGTGCTTTGCTTGTGTGTGATTTATGCTGTTTGAACATAACATCATGCATCATGACATAACATCCATTCTTAATACACTAACCATTTCAAGGACCGAGGGAGTTTATCTTTGTTCTGTTTTGCAGATCATGGCTTCTGCTCATAGAAACACTATCTGAATCAGCTTTGTGAGAATACCTCTCCAACTAAAGGAGCTAGTATCAAGGGTTCCTGAAACTTCTTCGTTCACTAAGAGATATGGTCTACTTCTCAACCTGGTTACTTCGAGCTTTGATGAAAAGATGATGGTTGTACTTTTTCAGTTCTTTGATCCCAAGAACCACTGCTTCACCTTTCCAGACTATCAGTTGGTGCCTACCATGGAAGAGTTCTCTCAGTTATTGGATCTACCTATTCTTGACCAGATGCCTTTCACAGGTTTAGAAGAGATTCCTAAGCCAGAAGTCATTGCCTCAGCTTTGCATCTGAAACAGGACGACATCGTATCCAATTGGGAAATAAGAAGCGGAGTTAAGGGTTTTCTAGCCAAGTTCTTAGTAGATAAGGCCCAGCTGTTTTGGAATGATTTGGAATTTCAGGCTTTTGAGGAGATTTTGGATCTTCTAATTTATGGGTTAGTACTATTCCCTAATCCAGACTTACTCATAGATGTGAATGCTATCAAGATCTTCCTCTCTCGCAACTGTGTGCTTACCTTGCTTCGAGATATCTTGCATGCTCTTCACACTCGTACTATGAAGAGAAGAGGGATTCTTATGTGCTGCATGCCATTATTGTCGAGGTGTTTTATTTCTCACCTCCCTAAGTCAGTGCTGAAGAATGAACAAGGTTTGGGTTGGTCGCAAAGGATAATGTCACTTTCTCACGCGGATATTCTCTGGTATTCCTGATCTATGGGAGATATTTCTATTATTGACCGCTGCAGGGAGTTCCCTAATGTCCCACTACTTGGCATTAGGGGAGGTATAACTTATAATCCTTCTTTGGCTCTGCGACAATTTGGTTACGCTCGAAGGGATGGTCCTCATGAGATGCTTATCCAGGGGATTATGGTTAACTATGAGGATGATGCTCAAGGGTATCGCCAGAGGTTCATACGAGCCTGGGGCATGGTAAACAGATCTGATATCAAGACTTTGGGGCCGAAGACTTCCATCCTTATGGAACCTTATCTCAAATGGGTACGAGCTCGTGCTCAGAAACTTATGATTCCGTACATAGCTATCTTACCAGTGATTTTGGAGCCCATTACTGAAGATGATATTCCTTACACGGTTCTTCATCCTGATATGCCCACTGATCTTGAAGAATTACAGAGATCCTGGATTCAGTTGAAGAAGGAGCGGGATACTTATAGAGACCAGTTCTATGCACAGGAGAAGAAAGTATTAGAGCTTACAAAGCAGCTTCATGAGGAAAGAAGCCTTAATGTCTATCTCGGCACGAAGAGGAAGCATCCATGGGAAACTTGATCTTTTTTTTAGTTTTTAGAATTTTCAATTGTAATGCCTAAAAGGAAATTGTATTTTGAATTCTACTAATAAAATCTTTGTTCCATTTTGGGTTTGCAAATTTAAATTTTCCAAAGTCCTTGAAATCATTACATACATATATCATCCATGACATTGCATAAACAAGTTTCATAATAGGTTTCTCATCGTCTTCGTTGTTTATTTCAGCAATAATGACTTCTGAACAAAGTATCAAGGATCTCCAGGAACAAAATGCCCAATTTTATAAAATGTTTGTAGCTTTGGATAAAGGGCGGGAAGATCTGAAGGCCCTTATCCTGAAAGATAGGAAGAAGAAGACAAAGAAGACTGCTGGTGTCTTGAATCTGGGCAGAACATTCAAGGGACCGTTGAATCAAGAGGGACAAACAAGGGAGGAGGACCCTAGCCCAGAGGTTTCTGATAATGACACTGATTACAACAAAGAATAGTATCCCCCGGCTGAGGATAGATACAAGTAGTTAGAGGATCATCTGAATGCAATGGAGATCCAAAGAGTACCAGGGCTGGATTTTGAAGAGCTGGGTTTGGTATTTGGGGTTGTCATCCCACCAAAGTTCAAGGCTCTGGTTTTTGCAAAGAATGATGGGGTGTCTTATCCCAAGCTTCATCTCCGTTCTTATGTGAGGAAGATTCAGCCTCACACTGCTGATAGGAACTTGTGGGTCCATTTCTTTTAGGACAGTTTTTCCGGGACTCAGCTCGAGTGGTTCTATCAGCTGGAGGGAACCAATGTCCGCAACTGAGAAGATTTGGCTGCTACTTTTTATAAGCAGTATCAATATAACGTTGACCTTGCTCCTACCCGTACTCAACTACAGAGTATGTCCATGGGTGCAAGTGAAGGTTTCAAGGACTATGCACAGAAGTGGAGAGATCTGGAAGGGAGAGTCTAACCCCCTTTTTCTGATAGGGAGTTAGTGGACATGTTTCTTGGTACGCTGTCTGGTCCGTTCTTCAATCACTCAATTGGTAGCTCCTCAACTGGTTTCACCGAGCTGATATTGACTGGAGAAAGGGTAGAAGCTGGGATCTGGAGTGGCAAGATCCAAAAAGACACCTTGTGAAGTACAGTGAATAAGCCATTCACGGGTAAGAAGGAGGTCAGTGCCATTTATAACTCAAGAGGTTAGAGCAAAGCTGAGCACCGTCCAACGGTATGGGCTATGATGATACCTAGGCATGTGGCTACTCAACAACGAAACAATCAGCAAAGGGTAGAAAGACCGCCAAGGAAGTTCACCTGGATTAATATGACGTTAACTGAGGTTTTACCCCATCTATTAAGATCTAACTTGGCAACCTTAAACGAGGCTCCCAAGAATCCTAACACCTTATCTCCTTGTTATAATCCAAACGCTCGGTGTGCTTACTATGATACGGTGGGAGAACTAACTTGAGGTTTTGCATTTTGATCGCATTTGTGTGGATAACAAGAGTCACCACCGACTTTTATTTTATCCAAAAGGAAAGGTAAAAAAGCACAGGAAAGACCTTTCAAGATTATTTCTTGAGTTTGGGGGGTAGATTATGAAAAGGGAAGGTATTAGCACCTTTTTCATCTATGGTTTTCCATGGGCTCTTAGTTACTCGTTTAGATCACTTGCTTTTGTTTTGACAGTGTGCTAGTGGTGTGGGTTTTGAAAGTGTTTTGAAAAAACTCTTTGTAATGGCTCTCGTTTCTATAAGAACGCAAACAAAGTTTTGTTTCGAAAGATGGTTCAAAAATGTGTTGGTGGATTGTGTTTTTGGAAAGTGTTTTGAAAAGAAGTTTTGCAATAGCTCTCGTCTCTATAAGAACGTATGCAAAAGGTTTTGTCTTTTGAAAATATTTTGAGATGAAAGTGTCGGTGTAAAATTTTGTTGTTGTAAGCAAGCAAGCAACTAGTAGCGAATCTACCTACTCGAAAGGTCTCAAGGTTCTTTTCTTCCTCCTTTTAATGTTGCTATCTTACCATTAATTTGGTAAGAAGCCCCATCGTTGGATGTGAAGGGACAAACACGGGTCAATTTTATAGTCATCGAAAGCAACTTATGAGACGCTTTAGCAATTTTCGTAAGGGACTAGATCGTTTTATCGAAGGCAATGTCAAGGGTCATCGAGGGACTACGATCTTTTTTTTATCAAAGGGTCATTGCTAAAACATCCCACATTCGAGGGATATGACTATATTTTCGAGGCAACGAGCGAGGTTACCCTAGAGGTGCGCGTGTGAAAAAGTGTGTTTATTTCAAGTTAATTTTTTCTTTGAAATTAGGTTATCTAGCGATTATTTTTTCGAATCTTGCCATACACGCGTAATTACTATACAATATTGAGTAAACAGTAAAAATGTGGAAGTTGAAATTCTATGTTATTATAGAGCTTCGGGAATGGGGGTACAAATTAATGAATGGGGATGACAGTAAGAAATAAATATTTAAATCACACAATACAAATCCAAACCATTAAATAATTATTTAGGTTAAATCTCTTTTCATTTGATAAGATTAATTAAGGACTTAATTAATAATGTCAAATAAAAATTATTTTAAAATCAATAATCATTTAAAACAAATGTTAACATATTTACATTTCTTAAACATATGCTAAAAATTGAAATAAATAAAAAATAATGTAGAAGAAAATATTAAAGAACAAAAAATATAAAGAAGAAAGTAGAAATGGGCCTGTAACATAAGTAAAAGTAGGGGTGCAAAAATTGGTAAGCCCAAATGCTTCTGGCTAATCCAGTACAGCAACTCCCTGGAGGTGTACCAAAGGCATGCATCTAAGACACATTGAAAGGGTGTGATAACTGATCAAAGGGATAACTGATGAGGGCGCATCATACTATCACGGGGTGGCAAGTGGGGAATCACTCTAGACAGCTAAAGAGGTGGTGACAAATGTCACCACCAGGTTGGACCGGAGCATTGTTGTTAAACAAAACAAAAATGCTTACTCATGAAGCCAGGTTTCATAACTCCATTTTCTTTCTCTCTCTTCAATGCTCTGTCCTCTCTCTTCTCCCTTACTATGGGCCTTCACCGGAGAAGACCCTTTGGCCACGCCCGAAATCGCCTCACGGCGGTGACGGCGGCGGCGTGTCTCAAAACCTTACTTTTCTTACATTTTTCTAATTGTCTCTTAATGCTAGTTACTAATTTGTGACTTATTTCTATAGATTTCCACTTGATGGCTCTAAATCTAGAAAGGGGAAAAAGGAAACCCTAATTTTTGTTTGATGAAAACGGCGAAAATAGTAATGCATACAACGGTAGATTCAAAGAAGGAGAGAAAGAGAAGAAAGAGATTGCTTGGTGAGGTCCAGATCTATAACCCTACTTACCTCCTGATGTTATTTTGGTAAGACGATTCTGACTTTGTGTTGTGGGAGATTTCTTTCTTCTTCTGAGCTTGTGTTACTTTTTCTTCTTCTGAACTTGTATTACCCTGTTTATAGGATTAGGGTTCTTGTTGTTTATTGGTTTTCCACTGATTTGCTGGGTTTGATTACAAGTTTGGAATAGTGGACTTTTGGTTCTGTGTTTTTGTTATTTGTTGTTTTTTTGATGATGGTTGGATGGAGATGTTGATGATGCTTCAGTTGGTTTGAAACAAAATATTTTTGTTAAACCTCTTGTTCTGAGTTTTTATGGTTTTGATATTTTTGCTGGTTTTGTATATGGTTTTTGTGATGTTTTAGTTGGGGTTTGAAGATGGTTTTTTCATGTTCTGTTGGTTTGGAGATGGTTTGATGATATTTTGTTCTGGTTTCTTTGTGATGTTTTTGTTATATTTCAGTTGGGGTTTGAAGATGATTTGTTCATGTTCTGTTGGTTTGGAACAAAAGATTTTGTTAAACCTCTTGTTCTGAGTTTTTGTGGTTTTTGATATCTTTGCTCGTTCTGAGCTTCTGTTTTTCATGGTGATGTATCTGTCCCTTTAATCTGATGGTTCTCTCCTCTATAAAATAGTAAACTTGTTCTTTGATTAGGGTAAAAAAATAGGAGGGAAAAACCACTTTGAATTTTGACAGTTTTGGCCCTTTTTTAGTCTTTGGCTTTTGAGTACAGCTTGGACTGTTTCCATTTTGGTGCAAGTCTGGGCATTTTTTGGACTGTATTGCAGACTAGTTGCTATGGTTTATGTTGACATGCTTTTGTGCAGAACTTGGACAGGTTTTTGGACATCCATGGGCAGCATAGGGAGGCTTTTGGAGCAGGTCTTCTTGGACTGTTGCTTATAGCAACCTGCTTGTCTTGGCATTTGCTGGCTAAGTGATATCTTTCCTCTTTCCTCTCTTTGTGAGATAAAGCCTTTTTGGTTTTGATGCATTTCTGCAGAGTTTATATTCTTAGGGAAATGATGAGGCATAGGGTTTTGGTGAGCCATGGCTAGTTTGATGTTCTCTTTGTTTGTTTTGAGTTGCTTGTTGGTCTGCTTTAAGTGTAGTTACTGTTTACAGTGTATATTGCTTTGATGTGATGCATGCAGCCTGTTTTTGTTCATACTGTTGTTTTCTATTTTGCTGCCTTAGCAGCCTGCCTTTACTTTAATTGGGGCTGCATTGAATTGTCTTTTGGTTGCTTATTCATTTACTATGCTTGGCAGTTTGCTGCTTGTTTCAGGCAATGTTAGCAATTTCCGTTTTCTCTTTTTTGTGAACCAAAAAAATGCAACCTTTTGTGATTTGCATTTGGGAGAAATGGCCCATGATTAAAAATAAACCCCTCTTAATCTGATTCCAAATATAAACCCTCATGATAAAATGAAAAAATATTTTAACCATTAATTCTTGCTTGGAATTTTCCATGATGCTTGCTAATTTTTTTTCTTTTCTTCTGTCACATGTACAAACAAATGGAAAGCAAAACAAAGTCTAACAAATGGGGAATTTCTTGAGGATGAAGCAAGGAGTATTGAAGAAGAAGAAAACTTCCTTTGTAGATTTAAACTTTTCATTTTTAATTTTTGTAATCACTTGTAATTATTTGTAAAAAAGACCCACCAAACTGTAATGAACAAAGCTTGAGTAACAATGCAAATTTATTGTCCAAAACTTCTGAGTTTTTATTTTAATTTCGCAATTCTTGGTTTGAATGTCTTGAATAAGCATCCTAGCTTAATAACTTGTACTTCAAGTAAACATAATATGATAGGATAAATCATGTATTTTGCACTTTTAAACAAAATAAATGTTTAGAAGCTCAAACCTAAGTGATTAATTGAACCCTCAATCATGATTTCCTTGAAGATCTTAAACTTTGCACCTTATTCAAATAGAATATGCCCTCAGAAGTAACATCAATCTTCAGAAGATTATAGTTAAGAGAACAAATAGAAATCACATAAATGCCTTTGCAGTTATCTGGGCCATGAATTGGGCAAACCTTTGAGAAGTGCAAAACCCTAATTGTTGACTGGTTTCCTAGGAAGAAAATCCGTTTGATCAACTTTTGAGCCAAATTGAATATTTTAGAAACACTGGGATAGCATCTTGAGTAAAAAATGGGAGGGAAAATTTTGGGGTACAACAGCTGCCCCTGTTCAATCTTCTTAAACTTGAAAAGAGATATTGACATGTTTGTCGTTCGTGGCTTGAGAGTCGAAGATGATTGAACACTAGAGTGCCCAAAAATTTGCACTCGATGATGCGCTGGTTGATTGTGTAGGGAATGGGCTTAAAGATGCCATTTGGAGAAATGATGGGGAGCTGTCGGAGATGGGCTTATAGATTCCATCCAAAGATGATTGTTGACAGAAATTTTGAACTTTATTTTAACAGAAAACGAATCAGAATAAACCGTTGAGAGGTTTATCTGAACCAGTGAAAATTTGGAAACAAATCAGAATAAACCGTTGAGAGATTTTATCTGAACCAGTGAAAATCTGGAAACGAATCAGAATAAACCGTTGAGAGGTTTATCTGAACCAATAAGAATCTGGAAATGAATCAGAGTAAACTATTGAGGGGTTTATCTGAACCAGTGAAAATCTGGAAACGAATCAGAATAAACCGTTGAGAGGTTTATCTGAACCAGTGAAAATCTAGAAACGAATCAGAATAAACTGTTGAGAGATTTATCTGAACCAGTAAGGAATCTGGAAAAGAATCAGAGTAAACCGTTGAGAGGTTTATCTGAACCAGTAAGAATATGGAAATGAATCAGAGTAAACTGTTGAGAGGTTTATCTGAACCAGTAAGAATCTGGAAATGAATCAGAGTAAACCGTTGAGAGGTTTATCAGAACCAGTAAGAATTTGGAAATGAATCAGAATAAACCGTTGAGAGATTTATCTAAACCAGTAAGGAATCTGGAAATGAATCAGAGTAAACCATTGAGAGGTTTATCTGAACCAGTAAGAATCTGGAAATGAATCAGATTAAACCGTTGAGAGGTTTATCTGAACCAGTAAGAATCTGGAAATGAATCAGAGTACACCGTTGAGAGGTTTATCTGAACCAGTAAGAATCTGGAAAAAAAATATTTTGTTATGTAGATGTTCGACCAGTCTTTTCTTGTTTGAAAATATTCATCTGTTAGAATTTTGCTGATGATAATTTAATGTTGATTAATTTTTCCTGAAAAGGTGAAGAGTTAGTTGTATGCCATGTCATGATGTATGCAATGCATGGTATAATGTTGTTTCTCAAAATAAATGAGATTGTACTGTATGTACTTGTGTTGTCAATGCTATGACGTATGGACTTAAAGATTATTTGTGTCGTAGCGTTGCTGGAAGCGGGGAAAATAAATCCCTTCTGAAGCACTGACGGGTGAATTTCCAATCATTAGATAAATAAACTCTGTTGTAGAATGGAAACGTCGGACATTGCTTGTAGACTTCGAGGAATCCTACTGGGGAAACCTGAGAAGTTGGGCAACTTACTGGGGAATCTCTGGAGCGGTAGCTGGAAGCTTTGCTCTGGGGATATGTTAATGATCCTGTAGTAAGATGTAATTGCTTTCGCTCTTGCTGGAGAAGGTACCTGCGGGGATTTTATGGAATGGCCTACATATATTATCCTATTTCTTAAATTCATTAGTAATTGTCTTTCTGTTTTCTGTTTATTTGTAACAGTAATCACGTTTAAATGCATATGTTCAAAAATAAATCATTGGATGTTTTTTGTAAATAAAACACAGAAACGAAAAAACAAATGGTTTTGGACTTCCAAAGGGGATATCTTTGCATTAACTTGAATAAGTATTTTTGTACAATGAGACGAGCATTCTAGTAAGAGAATGTCGTCGTAACAAAATGACCATTGATACAAAGGAAGGGTAGCTATGTGTAATAATCCCATGGGGTTCCCATTCTGCTATAGTCTTTGTGTCTCTGAGTGTCTTGTCCACTTGTCGCCTCGGCAAAGTCGATTGGATTGATTAGTACCGTTTGAGTTGATTGGTCAATCCTGAAAATTGTCTGCAAGATGATTCAACTGGACATAGTCATACGCTTTAATCCCTAACTTTTGCCTGGACCTCCCTCTCGGGTTTTTAGTCCATCGGGATACCCTTTTTTGCCCAAGCCGCCCTTTCGGGTTTTCGACTTGCCAGGTGTATAGATTTTTTTAATTTTCATCCCTTATTTTTACCCGAACCCTTTTGGTTCGTCGGGAAGCCCTTATTTTTTTCTAGGCCAGTCAACCTAGCGGGTCTTTGATCATGCATAGTATCTTTTAACTATGTTCGTATTTACAGGGTGCAGGAGGTCGTCGCCATCCATAGTGGTCAAGATCATTGCTCCACCAGAGAATATGTTTTTAATTACAAACGGCCCTTCATATGTAGGAGTACATTTTCCCCTGGGATCACCTTGTGGAAAAATGATACGCTTGATTACCAAGTCACCGACCCGATATACCTGACATTTGACCTTTTTATTAAAAGCTTTGATCATGCGTTTTTGGTACATCTGACCATGACAGATAGTTGTAAGCCTCTTCTCATCAATCAAGTTTAGTTGGTCAAACCGAGTCTGGATCTAATCTTCTTCATTCAAACCAGCATCCTTCATGATCCTCAGAGAGGGGATCTGGACCTCAATAGGTAAGACAGCCTCCATGCCGTATACTAGAGAATAGGGTGTTGCCCCAGTTGATGTGCGAGTTGTGGTACGATACCCGTGGAGAGCGAAGGGTAGCATCTCATTCCAGTCTTTGTATGTGACTGTCATTTTCTGTATAATCTTCTTAATGTTTTTATTTGCAGCTTCGACAGCACCATTCATCTTTGGCCGGTAAGGGGAAGAATTATGATGCTGGATCTTGAATTGCTCGCACAAGGAGGTGATTATAGTGTTGTTTATATTCGTACCATTATCAGTGAGGATTCTCTCAGGGACATTGTACCGACAAAAGAGGTTTTGTTTGATCAACCGGGCAACCACATTCTTAGTAATGGAAGCAAAGGAAGCTGCCTCAACCCACTTTGTAAAATAGTCAATGGCCACTAAGATGAGGCGGTGTCCATTGTAGGCCGTTGGTTTGATTTCCCCAATCATATCGATTCCCCACATAGCAAAGGGCCAAGGAGCCGTCAAAACATTTAGAGGAACCAGAGGTACGTGCATTTTATCAGCATAAATTTGACACTTATGGCAAGTCCGAGAGTGTTGATAGCAGTCTGCCTCTATGGTAGACCAATAATAGCCTGCCCGAAGGATCTTCTTTGCCATTGTATGCCCACTGGAATGGGTACCAAAAGTGCCTTCGTGTAATTCAACCATGATCCTTTCAGCCTCAACCTTGTCTACGCACCGAAGCAATACAGAGTCATGACTGCGTTTGTACAAAATACAATTACTGAGGATGAATTTAGCTGAGAATCTTCTTAGGAACTTCTTGTCATTTACTGAAACTCCTGCTGTATACTTCTAGACTCAAGATACCTTTTAACTTCATGGAACCAAGGTCGATCCACTACTTCTTCAGTACCGATCTCGTGATAGTAGGTTGGTTCATCCATCCGCTCAATAGTGATTTGAGGAGCCTCGTTATCCCAATTAAGTTTAAACATAGATGACATTGTAGCTAGTGTGTCTGCTAGCTAATTTTCTACTCGCGGGAGATGCTCAAAGATAATCTTCCCAAAATGCGGCAACAATGTCAACACATGTTCTTTGTAAGGGATAAGGTTAGGATGTTTGGTGTCCCATTCCCCTTTGATCTGAATGATGACCAAAGTTGAATCTCCAAATACATTCAAGGATTTGATCCCCAAGTCTATAGCAGCTTTGAGACAGAAGATGCATGCTTCGTATTCTGCCATGTTGTTTGTACAGTTGAAGCAAAGTCTGGCAGTAAAGGGAGTATGACATCCCTCCGGAGATATGAGTACGACACTGATACCATTGACCAGTGCATTGGATGCTCCATCAAAGAGTAGGGTCCATCGGGATCCTTGTTCAGGTCCGTCATATGGCCTGATTTCTTCACAGTTGTCTAATGTGATGATGTCTTCATCCGGGAACTCAAACTTCATGGACTGATAGTCTTCCAAAGCCTGGTGAGCGAGGTGATCAGCCAATACACTACCCTTTATAGCTTTCTGGGTAGTATACTGTATGTCATATTCTGTCGGGATCATTTGCCACCTCACTATTCTCCCAGAAAGAGCGGACTTCTCAAAGATGTATTTTATTGGGTCCATTTTAGATATCAACATAGTAGTATGGGTTAGCATATATTGTCTCAGCCGACGAGCAGCCCATGCCAGAGCGCAGCAAGTTTTCTTGAGCAGTGAATATCTTGTTTCAAAGTCGGTAAACTTTTATCTCAGGTAATAAATAGCATGCTCTTTTCGGCAAGACTCGTCATGCTGCCCCAACACACACCCCATTGAGTTTTCTAAAACAGTCAAATACAGGATCAAAGGCCTTCCCTCGACGGGCGGAAACAACACAGGAGGCTCTTGTAAGTATTCCTTGATTTTTTCAAAAGCAACTTGGCATTCATCATTCCATTTGACTACTTGATCTTTCTTCAAGAGCTTGAAGATTGGCTCACAAGTAGCTGTCAGGTGAGAAATGAACCTGGCGATGTAATTCAAACGTCCCAAGAATCCTCTGACTTCCTTTTCAGTATGAGGAGATGGCATTTCTTGTATCGCTTTAACTTTGGCAGGATCAACCTCGATACCTTTGTTGCTGACGATAAAGCCTAGGATTTACCAGACCATACTCCAAACGTGCACTTGTTTGGATTTAATCTCAACTTGTACTTCTTCAGCCTCTCAAACAGTTTCTATAAATGATCAAGGTGTTCTTCTTCCGTTTGCGATCTGGCTATCATATCGTCTATGTAGACCTCTATCTCATGATGTATCATGTCATGAAATAAAGCTACCATGGCGCGTTGATAGGTTGCCCCGACATTCTTCAGTCCGAATGGCATGACCTTATAGCAGAAAGTTCCCCACTGTGTAACAAAGGTTGTTTTCTCCATATCCTCAGGCGCCATTTTGATTTGGTTGGAGCCTGAGAAACCGTCCATGAAGGAAAACACTTTGTGTTGTGCCGTATTGTCAACTAGAATATCAATGTGGGGGAGTTGGAAATCATCTTTGGGGCTAGCCCTATTCAAATCTCTGTAGTCCACACACATTCGCACTTTACCATCTTTCTTGGGCACAGGAACAACATTGGCAACCCATTAGGGATAAGAGGTGACAGCCAAGAATCCAGCATTGAATTGCTTCATGACTTCTGCTTTAATCTTTTCCGACATATCGGGCCTCATGCGATGAACCTTTTGCTTTACTGGGGGACAATCTTCCCTCGTAGGCAGACGATGTACCATAATGTCTATATCTAGTCCCGGCATGTCTTCATATGACCAGGCAAAGACTTCAACATAATCGTGCAGCAACTGAATCAGACGCTCTTTGACATTAGGTTCCAAATTGGCACCCACCCTGACTTCCTTTTTATCTTCCTCAGTTCCCACGTTAACTGTTTTGACCAGCTCTTCGTGTGGCTGATTGGTCCTTTCTTCCTATTGCAACAACCTGGCCAACTTCCCTGGCACCTCACAATCTTCCTCACCTTCACCGTCGGCTTGGTAGATCGGATTTTCAAAGTCACAATTGGCCATAGCAGAACTGTTACCCATGGGATCCTGAGTGGATGTAGATCTGCATTTTAATATGTGAGTGTGTGTAAGAGCATAGCTACTTTTGAAAGAAAATAAAAATGTACGAAAGAAAAACAAAGAACACAAAATTTGATGCAAAAACGTCCATGATTCATTAATGACATATGAGAATGAAGTGACGACCCTCACAAATGGACCGTTGTGCCTCGGGTAGGACACAAGGTTTTAAAAGTCTGAATTGTTTAAATATTACAAGCCTGAAAATATTAAAAGACAATTACTCTTGGAAAAAAGTAATAGGAATGAAATCTTTGGCCTCCAAATTGTTGAGCCCTCCGCCGATGGTTGGAAAAATCCATTCGTCCATGTCACAGCTGCCATCACTGTCTTCTATTGCATTGACTCATTGATTTCTGATACGCAGAGGTGGTCCCCCAGCACGAGAACATCGAACAGCTCTTTGGTCCTCTGAAGTGAACCCCAACCCAAATTTTTCGGACTTGTAGGGAATATCCAGAAGCTGACCCCAAATAGTACATCCTCATTCTTCAACTACTGCTCGAGCATCTTTCAAAGAGGCCATCTTCATTGAAGGTATGGTAATCTTCGGGACCTTTGGAGTAGACTTGGTTGCCGTGACCGTTGATGGAACCTTCTCAAAGTTCTGACAGGGAGTCTCTATGAATTCACCATCCATTTCAACATACCTGAAAGAGTTCAGATGACTAACCATGTACTTCTCCTCTCCGTGAACTGTGACAATATTTCCTCTGATCGGGTATTTTAGAATTTAGTGTAGGGTAGAAGTGACGGCACCAGCACCATAGATCCAGGGTCGACCCAACAGACAAGAGTACGAAGGGCAGATGTCCATCACATAAAAAGTTGAGTCAAAAGTCTGAGTCCCAATTTTTATGGGGATACTAACTTCTTCATGCACTCTCCTCTTGGAGCCATCAAAGGCCCTTACTATGATGTTTCTTGGTTTCAAGATAAGCCCCTCACAATCCAGTCGGTCGAGAGCATTTTTGGGCAAGACATTCAATGATGAGCCAG
The DNA here is from genome assembly GCA_948472305.1 of Vicia faba. Classification (NCBI taxonomy): domain Eukaryota; kingdom Viridiplantae; phylum Streptophyta; class Magnoliopsida; order Fabales; family Fabaceae; genus Vicia; species Vicia faba. Next base: position 129,667 of record CATIWC010000994.1, on the reverse strand, counting down.
TATCCACTAGAACATGGGCAAGTGTGGTGCCCCTGCATTCAATGGAAATATGCAAGGCATCATTGTGCTTCTTTCCCTTAGAGGTTAAATCAGCATCGGAAAAGCCCAATTTGCTATCAGCAGTTAGACTGGCCACACAATTTTCAAATTGGTGGATGGAGGTCTCTTGGGGCACGTGGGCAGTCTTAAGAAACTTTACCAAGGCTTTGACGTGGGTATCAGAACACAAAAGTAAGGACAACAATGATATCTTCGAGGGGGTCTACCCCAACTGTTCGACAATGTTGTAGTCACTTTTCTTGATTATCTTCAGTATTTCTTCTATCTCTTTTCTAGAAGCTTCAAGGATGATCTCGGAATGTTCTCTTGCTTGGGCAGGCTCAATCAAAGCCTCTTTTCCCCTTGTATCGGTAGCAGGGATAACAGTAGGAGTATTACTGGGAGTGTTGGTAGGAGTGGCAGTAGGAATGATTACAGGAGTAGCAACGGTCTTTGGAGCAATCTTAGGTGAGAAGACTCTTCCACTTCTTGTTATTTTTCTGGTCCCAATGATGTTACCGATATCGGGATCAATATCTCTCGCAACTTCGTCTTTGACAGCCAACTGATCTTGCTTAACGCCATAGTAATAAACGTCAGCCTCATAACTCCAGGGAACAACTTTAATTGAAGAGTATGATATTGGTCTTGGCATAGTGATGATTAAAGGTGTGGATCTTGGAACAGATGTAATCCTGATGGGTCTTTTGGTGGAGACCCTAGGAGGATTGTCGGAAATGGTGATTATCGAAACATCTTGATAAGAACTTTTGATAAGAGGTAGCTTTTCAAATAGGATTTACTTTCTAGTCATTAGGCGCTGGACGCCTATCCTTAGTAACAAACAATCATTCGGTAGAGACATGCACAAGTGGAAATTTTCATCACAACCCGGAAATAGACCGACTTGTAGTAGATTCTGTTTAATGGTCAACAAAGGTGTAATTAAGCCACTCACAGAGGAGACAAAATGATCATCATTAATGGCGTTGATACCTTGGCCACGTCTGGGCATTGGCGCCGTTATTACATTAGGCGTTTCTGGGAGATCAAACTCAATCTCTTTCGCATCGATAAGGTCTTGCACCTTATTATTTAAGGCCCAACAGTCATTTGTATAATGCCCCGGGCTTTCAGAATGGTAGGCACATCGAGCATTCGGGTTATAGCAAGGAGAAGCAGTATTGGGGTTCTTGGGAGCTTCTTTTAAAGTTGTCAGATTGGTCTTCAAAAGGTGTGGAAAAATTTGAGACATGGTCATGTTGATCTGGGTAAACCGTCTCATGGGCGCTTATGATTTGTGCTGATAATTTCGCTGTTGATTTGGCACAGGGTTAGAAATCATGATAGCCCCTACTGCGGGGCGACGGTCAGTTTTGTTTTGATTTCTATAGTCATATGCAGCACTGACCTCTTTCTTTCCAACGAAAGGCTTCTTTATCACACTCGATGATGCATCTCTTTGAATTTTTCCACTTTTTATACCGACCTCGACCCGCTCACCAATCATGATTAATTCAGTAAACCCAGCTGAGGAACATCCAATTAGATAGTTGAAAAATGGTCCCGATAAAGTGCCTAGAAACATATCCACTAATTCTTTTTCGGATAGAGGGGGCTGGACCCTGCCTGCGAGATCCCTCCATTTTTGAGCATAGGTTTTGAAACCTTCACCTGTTCCCATAGACATGCTTTATAATTGCGTCCTAGTCAGATCCAAATCAGCATTGTACTGATATTGTTTGTAGAAAACAGCGGCCAAATATTCCCAATTGTGAACATTGGTCCCTTCCAATTGATAGAACCAATCCAATTGCGTCCCAGATAAGCTCTCTTAGAAGAAATGCACCCACAGATTCTTGTTTGTCGTGTCGGGTTGAATCTTTTTGACGTATGACCTTAAATGTAGCTTTGGGCAGGAGACACCGTCGTATTTGGCGAAAGTGAGGACCTTGAATTTTTGTGGGATGACGACCCATGAGATGAGTCCTAATTCTTCAAAGTCCAAACTGGGTACCCTATGAATCTCCATAGCATTCAAACGATCCTCTAGCTGTTTGTATTTATCATCGGCAGGAGGATATTATTCCTCAGAGTAATCAGGCTCTTCCTCTTCCTCTTCCTCGGATGTTAGGTCGTTGTTCACTTCCTGGGTTTGATTATCTCCTTCGCCTGATGATGTCGCAAAGTCCAAAGTTCGTCTGGCCTGTCCTTTAAACCTCCTCCCCATTATCATAACACCGGTTGATTTCTTCACTTTCTTCTTCTTCTCTTTTGCCAACAGAGTCTTCAACTCCTCTTGTCCTTTTGTCAGAGCCAAGAGCATTTGTTGAAATTGGGCATTCTACGCCTGAAGATCTTTCACAGTCTGTTCAACATCCATCTCACTGAAATAAACAGTAGAAGGATAAGGTGACCTGTTATGAGAAACCTGTATGATGTTATGATGAATGAAGATGCAATATGCCAATGATTTCAAGGAAATTTAGAGACATAAATTTGTTCAAACCAAAAAAGAACGCACGTTATATTAATAAGACCAAGTTTTGAATACACCATGCCTCCTTGGGCTCACAATGTGTGATATGGTGGGAGAACTGACTTGAGGGTTTTGCAATAGATTGTAAATGTTGCGGTTTGCAACAGTCGCCACCGACTTTTATTTTATCCAAAAGGAAAGGTGAAAAATCACAGGAAAGACCTTTGAGATGTTTTCTTGATTTTGGGGGGTAGATTATGAAAAGGGAAGGTATTAGCACCCTTTTCATCCATGGTTTTCCATGGGCTCTTAGTTACTTGATAGATCACTTGCTTTTGTTGTTTGAAAATGTGCGTGTGGTTTTGAAAGTATTTTGTAAAGAGGCCATTTGTTTAGGCAATCTTTGTAATGATTCTCGTTCGTAAGAATGTATACAAAGATGTTTGTCTTTTGAAAATGTTTTCAATGTTTGTAAGATGTTTTTGAAATGTGTGTGTTTGTTTTGGAAAATAGCCAGGATAGTTGTTTGGAAATAGAGCAAGTAACTAGAATTGATCTACCTACTCAAAATGTCTTTCTTATGCATTTTCTATTCCTTTGACATTGTTGTCTTACCATTGATTTGGTAAGCAACCCTATCTTTGGATGTAAACGGGACGAGCGTGGGTCATCGTATAACCATGATTAGCAATGTTTGCAAAGTATCTTAGCATTTTTGAGGGACCAAGATCATTTTGTAAGGCAACTTTGAATAGCGTCATCGAGGGACTATGATCTTATAATTGTTTATTTTGCCAAGATACTTCACATGCGTAATATGGCTATTTTTGTATAAGGCAACCTAGTGGAGAAACCCTAATGGTGCTTGTGTGCAAGTGTGTTATTTTCATGCTTTGATTTTGTCTTGGATTTAGGGTTTTCTATTTGATTTGTTTTTATCTTGCCATACAAACCCTAATTACTAACATGGCATGTAAAGCGGTAAATTGCGTAATGTAAAGATTACTAAGCTATTACAATAATTTATGGGAGGGGGAATACAATTTGAATGGGGATTTGCAAGAATGTAAATCTAAATAAATTATTACAACCAAATCGAATTTGTACGAATATTAGAATAAACAATATTTAAGTGTGCCATATTATGTCCATGCAAGAAAAGATTTTTGTTTTGTTTTTTATGTGAAAAGGGAATTTAACCTAATCCTAAAAATATAAGGAAAAGAAATTAATTCTTTAAAAAAAAGGGTTAACCCTAATTTCTAGTTTGAAAGAAATAAGGTTCTTATGTATTATTTTTTGTGTATTTTTGTATTTAAAAATAATAAATAATATTGTAAGGAGATATTTAGTTTTTACATGTTAAAATAAATATTTACAAATATGGAATGAAAAGAAAATAAAACAAATTAAACTAAACCTATTTTATTTATGTTTACAAGTTTATTAAGAAAAATAATTAATATATAACTAAGATAAAATATACTTTTTATGTGAAAAATAAAATAAAATAAAATAAAATGCCATATCATCATATTTATATTTTTTAGGATTTTTATGCATTAAAGAAAATATTTAATAAACAAAAATGAAAATAAAACAAATTAAAAAAAATATAAAAATAGTTGAGCCAGGGGGTGTTTTGAGCAATCAAGTGGTGAAAGTTAGAAAAAAAACAAGGCCCAGCGTGGAGGCCCAATCCTATAAAACAAGCCAAAAATGGAAAAGGAAAAATATGGAAAAAACAAAAGGTAGCGCCAAGGTTCGAACCCAGGACATGGGTCTCACCAGCGTGCTACCTTGCCACTGGGGTGGCTATACATCCGTTGATTAATGTGAAACAAAAATAACATAACACAAACAAAGCCCTTGCCCTGTACTTCATCTTTTTCCTCTAGCCATCAAGATGCTCTGTAACTTTTTCATCTCTCAATAAAAATGGAAACTGATAACATGAATATTGTAGCATTTTGTCTCACGATTCTAACCATGTAAATTATGTAAGCTAACAATCAAAGATCAAGATGAATTTTAAAAGCCCTAAATTAAAACCTAATTTTTGTAGGAATTTGAACTTTAAAATTCTCTCAACTCAGGCCAAATAAATTCAAGATATATACATGTACAACTTCGTAGCAATGAGATCTACATTGTTTATTCACAAATCGTGGCCAATGGATGCCTGTATGAAGAGATAGAAGTTGAGATGTTTACCTCTTTCAGTTGAAATCGTGAATGGAGTTTGAGTGATTTTTATGGAGGCCTGATGATTTCTTGAGCTTGCTTGAACCTCCCTGAGTGTGTTTCAATCATTGCCTTGCTTTGGAAGTGCCTGGAACTCTCTACCCAAGTCAACCTACAAGCTTTGAAAACAAAAATGGCAGATGGTGGAGAAGGAGTTACAGTAAAGGGACGAGGGTCTGGATAAGTTAGATATCAAGTAGGTAAAGTGTTTTGATGATTGAAACTTGAAATGCACGAGTCAAATGATGGATTGCTAAGCTTATGCAAAAACTACAAGTTTTGACAATTTTTTGGTGAAAGCGAGTTTGGGAGTCTTTCAGGCCTCTAGCAATCGTGTTTCTAATTGCAATGTCTTTGTGTATTAGTATGTGATAGGTTTAAAGTCAGCTCTCCAACAGATTTGTGAGTTTTAGCCTTTTGGCACACTTTCTTGCTTTTGAAGCAAAGTGAAGGGACAAGGCTTTACCTGCTTGACTTGGCTTGTTTAGGGTTGGTATAAGTTCTATACAAATTGCCTTAGGTCTGTGTAACTTGTATGTGCAAAGGAGACAGGTTCAATGCTCAAGATTTGTAAAGTTTGCAAAAGTGAAGCTTTTTCAAAATGGCAATGGCCACTTTATGCCATTTATGGAACTACAACTTGGGTAAAGATTCTAGGACTTGGATTAAAGCATTGTCAACTGAGTAAGCATTAAATTATGGAGTAAGAAACAAGTTTGGGACCTGTAAAGCATGGATTAGGCAGCATAGGTACTGATTAGAACTTTGTTCTTCATGAAATTGCTTGAATCAAAAGTGAGAAATTGCCACCTTCATCTCTTTGATTATCTCTACTCAAAAATGATCTTGAGGAGTTCTTGGACATTTTGTAAAGCTTGCAGTGTGCTCTATAACTCATCTTAGAAATGCATTTCAAGACTCCTCTTGGAACTAGGTGAAAATTTTCCATGAAGTTGGGTCCAAAACCGGCCTAAATTAGGGCAAAAATTCACTAAGTTATTTAGTTCATGAGCATGTATTCATAAAATTATATCTTGAGATCCAAGCATCTTTAGCGAAAAGTGTGTGAAGAAAAGTTGTAGATTTCATGCAGGTCTACAACTTTCATGTTGGGAACTTCCTTTGAATCATCTTGTATCATGGTGAAAAAATGGTCTAAAATTGAGAAAAAATAAGAAATTTGCTATACTTAGAAAAGTTTCTAAGTTAAGAAAATTTTTAATTTTAAACCATAATCTTCAATCCTTGATTTCTTGATGAACAAGTTTCACATTTTGACATGTATGGATGAATTGTGACCCTTGGCACTTGATTTTGACCAAAAAGTCAAAGTTTGACTTTTCAGCGTACAGTTGACTTTTGATCAGTTAACTGCAAATTTCATTTGTCTGCCAATGAAATTGAAATGTTTTGAACCATGTAATTAGATAAAGATGATTCCTTTGAACCCTTGAAACCATGCTTCAAATCAATTGGTCATTTTCTAGGTTAAAAATCAGAAATTTCCCTTCCTTAGTTAAAACCCTAATTTTGATCATTTCTCTTTTGATAATTTGATCAAATTTCTTGAGGAATTATGGTCCAAACTTGATCAAATGATACATATGAGTCTAGAATGTTTATGTGGATCAAAAACTATTAAGTTTGACTTTAAATTAGCAACGATTGACTTTTTCCCCAATACAGCTGATTTTTAGGTCAACTGTCCATTTGGCTGATCAAAAATGTGGTTCAAGGCTTGAAACTTGTCATGAGTAATCTTAGGGGTTCATAATGATGTTTGAAAGTCATATGAAGTATTGATAGTCCGAAAACCCCTGTGCAAACTCAAACCCTAATTTGGGTCAACAGTGTAAGATGAGATGTCTTGAGCTGACCAAACCCTAATCCAGTCTTGAGTCAAAGAGATCTTGTGAGAATAATCTTGATAAATGAGAGGGAAAATTTTGGGGTACAACAGCTACCCCTGTTCAATCATCTTAAACTTGAAGAGTTAGATTGGCGAGTTTTGCCATTCGTGGCTCGAAGGTGAGAGAATGATTGGACACTAGAGTGCCCAGAAATTTGCACTCGACGACGTGTAGTTGAGGGAATGGACTTAAAGATGCCATTTAGAGAAGTGATAGAATCTTGTTGGAGATGGGATTGTAGATTCCATCCAATAAATTTTGTTGAATTGCAAATTGTAAGTCGAAAGAATAAGTATCAGAATGGTGTCCGTGTCTGGAACGTATCTGAGCTCTATCTAGAGACTAAATATGTACGAGCATCAGGATAGCATCCGTGTTTGGAACGTATCTGTGTTGTATTATAAAGTTGCAATCTGAATGAGTAATAGAATGGCGTCCATGTCTAGAGCATATCTGTACTGTATCTGAATGTTGAATCTGAATGACTATCAGAATGGCATCCGTGTCTGGAACGTATTCGTACTGTATCTGAAGGTTGAATCTGAATGAGTATCAGAATAGCATCCGTGTCTGGAGCGTATCCGTACTGTATCTGAAGGTTTAATCTGAATGAGTATCAGAACAGCGTCCGTGTCTGGAGCGTATCCATACTGTATCTGAACTCTGAATCTGAATGAGTATCAGAATGGCATCCGCGTCTGGAGCGTATCTGAACTGTATTTGAAAGTATATTGTTAATGATAGCTGTTTAATCTTATCCTGAAAAGGGTAAAATGTTATCTGAAACAAAGTTATATTGTATGAAATGTATGATGCAATGCATTGTCTTTATCAATGTTTATGATATGTGGATGTAATGTATGCGCATGTAAGCTGATTTGTTGTATTGCTGTCTAATTGAGGAAAATAAATCCCTGAATGTTGTTGAGGGTATGCTGAAATTTCCATGTCTTTAAGTACTGACGAACTCTTGTTGAGAGAAGTAAATTCAATGCCATGTACTGCTTGTAAGATCTGTTTGAGGAATCCTGAGAAATTTGATAATTTCTACTGGGGATTAATAATTTGAAATTTTAGTTCCGTCGGGGATCTAAATGACGTGCTGTCGGGATTACTTATGGAATATCCTAAAGACGTTTTCCTATCCTTTCAACCTATCAGTAATTATCTTTCTCATTATGTTTATTTGTAAACAGTAATTATGTTCAAATGCATATGTTCATCAATGAATCATTGGACGTTTTTGCAAACAAAACACAAGAGTAAAGAAAGAGACAAATAGTTTTTTGTACTTTCAAAGAGATATCTTTGTATTTTGACTTTGAATAAGTATTTTGTCCAAGGGAGACAAACATTCTAGTAAGAGAATGGTGCCATAAAACAAGAAAAATTTAAACAAAGAAAGATAGCTATGTGTAATAATCCCAAGGGGTTCCCATTCTGCTATAGCCATCATATCTCTGAATATCTTGTCTACTTATTGCTTCGTCCGAAGATGATTGAATTGATCAGAAATTCTGAGTTTGTCAGTGGAGGTCAAAGGTTGTCCGCAAAGTAATCCGATGGGACATAGTCATATGCTTTAATTCCCTAATTTTTGCCTGGACCTCCCTTTCAGGTTTTCGGTCAACTGGGAAACCCTTTTTTGCCCAAGTCGCCCTTTCGGGTTTTCAACTTGCCGGGTGTACAGATTTTTCTAATTTATCCCTAATTTTTGCCCGAACCTTTTTGGTTCGCCGGGATGCCCTTGTTTTACCTAGGTGTGTCAACCTAGCGGGTCTCTTATGCGTAGTATCTTTTGACTATGTCTGTGTTCGCAGGGTGTGGCAGGTCGTCACCGTCCATGGTGGTCAAAATCATTGCCCCATTGAAATGGTCCTTCATAGGTAGGAGTCCATTTTCCCCTGGGATCAGTTTGTGGGAAAATGATATGTTTGATCACTAAATCCCCAACTTGATATACTTGGCGCCTGACTTTCTTGTTGAAAACCTTGATCATTTGTTTTTGATACATTTGACCATGGCAAACAGCAGTAAGTCTTTTTTCATCAATTAAGTTTAGTTGATCAATTCGAGTTTGGATCCAATCGTATTCACTCAAACCTGCATCCTTCATAATCCTCAAAGAGGGGATCTGAACCTCAATAGGAAAAATAGCCTCCATGCCGTAAACCAAAGAGTAGGGTGTTGCCCCAATTGATGTGCGAGTCGTGGTACAGTACCCGTGGAGAGCAAATGTTAGCATCTCATGACAGTCCTTGTATGTGACTGTCATCTTCTGTATGATATTTTTAATGTTCTTATTTGCAGCCTCGACAACACCATTCATCTTTGGCCGATAGGGGGAAGAATTGTGATGCTGAATCTTGAATTGCTTGCACAAGGCGGTGATCATAGTATTGTTAAGATTTGTACCATTGTCAGTGATGATCCTTTCCGGGATACCATACCGGCAAATGAGATTTTGCTTGATGAAGCGGGAAACAACATTCTTAGTAACGGAAGCGAAGGAAGTTGCTTCGACCCACTTTGTAAAATAGTCAATGGCCACTAGGATGAAGCGGTGTCCATTGGAGGCTGTAGGCTTGATCTCCCCAATCATATCCATTCCCCACATAGCAAAGGTCCAAGGAGCCGTCAAGACATTCAGAGGAACCAAAGGTACGTGCACCTTGTCAGTATAAATTTTACACTTATGACAGGTCCGAGAGTGTTGATAGCAGTCTGCTTCCATGGTAGACCAATAATAGCCTGCCCGTGGGATTTTATTTGCCATCGTATGCCCACTGGAGTGAGTGTCAAAAGTACCTTCATGTAATTCAGCCATGATCTTTTCTGCTTCAACCTTATCCACACACCGAAGAAGAATGGATTCATGATTGCGCTTGTACATGATGCCATTACACAAGAAGAATTTAGCAGAGAATCTCCTTAAGAACTTCTTATCATTGATTGAAGCTCCTTCCGAATATTCTTGAGCCTCGAGATACCTCTTGACTTCATGAAACCAAGGTTAGTCCACTACCTCTTCAGTATTAATCTCGTGACAGTGTGCTGGTTCATCCATTCGTTCGATGGTGATATGGGGAGCCTCATTATCCCAATTAAGTTTAAACATAGATGACATTGTGGCTAGAGCGTCTGCTAGCTGATTTTCTTCTCGCGGGAAATGCTTGAAGGTAGTCTCATCAAAATGTGGTAGAAATGTCAAAACATGTTCTTTGTAAGGGATAAGATTTGAATGTTTAGTGTCCCATTCTCCTTTGATCTGACTGATGACCAAAGCTGAATCTCCAAATACATCTAAGAATTTGATTCCCAAGTCTATGGCAGCTCTGAGACCAAAGATGCACGCTTCGTACTCCGCCATGTTGTTTGTACAATTGAAGCAAAGTCTAGCAGTAAAAGGAGTATGACACCCTTTTGGAGATATGAGTACAGCGCCGATACCATTACAAAGGGCATTGGAGGCCCCATCAAAGAAAAGGGTCCATCGGGTTCGTTGTTCAGGTTCGTCATATGGTCTGATTTCTTCATAGTTGTCTAATGTCATGATGTCTTCATCCGGGAATTCAAACATCATGGACTGATAGTCTTCTACAGCTTGATAAGCAATATGATCAACCAATACTCTGTCCTTTATAGCTTTCTGAGTAGTATACTGTATATCATATTCTGTTAGGATCATCTGCCATCTAGCTATTCTCCCAGACAAAGCAGGATTTTCAAAGATGTATTTTATCGGATCCATCTTACATATCAATAAGGTAGTATGAGTCAGTATATACTATCTTATCCGGCGAGCAGCCCATGCCAGAGTGCAGCATGTTTTCTCAAGCAGTGAATATCTGAGTTCACAGTCGGTAAACTTTTTGCTCAGGTAATAAATAGCGTGCTCTTTTCGGATAGACTCGTCATGCTGCCCCAATACACACCCCATTGAGTTTTCTAAAACAGTCAGATACATGATCAGTGGTCTTCCCTCGACCGGCGGCATTAAAACAGGCGGCTCTTGTAAATACTCTTTGATTTTGTCGAAAGTAGTCTGGCATTCATCATTCCACTTGACTACTTGATCTTTCTTCAGTAGTTTGAAGATTGGCTCACAAGTAACTGTTAGGTGAGAAATGAATCTGGAAATATAGTTCAGGCGTCCCAAGAATCCTCTGACTTCCTTCTCAGTACGAGGAGCAGGCATTTCTGGAATTGCTTTAACCTTGGCGGGATCGACCTCGATGCCTTTGTTACTGACGACAAAACCTAAAAGTTTATCGGACCGTACTCTGAATGTGCACTTGTTTGGGTTCAACCTTAGTTTATACTTCTTCAACCTTTCAAACAACTTTTGTAAGTGATCAAGGTGCTCTTCTTCTGTTTGTGATCGGACTATCATATCATCTACGTAGACCTCTATTTCATGATGCATCATCTCGTGAAATAAGGCTACCATGGCACGCTGATAGGTTGCCCCAGCATTCTTCAGTCTGAATGGCATCACTTTGTAGCAGAATGTGCCCCACTGTGTGATAAATGTAGTTTTCTCCATGTCCTCAGGTGCCATTTTGATCTGGTTGTAACCTGAGAATCCGTCCATGAAGGAAAACACTTTGTGTTGGACCGTATTGTCAACCAGGATATCTATGTGGGGAAGTAGAAAGTCATCTTTAGGGCTAGCCCTATTCAAATCTCTATAGTCCATGCACATTCGTACTTTGTCGTCCTTTTTAGGCACGGGAACAATGTTGGCGACCCATTGAGGATAGGAAGTGACGGACAAAAACCTAGCATTAAATTGTTTCATGACTTCCGCTTTGATCTTCTCTGACATGTCAGGTCTCATGCAGAGGACTTTTTGTTTTACTGGTGGACAGTCTTCTCTCGTTGGTAGACGATGTATCACGATGTCTACATTAATTCCTGACAAGTCTTCATATGATTAGGCAAAGATCTCAACATAATCATGCAACAGTTGAATCAGACGCTCCTTGACACTCGGCTCTAGATTGGCACCTACCTTGATTTCTCTTTTATCCTCCTCGGTGCCTAAATTGATTGTATCCACTGGTTCCTCATGAGTCTGAATATCTCTTTCCTCCTGTTGTAGTAGTCTGGCCAGTTCCCCTGGTACTTCACAATCTTCCTCACCTTCGTCTTCGGCTTGGTAGATTAGATCTTCAGAGTCACTAAAGGCCATAGCAGTATCGTTACCCATGGGATCCGAAATGGAGGGGTACTTGCATTTGTGAGTGTGGGTGTGTGTAAGGGCATAGCCATCTTTTAACAATAAAATGTAAAAGAAAGATAATGAGCATAAAAGTTTGTATGTGAAAAACGTCCATGATTCATTGAATGTCATATAAAGATGAAATAAAAACCCTTACAAATGGACCATTGTGCCTCGGGTAAGACACAAGGTTTTAAATGTGAAAATTGTTTATGAATATTACAAGTCCAACAGAAATGTAAAAAATAAATTACTGAGAGATGAAAGTTATTGGGACAAAGTCTCTGGCTTCCCAATTGCGAAGTCCTCCATTGACAGTAGGAAAGATCCAATCCTCCAAGCTGCAATCCTCTTCTCCATCTTCCACTGCATTGACCTCTCGGTTGCTAATCTTCAATGGAGGCCCTCCAGCACGGGCACGACGCACAGCCTTCTGAGCACTTAAAGTGAACCCTAAGCCAAACTTATCAGATTTATATGGAATATCCAGAAGTTTCCCCCAGATGGTGCATCCACCCTCCTCTACTATTGCCTTGGCGTCCTTTAGATATGACATCTAGAGTGGAGGTCTTGTGATCTTGGGAATCTGGGACACCGTCTTGGTTACTGCTACCTTTTGAGAGACTTCTTCGAAATGTTGAAAAGGAGTTTCAATGAAATCGCTATCCAATTCCACATACCGGAAGGAATTGAGGTGGTTAATCATATACTCTTCCTCTCCATGAACAGTGATAATCTTTCCATGGACCGGATATTTCAGCATCTGGTGTAGTGTAGAGGTGACAGCATCGGCATTATGGATCCACGATCGTCCTAGCGGAAAGGAGTAAGAGGGGCGGATGTCCATTACATAGAAGGTTGAGTTAAAAGTCTGAGTCCCAACCTTTATGGGGATGTCCACCTCCCCGTGGACCATCCTCTTAGAACCATCAAACGCCCTCACGACTATGTTACTGGGTTTCAACGTCAGTCCTTCGCAGTCCAATCTGTCGAGAGCTTTATTCGGTAAAACATTCAAAGATGAGCTAGTGTCCACTAAGATATGGGCCTGAGTTGTTCCTCTACATTCCACGGAGACATGCAATGCCTCTTTATGCTTTCTTCCCCTTGGTGTCAGATCAGCATCAGAGAAACCTAGACCGTTATCAACTGTCAAGCTGGCCACACAATCTAGAAATTGGTCAGCAGATGTCTCTTGAGGAACATGGGCTGTCTTCAGAAACTTCACCAGAGCTTTCGCATGTGCCTCAGAATACAGCAACAATGCTAGCATGGTGATTTTGGAGGGAGTTTGCCCCAACTGTTCAACCACGTCGTAGTCACTCTTCTTTATTTTTCTCAAGGTCTCCTCCATTTCCTTCTTGGATGTTTCGGGGATAGTTAGTGGTTGAGCCTTCGTCCGGACATGATCTTCTTGAATACTTTTCCCTCGAGTTTCAGCAGTAGGAGTATTGGTAGGGATAACAGCAGGGGTTGTCTCGTCTTTGTTAGTAGGAGCACTTGCATATATGATTATTGGTACGGAGGTAACCTTTGGAACAGCCACGGGTCCAAAAACTACCTTTAGAGGGGAAATTTCTGGAGAGAAGATTCTACCTCTACGGGTAATCTTACTGGTTCCGAAAATATTGCTAATGTCGGAGTTTTCTTCTTCAGAGCTTATCTCTTCGGTGGCCAGCCCATCTTGTTTGATACCATGGTAATAGATGTCTCCACCGTAATTCCATAACACTGTTTTGTCTGATTCATATGGGACCGACCCAGGCATTGTGATTATAAGAGGAGTAGTTTTTGGAACCGATATAATCCTAACGGGTCTTTTGGGGACCCTAGAAGGATTGGAAGAGATGGTTATGATTGAAATGTCTTGAGCAGGAATAGGTGAAACAGGAGTACTTTCAAACAGAATCTCTTGGTTGTCTATCAAGCGTTGAATGCCTGTCTTCAACAAAGAGAAAACAATTGGTGAGGATAAGAAAAGATGGCAGTCTTCATTACAACCCGGTAATACACCACCTTTCAACAAGTTTATCTTAATGATTGGGAGCGGAGTCAAGAGTTCATCAATTGTGGTAACAAACAAATCTTCTTCGATAGCATTGGTGTTGTGATCATGCCTAGGCATACGAGCGGAAATGACGTTTGGTTTATCGTGCGCATCAAACTCAATCTCTTTTGCATCTATAAGGTCTTGAATTTTGTTTTTCAGGGCCCAACAGTTGTTAGTGTCATGACCCGGACTTTCAGAATGATATGCGCATATGGCATTTGGGTGATAATGAGGGGACGCAGTGTTGGGGTTCTTTGGAGGTTTCTTCGGAGTTGTCAAATTGGATTACGGAAGATGTGGTAAAACCTGGGCTAGAGTCATATTGATTCTGGTGAATTGTCGGACTGGCCTTTCCACCCTCAGTTGGTTACTTCTTGGTTGATCAGATGTAGGCTTTGGGATCATAACAGCCCCTACCATTTGTCGGCGTTCAGCTCTCCCTTGGTTCCTTTATGGGTAACCAGCCGATACCTCCTTCTTCCCAGTGAAAGGCTTTCTCACAGCTGTAGAGGCAGATAAATCCTTCTGAATCTTTCCACTTTTTATGCCAGCTTCCACCCTCTCTCCGGTTAGTATTAACTCAGTAAATCCTACAGATGAGCTTCCAATCAGATGGTTGAAGAAAGGGCCTGATAGAGTACCTAAGAACATATCCACCAACTCCCTTTTAGACAGAGGGGGTTGCACTCTCCCAGCTAGATCCCTCTATTTCTACGCGTAATCCTTGAAACCCTCATTTGAAGCCATAGCCATACTCTGAAGTTGAGTACGGGTAGGCGCCAAATCTGCATTATACTGCTATTGCTTATAGAAAGCCGCGGTGAGATCTTCCCAGTTGTGGACGTCGGCTCTTTCCAATTGGTAAAACCAATCGAGTTGTGTTCTAGATAGGCTATCTTGGAAAAATGTACCCACAGGTCTTTATCAGCGGAGTACGGTTGGATCTATCTCACATATGATCAGAGGTGCATCTTAGCACATGACAGCCCATCATACTTTGCAAACAATGGAACTTTGAACTTTGGTGGGATCACAATTCCCGACACTAGTCCAAATTCTTTAAAGTCTAGTCCTGGTACCCTTTATATTTCCATATCACTCAGACGCTCTTCAAGATGTATGTACTTATCATCTGCGGGAGGATACTGTTCTTTGGAGTAGTCTTCCTCTTCTTCCTCCTCTTCGGATTTTGACAGAACCGCTGTTTCCTTTCCTTTTCCTTCTCCTTCATCAGATGTTGCTGCGAAATTCAAGGTTCTTCTAGTTTGTCCTTGAAACCTTCTCCCCATGATTATAACACCAGTTGGTTTCTTCTCTTTCTTCTTTTTCTCTTTGGCCAACAGAGTCTTCAACTCCTCTTGTCCTTTGGCCAGGGTTGTGAGCAACTGTTGAAACTGTGTGTTTTAAATTTGAAGATCTTTGACTGTCTGTTCAAGATCCATCTTACTGAAATAAACAGTAGAGAGATGAGGAAACTCGTTGCAAAAGACCTGTTTATGTCATGATGAATGATATGTGCATATGTAATATTTTCAAGGATTTTAAAAGATTCAAGTTTGTTTTAGACAAAAAGAAACACACGTTATATTAATAAGATAGAGTTTGAATAACTCAATGCCCCTTGGGAAAAATAATACAGAACTCTAAGATAAAAAAGTAGTGTGCATCCTCTTTGGTGCAATGTAGGAATTTAGAGTCTGCTCCTCATGAAGTAGCCTAGTGAGTTCCAAAACCTTCTTCTCGCTTGCATAGAATTGGACTTCCAAAGTATCTCGCTCTCCATTGAGCTGTATCCAATCCCTTTGTAGGTCTTCAAGAGATATGGGCATGTCAGGGTGTAGGATAGTGTATGGAACTTCTCCTTCCTTAATAGGCTCAATGATCACCGGGAGAATGGAAGGATAAGGCATCATAAGACTTTGAGCGCGGGTTCATACCCACTTGAGGTAAGGCTCCAGAGGGATGGAATTCTTGTGTCCCAAAGTCTTGCTATCCACCTTGTTTAGCATCCTCCATGCTCGGATGAATCTCTGGCGAAGACCTTGATTATCGTTGTCGTAGTCGAAAACCAAGCCTTGAATCAACATCTCATGCGGGCCATCCCTTCAAGCATAACCAAACTGTCTTAGAGCTAAGCATAGGTTGTAGGTGATGCCTCCCCTAATGCCAAGTAGATGGACATTAGGGAATTCCCCACAATGGTCAACAATAATAAGATTCTCTTTGGATCGAGAACACCAATGAATATCTGAATGTTTGAGCATCATTACCCTTTGCGACCACCTTAATCCTTGCTCATTCTTTAAGACTGATTGGGGAAGATGAGAAATAAACCATCTTTCCAGGAGGGGAGTGAAACACATAAGGACACCTCTTTTCCTCATTGTGCAAGTGTGAAAAGAGTGTAAGATATCCCCTAGCAATGTAGGCATCCGATTGCGTGACATGAAGATTTTGACGGCACTCACATCTATGAGTTGGTCAGGATTGGGGAACAAGACCATCCCATAGATAAGAAGAGCGACAATTTCCTCAAATGCTTGTCAGTCTAAGGAATTCCAACAGCTTTGGGCTTTCTCAAACAGGTACTTTGCTAAGAAGCCTTTGACACCACTTCTAGTTTCCCAATGAGTTGTGATATCAGATGAGTGCAAGTGCAGAGCTTGAGAAATCTCTTTTGGCTTTGGATCTCTTTATGTACCGTTGAAAGGTAGTTGATTGAGAATGGGAATCCTCAAGAGTTGAGAGGATTCTTCCAAAGTAGGCACAAGCTGATAGTCGGGAAATGTGAAGTAATGGTGCAAAGGATCAAAGAACTGGAAAAGAACCTTCATCATATCCTTCTCTGTGTTGGAGGTGACCAAGTTGAGTAGACGACCATGCCTCTCGGTGAATGGAGAGTTCTCAGGGATCCTTGAAGCTAGCTCCTTGAGTTGCGGAGGAATTCTTACAAGGTTGACTTGGATAGTTTTACTGCGAAGTGAATCCATATCCTACAAAACAAAAACAAAGATGAATCTCCAAAATCCTTGAAATGGTTAGTGGATGTATATGATGCTCATGATTTCCATGATGTTATGCACAAGTATGTATTATACAAGCAAAACAAACAAGTTCTTAGTTTAGGCTTGCATGGGGTTTTATAGGTAAGTACCCTCTTGAAGTTTAGTTGGCTTAAACCTGTCCTAATAATAGTAATCGGGTTCTAAGGAGCTCAATATCACTGGATTATTTCCTTGGTCATTGTTTCAGCTCAAGCCTCTTTAATGGCGACCTAAATATCCCAAGAAACCAACCCTTAATGAGTGTAGTATCGAGTATCTACCAACTTCGGACTGCACCAAAGCCGGTCATCTCACTACATCCTAAAGGCCGAGTTGGTCAAGTAAAGGTTTCTAGAAGTTCATTAGTGCTTAATGACATCACTCAACGGCCCCGTATTCTCTTTGATTGACTCAAAGACTACCGGCACCCATAAATATGTCACACTAACATAGCTATTGCTTAGACCATGTCGGTATACCCTGCACAGTTTCCACAACGTATTGCTATTTACCTATAGTGTTTCCCAAATCCGGGTGGAGGATTCAAACCCAAACAAAGAACCATAATGTAAAGCAAACATATCAAACAAATGTAAGCAAATAAATGTGATCTAGCCCTAAGGTAACCCCACTTTTATAATATTCCCCAGCAGAGTCGCCAGTTCTGTGATACGGTAGGAGAACTGACTTGAGGGTTTTGCAATTGATTGCAAATGTTGCGGTTAGCAAGAGTCGCCACCGACTTTTCTTTTATCCAAAAGGAAAGGTGAAAAAGCACAGGAAAAACCTTTGAGATGTTTTCTTGAGTTCGGGAGGTATATTATGAAAAGGGAAGGTATTAGCACCCTTTTCATCCATGGTTTTCCATGGGATCTTAGTTACTTGGTAGATCACTTTCTTTTGTTGTTTGAAAATGTGTGTGTGGTTTTGAAAGTATTTTGTAAAGAGGCCATTCGTTTAGGCAATATTTGTAATGATTCTCGTTTGTAAGAATGTATACAAAGATGTTTGTCTTCTGAAAATGTTTTCAATGTTTGTAAGATGTTTTTGAATGTGTGTGTTTGTTTTGAAAAATACCAAGGATAGTTGTTTGGAAATAGAGCAAGTAACTAGAAGTAATCTACCTACTCAAAATGTCTTTCTTATGCGTTTTCTATTCCTTTGACATTGTTGTCTTACCATTGATTTGGTAAGCAGCCCTATCTTTGGATGTAAACGGGACGGGCGTGGGTCATCGTATAACCATGATTAGCAATGTTTGCAAAGTATCTTAGCATTTTTGAGGGACCAAGATCATTTTGTAAGGCAACTTTGAATAGCGTCATCGAGGGACTATGATCTTATATTTGTTTGTTTTGCCAAGATACTTCACATGCGTAATATGGATACTTTTGTATAAGGCAACCTAGTGGAGAAACCCTAAGGGTGCTTGTGTGTGAGTGTGTTATTTTCATCCTTTATTTTGTCTTGGATTTAGGGTTTTCTATTTGATTTATTTTTATTTTGCCATACAAACCCTAATTACTAACATGGCATGTAAAGCGGTAAATTGCATAATGTAAAGATTACTAAGCTATTACAACAATTTATGGGAGGGGGAATACAAATTTGAATGGGAATTTGCAAGAATGTAAATCTAAATAAATTATTACAACCAATCGAATTTATACGAATATTAGAATAAACAATATTTAAGTGTGCCATATTATGTACATGCAAGAAAAGATTTTTGTTTTGTTTTTTATATGAAAAGGGAATTTAACCTAATCCTAAAAATATAAGGAAAAGAAATTAATTATTTAAAAAAAAGGGTTAACCCTAATTTCTAGTTTGAAAGAAATAAGGTTCTTATGTATTATTTTTTGTGTATTTTTGTATTTAAAAATAATAAATAATATTGTAAGGAGATATTTAGTTTTTACATGTTAAAATAAATATTTACAAATATGGAATGAAAAGAAAATAAAACAAATTAAACTAAACCTATTTTATTTATGTTTACAAGTTGATTAAGAAAAATAATTAATATATAACTAAGATAAAATATATTTTTATGTGAAAAATAAAATAAAATAAAATAAAATGCCATATCATCATATTTATATTTTTTAGGATTTTTATGCATTAAAGAAAATATTTAATAAACAAAAATGAAAATAAAACAAATAAAATAAAATATATAAAAATAGTTGGGCCAGGGGGTGTTCTGAGCAATCAAGTTGTGAAAGTTAGAAAAAAAACAAGGCCCAGCGTGGAGGCCCAATCCTGCAAAACAAGCCAAAAATGGAAAAGGAAAAATATGGAAAAAACAAAAGGTAGCACCAATGTTCGAACCCAGGACATGGGTCTCACCAGCGCGCTACCTTGCCATTGGGGTGGCTATACATCCGTTGATTAATGTGAAACAAAAATAACATAAAATAAACAAAGCCTTGCCCTGTACTTCATCTTCTTCCTCTAGCCATCCAGATGCTCTGTAACTTTCTCATCTCTCAATAAAAATGGAAACTAATAACATGAATGTTGTAGCATTTTGTCTCACGATTCTAACCATGTAAATTATGTAAGCTAACAATCAAAGATCAAGATGAATTTTAAAAGCCCTAAATTAAAACCAAATTTTTACAGGAATTTGAAATTTAAAATTCTCTCAACTCAGGCCAAATAAATGCAAGATATATACATGTACAGCTTCGTAGCAATGAGGTCTACATTGTTTATTCACAAATCGTGGCCAATGGATGCCTGTATGAAGAGATAGAAGTTGAGATTTTTACCTCTTTCAGTTGAAATCGTGAATGGAGTTTGAGTGAGTTTTATGGAGGCCTGATGATTGCTTAAGCTTGCTTTAACCTCCCTGACTGTGTTCCAATCCTTGCCTTGCTTTGGAAGTGCCTGGAACTCTCTACCCAAGTCAACCTGCAAACTTTGAAAACAAAAATGGCAGATGATGGAGAAGGAGTTACAGTACAGGGATGAGGGTCTGGATCAGTTAGATATCAAGTAGGTAAAGTGTTTTAATGATTGAAACTTGAAACGCACGAGTCAAATGATGGATTGTTAAGCTTATGCAAAAACTGCAAGTTTTGACAGTTTTTTGGTGAAAGGGAGTTTGGGAGTCTTTCAGGCCTCTAGCAATCGTGTTTCTAATTGTAATGTCTTTGTGTATTAGTATGGGATAGGTTTAAAGTCAGCTCTCCAAAATATTTGTGAGTTCTAGCCTTTTGGAACACTTTCTTGCTTTTGAAGCAAAGTGAATGGACAAGGCTTTACCTGCTTGTACTGACTTGTTTAGGGTTGGTATAAGTTCTATACAAATTGCCTTAGGTTTGTGGTACTTGTATGTGCAAAGGAGACAGGTTCAATGCTCAATATTTGTAAAGTTTGCAAAAGTGAAGCTTTTTCAAAATGGCAATGGCCACTTTATGCCATTTATGGAATTATAACTTGGGTAAAGATTCTAGGACTTGGATTAAAGCTTTGTCAACTGAGTAAGAATTAAATTATGGAGTAAGAAACAAGTTTGGGACCTGTAAAGCATGGATTAGGCAGCATAGGTACTGATTGGAACTTTGTTCTTCATGAAAAGGCTTGAATCAAAAGTGAGAAATTGCCAACTTCATCTCTTCGATTCTCTCTACTCAAAAATGATCTTGAGAATTTCTTTGACATTTTGGAAAGCTTGCAGTGTGCTCTATAACTCATCTTAGAAATGCATTGCAAGACTCCTCTTTGAACTAGGTGAAAAATTTCCATGAAGTTGGGTCCAAAACCTGCCTAAATTAGGGCAAAAATTCACTAAGTTATTTAGTTCATGAGCATGTATTCATAAAATTATATCTTGAGATCCAAGCATCTTTAGGGAAAATTGTGTGAAGAAAAGTTGTAGATTTCATGGAGGTCTACAACTTTCATGTTTGGAACTTCCTTTGAATCATCTTGTATCATGGTGAAAAAATGGCCTGAAGTTGAGAGAAAATAAGAAATTTTCTATACTTAGAAACATTTCTAAGTTAAGAAAATTTTCAATTTTAAACCCTAATCTTCAATCCTTGATTTCTTGATGAACAAGTTTCACATATTGATATGTTTTGATGAATTGTGACCCTTGGCACTTGATTTTGACCAAAAAGTCAAAGTTTGACTTTTCAGTGTACAGTTAACTTTTCATCAGTTGACTGCAAATTTCATCTATCTACCAATGAAATTGAAATGTTTTAAACCATGTAATTAGATCAAGATGATTCCAATGAACCCTTGAAACCATGCTTCAAATCAATTGATCATTTTCTAGGTTAAAAATCAGAAATTTCCCTTCTATAGTCAAAACCCTAATTTTGACCATTTCTCTTTTGATGATTTAATCAAATTTCTTGAGGAATTGTGGTCCAAACTTGATCAAATGATACATATGAGTCTAGAATGTTGATGTGGATCAAAAAATATTAAGTTTGACTTTAAATTGTCAATGGTTGACTTTTCCCCAATACATTTGATTTTTAGGTCAACTGTACATTTGACTGATCAAAAATGTGGTTCATGGCTTGAAACTTATCATTAGTAATCTTAGGAGTTCATAATGATGTTTGAAAGTCATGTGAAGTATTGATAGTCCAAAAATCCTTGTGAAAACTCAAACCCTGATTTGGGTCAACAGTGTAAGATGAGATGTCTTGAGCTGACCAAACCCTAATCCAGTCTTGAGTCAAAGAGATCTTGTGAGAACAATCTTGATAAATAAGAGGGAAAATTTTGGGGTACAACAGCTGCCCCTGTTTAATCATCTTAAACTTGAAGAGTTATATTGGAGAGTTTTTCCATTCGTGGCTCGAAGGTGAGAGAATGATTGGACACTAGAGTGCCCAGAAATTTGCACTCGACGATGTGTAGTTGAGGGAATGGGTTTAAAGATGCCATTTAGAGAAGTGATAGAATCTTGTTGGAGATGGTCTTGTAGATGCCATCCAAGAATGTTTATTGAATTGTAAGTTGTAAGTCGAAAGAATAAGTATCAGAATGGTGTCCATGTCTGGAACGTATCTGAGCTGTATCTAGAGACTGAATCTGTACGACCATCAGGATAGCATCCGTGTTTGGAGCGTTTCCGTGCTGTATTGTAAAGTTGCAATCTGAATGAGTAACAGAATGGCATCCATGTCTGGAGCATATTCGTACTGTATCTGAATGAGTATCAGAATAGCATCCGTGTTTGGAGTGTATTTGTACTGTATCTGAAGGTTGAATCTGAATGAGTATCAGAATGGCGTTCGTGTCTGGAGCATATCCGTACTATATGTGGAGGTTGAATCTGAATGAGTATCAGAACGGCGTCCCTGTCTGGAGTGTATCCGTACTGTATCTGAACTCTGAATATGAATGAGTATCAGAATGACATCCGTGTATGGAGCGTATCTGAACTGTATCTGAAAGTATATTGTTAATGATAGCTGTTTAATCTTATCCTGAAAAGTGTAAAATGTTAGCTGAAACAAAGTTATATTGTATGAAATGTATGATGCAATGCATTTGCTTTATCAATGTTTATGATATGTGGATGTAATGTATGCGCATGTAAGTTGATTTGATGTATTGTTGTCTAATTCAGGAAAATAAATCCCTGAATGTTGTTGAGGGTATGCTGAAATTTCCATGTCTTGAAGTACTGACGAACCCTTGTTGAGAAAAGTAAATTCAATGCCATGTATTGCTTGTAAGATCTGTTTTAGGAATCCTGAGAAATTTGATGATTTCTATCGGGGATTAATAATTTGAAATTTTAGTTCCGCCGGGGATATAAATGATATGTTGTGGGGATTACTTATGGAATATCCTAGAGACATTTTCCTATCCTTTCAACCTATCAGTAATTATCTTTCTCATTCTATTTATTTGTAAACAGTAATTACTTTCAAATGCATATGTTCATCAATGAATCATTGGACGTTTTTGCAAACAAAACACAAGAGTAAAGAAAGAGACAAATAGTTTTTTGTACTTTCAAAGAGATATCTTTGTATTTTGACTTTGAATACGTATTTTGTACAAGGGAGACAAACATTCTAGTAAGATAATGGTTCCATAAAACAAGAAAAATTTATACAAAGAAAGATAGTTATGTGTAATAATCCCATGGGGTTCCCATTCTGCTATAGCCTTCGTATCTCCGAATATCTTGTCTACTTGTTTCTTCGTCCGAAGATGATTGAATTGTTCAGAAATTCCGAGTTTGTCAGTGGAGGTCAAAGGTTGTCCGCAAAGTGATCCTAAGGGACATAGTCATACGCTTTAATTCCCCAATTTTTGCCTCGACCGCCCTTTCAGGTTTTCGGTCCACCGGGAAACCCTTTTTTGCCCAAGTCGGCCTTTCGGGTTTTCAAATTATCGGGTGTACAGATTTTTTTATTTTATCCTAATTTTTGCCCGAACCTTTTTGGTTCACCGGATGCCCTTGTTTTACCTTGTTGTGTCAACCTAACAGGTCTCTTATGCGTAGTATCTTTTGACTATGTTTGCGTTCGCAGGGTGTGGTAGGTCGTCGACGTCCATGGTGGTCAAAATAATTACCCCACCGAAATGGTCCTTCATAGGTAGAAGTCCATTTGCCCCTGGGGTCACTTTGTGGAAAAAATGATACGTTTGATCACTAAATCCCCAACTTGATATACTTGGCGCCTAACTTTCTTGTTGAAAACCTTGATCATTCGTTTTTGATACATTTAACCATGGCAAACAGCAGTAAGTCTTTTTCATCAATTAAGTTCAGTTGATCAAGTCGAGTTTGGATCCAATCATATTCACTCAAACATGCATCCTTCATAATCCTCAAAGAGGGGATCTGAACCTCAATAGGTAAAACAGCGTCCATGTCGTAAACCAAAGAATAGGGTGTTGCCCCAGTTGATGTGCGAGCCATGGTACGATACCCGTGGAGAGCAAATGTTAGCATCTCATTCCAGTCCTTGTATGTGACTGTCATCTTCTGTATGATCTTTTTAATGTTCTTATTTGCAGCCTCGACAACACCATTTATCTTTGGCCGATAGGGGGAAGAATTGTGATGCTGAATCTTGAATTGCTTGCACAAGGCGGTGATCATAGTATTGTTAAGATTTGTACCATTGTCAGTGATGATCCTTTCTGGGATACCGTACCAGCAAATGAGATTTTGCTTGATGAAGCGGGCAACAACATTCTTAGTAACGGAAGCAAAGGAAGCTGCTTCGACCCACTTTGTAAAATAGTCAATGGCCACTAGGATGAAGCGGTGTCCATTGGAGGCTGTAGGCTTGATCTCCCCAATCATATCAATTCCCCACATAGAAAATGGCCAAGGAGCCGTCAAGACATTCAGAGGAACCGGAGGTACGTGCACCTTGTCAGCATTAATTTGACACTTATGACAGGTCTGAGAGTGTTGATAGCAGTCTGCTTCCATGGTAGACCAATAATAGCCTGCCCGTAGGATTTTCTTTGCCATCGTATGCCCACTGGAGTGAGTTCCAAAAGTACCTTCATGTAATTCAACCATGATCTTTTCCGCTTCAACCTTATCCACACACCGAAGCAGAATGGAGTCATGATTGCGCTTGTACAGGATGCCATTACTCAAGAAGAATTTAGCATAGAATCTCCTAAAGAACTTCTTATCATTGATTGAAGCTCCTTCCGGATATTCTTGAGCCTCGAGATACCTCTTGACTTCATGAAACCAAGGCTGGTCCACTACCTCTTCAGTATTAATCTCGTGACAGTGTGTTGGTTCATCCATTCGTTCGATGGTGATCCGGGGAGCCTCGTTATCCCAATTAAGTTTAAACATAGATGACATTGTGGGTAGAGCGTCTGCTAGTTGATTTTCTTCTCGCGGGAAATGTTTGAAGGTAGTCTCCTCAAAATGTGGTAGCAATGTCAAAACATGTTCTTTGTAAGTGATAAGATTTGGATGTTTAGTGTCTCATTCTCCTTTGATCTGACTGATGACAAAAGCTGAATCTCCAAATACATCTAAGAATTTGATTCCCAAGTCTATGGCAGCTCTGAGACCAAAGATGCACGCTTCGTACTCCGCCATGTTGTTTGTACAATTGAAGCAAAGTCTAGCAGTAAAAGGAGTATGACACCCTTTTGGAGATATGAGTACAGCGCCGATACCATTACCAAGGGCATTGGAGGCCCCATCAAAGAACATGGTCCATCAGGATCCTTGTTCAGGTCCGTCATATGGTCTGATTTCTTCACAGTTGTCTAATGTCATGATGTCTTCATCCAGGAATTCAAACATCATGGACTGATAGTCTTCTACAGCTTGATGAGCAAGATGATCAGCCAACACACTGCCCTTTATAGCTTTCTGAGTAGTATATTGTATATTATATTCTGTTAAGATCATCTGCCATCTAGCTATTCTCCCAGACAGAGCAGGCTTTTCAAAGATGTATTTTATCAGATCTATCTTAGATATCAACAAGGTAGTATGAGTCAGCATATACTGTCTTAACCGGCGAGCAGCCCATGCCAGAGCGCAACAAGTTTTCTCGAGCAGTGAATATCTGGTTTCAGTCGGTATACTTTTTGCTCAGGTAATAAATAGCGTGCTCTTTTCTTCCAGACTCATCATGCTGCCCCAATACACACCCCATTGAGTTTTCTAAAACAGTCAGATACATGATCAGTGGTCTTCCCTCGATCGGTGGCATCAAAATAGGAGGCTCTTGTAAATACTCTTTGATTTTGTCGAAAGCAGTCTGGCATTCATCATTCCACTTAACTACTTGATCTTTTTTCAGTAGTTTGAAGATTGGCTCACAAGTAGCTGTTAGGTGAGAAATGAATCTGGAAATATAGTTCAGGCGTCCCAAGAATCCTCTGACTTCCTTCTCAGTACGAGGAGCAGGCATTTCTTGAATTTCTTTAACCTTGGCGGGATCGACCTCGATGCCTTTGTTACTGACGATAAAACCTAAAAGTTTACCGGACCATACTCCGAATGTGCACTTGTTTGGGTTCAACCTTAGTTTATACTTCTTCAACCTTTCAAACAACTTTTGCAAGTGATCAAGGTGCTCTTCTTCTGTTTGTGATCGGGCTATCATATCGTCTACGTAGACCTCTATTTCATGATGTATCATGTCGTGAAATAAGGCTATCATGGCGCGCTGATAGGTTGCCCCAGCATTCTTCAGTCCGAATGGAATCACTTTGTAGCAGAATGTGCCCCACTGTGTGACAAATGTAATTTTCTCCATGTCCTCAGGTGCCATTTTGATCTGGTGGTAACCTGAGAATCCGTCCATGAAGGAAAACACTTTGTGCTGGGCCGTATTGTCAACCAGGATATCTATGTGGGGAAGTGGAAAATCATATTTAGGTCTAGCCCTATTCAAATCTCTATAGTCCATGCACATTCGTATTTTTCCGTTCTTTTTAGGCACGGGAACAATGTTGGAGACTCATTGAGGATAGGAAGTGATGGCCAAAAACCCAACATTAAATTGTTTCATGACTTCCGCTTTGATCTTCTCTGACATGTCAGTTCTCATGCGGCTGACTTTTTGTGTTACTGGTGGACAGTCTTCTCTCGTTGGTAGACGATGTATCACGATGTCTGCATTAAGTCCTGACAAGTCTTCATATGATTAGGCAAAGATCTCAACATAATCATGCAACAGCTGAATCAGACGCTCCTTGACACTCGGCTCTAGATTGGCACCTACCTTGATTTCTCTTTTATCGTCCTCGGTGCCTAAATTGATTGTATCCACTGGTTCCTCATGAGTCTGAATATCTCTTTCCTCCTGTTGTAGTAGTCTGGCCAGTTCCCCTGGTACTTCACAATCTTCCTCACCTTCGTCTTCGACTTGGTAGATTAGATCTTCAGAGTCACTAAAGGCCATAGCAGTATCGTTACCCATGGGATCCGAAATGGAGGGGTACTTGCATTTGTGAGTGTGGGTGTGTGTAAGGGCATAGCCATCTTTTAACAATAAAATGTAAAAGAAAGATAATGAGCATAAAAGTTTGTATGTGAAAAACGTCCATGATTCATTGAATGTCATATAAAGATGAAATAAAAACCCTTACAAATGGACCATTGTGCCTCGAGTAAGACACAAGGTTTGAAATGTGCAAATTGTTTGTGAATATTACAAGTCCAACAAAAATGTAAAAGATAAATTACTGATAGATGAAAGTTATTGGGACAAAGTCTCTGGCTTCCCAATTGTGAAGTCCTCTGTTGACAGTAGGAAATATCCAATCCTCCAAGCTGCAATCCTCTTCTCCATCTTCCACTGCATTGACCTCTCGGTTGCTAATCTTCAATGGTGGCCCTCCAGCACGGGCATGGTGCACATCCTTCTGAGCATTGAAGTGAACCCTAAGCCAAACTTATCATATTTATACGGAATATCCAAAAGTTGCCCCCAGATGGTGCATCCACCCTCCTCTACTACTGCCTTGGCGTCCTTTAGAGATGACATCTGGAGCGAAGGTCTTGTGATCTTGGGAATCTGGGTCACCGTCTTGGTTACTGCTACCTCTTGAGAGACTTCTTCAAAATGTTGAAAAGGAGTTTCAATGAACTCGCCATCCAATTCCACATATCGGAATGAATTGAGGTGGCTAATCATATACTCTTCCTCTCCGTGGACAGTGATAATCTTTCCATGGACCGGATGTTTCAGCATCTGGTGTAGTGTAGAGGTGACAACACTGGCATTATGGATCCACGATCGTCCTAGAAGACAGGAGTACGAGGGGTGGATGTCCATTACATAGAAGGTTGAGTTGAAAGTCTGAGTCCCAACCTTTATGGGGATGTCCACCTCCCCGTGGACCATCCTCTTAGAACCATCAAACGCTCTCACGACTATGTTACTGGGTTTCAACGTTAGTCCCTCGCAGTCCAATCTGTCGAGAGCTTTCTTCGGTAAAACATTCAAAGATGAGCCAGTGTCCACCAAGACATAGGCCAGAGTTGTTCCTCTATATTCCACAGAGACATGCAATGCCTCCTTGTGCTTTCTTCCCCTTGGTGTCAGATCAACATCAGAGAAACCTAGGCCGTTATCAGTTGTCAAGCTGGCCACACAATTTGAAATTGGTCAGCAGATGTCTCTTGAGGCACATGGGTTGTCTTCATAAACTTCACCAGAGCTTTCGCATGTGCCTCAGAATACAGCAACAATTCCAGCATGGTGATTTTGGAGGGAGTTTGCCCCAACTGTTCAACCACGTCGTAGTCACTCTTCTTTATTATTCTCAGGATCTCCTCCATTTCCTTCTTGGAGGTTTCGGGGATAGTTAATGGTTGAGCCTTCGTCTGGACAGGATCTTCTTGAATACTTTTCCCTTGAGTTTCAGTAGTAAGAGTATTGGTAGGGATAAAAGCAGGGGTTGTGTCGTCTTTTTTAGTAAGAGCACTTGCAGATATGATTATTTGAACGGAGGTAACCTTTGGAACAACCACGAGTCCAAAAACTGCCTTTAGAGGGGCAATTTCTGGAGAGAAGATTCTACCTCTACGGGTAATCTTAATGGTTCCGGCAATATTGCTAATGTCGGAGTTTTCTTCTTTGGAGCTTATCTCTTCGGTGGCCAGCCCATTTTGTTTGATACCATAGTAATAGATGTCTCCGTCGTAATTCCACGAAACTGTTGTCTGATTCATATGGGATCGGTCCGGGCATTATGATTATAAGAGGAGTAGTTTTTGGAACCAATGTAATCCTAACGGGTCTTTTGGGAACCCTGGAAGGATTGGCGGAGATGGTTATGATTAAAATGTCTTGAACAAAAATAGGTGAAACAGGAGTACTTTCAAACAGAATCTCTTGGTTGTCTATCAAGCGTTGAATGTTTGTCTTCAACAAAGGTCAAACAATTGGTGAGGATAAGAAAAGATGGCAGTCTTCATTACAACCCAGGAATACACCATCTTTCAACAAGTTTATCTTAATGATTGGGAGCGGAGTCAAGAGTTCATCAACTATGGTAACAAACAAATCTTCTTCGATAGCATTGGTGTTGTGACCATGCCTAGGCATAGGAGCGGAAATGACGTTTGGTTTCTCGGGCGCATCAAACTCAATCTCTTTTGCATCTATAAGGTCTTGAATTTTCTTTTTCAGGGCCAAACAATTGTTAGTGTCATGACCCGAACTTTCGGAATGATATGTGCATCTGGCATTTGGGTGATAATAAGGGGACACAGTGTTGGGGTTCTTAGGAGCTTTCTTCAGAGTTGTCAAATTGGATTTCAGAAGATATGGTAAAACCTGGGCTAGAGTCATGTTGATTCTGGTAAATTTCCAGACTGGCCTTTCCACCCTCGGTTGGTTACTTCTTGGTTGATCAGATGTAGGCTTTGGGATCATAACGACCCCTACCATTGGTCGGCGTTCAGCTCTCCCTTGGTTCCTTTGTTGGTAAACAACAGATACCTCCTTCTTCCCAGTGAAAGGCTTTCTCACAGCTGTAGAGGCAGATGAATCCTTCTGAATCTTTCCACTTTTTATGCCAGCTTCCACCCTCCTCTCCGGTTAGTATTAACTCAGTAAATCCTGCAGATGAGATTCCAATCAGATGGTTGAAGAAAGGGCCTGATAGAGTACCTAAGAACATATCCACCAACTCCCTTTCATACAGATGGGGTTTCACTCTCCTAGCTAGATCCCTCCATTTATGTGCGTAATCCTTGAAACCCTCATTTGAAGCCATAGCCATACTCTAAAGTTGAGTACGGGTAGGCACCAAATCTGCATTATACTCGTATTGCTTATAGAAAGCCGCGGTGAGATCCTCCTAGTTGTGGACGTCAACTCTTTCCAATTGGTAAAACCAATCGAGTTGTGTTCCAGATAGGCTATCTTGGAAAAAATGTACCCACAGTTCTTTATCGGCGGAGTGCGGATGGATCTTTCTCACATATGATCGGAGGTGCATCTTAGGACATGACACCCCATCATATTTTGAAAACAAAGGCACTTTGAACTTTGGTGGGATCACAATTCCCGACACTAGTCCCAATTCTTCAAAGTCTAGACCTGGTACCCTTTGTATTTCCATAGCGCTCAGACGCTCTTCAAGATGCTTGTACTTATCATCTGCGGAAGGATACTGTTCTTCAGAGTATTCTTCCTCTTCTTCCTCCTCTTCAGATTCTGACGGAACCACTGTTTCCTTTCCTTTTCCTTCTCCTTCATCAGATGTTGCTGCGAAATTCAAGGTTCTTCTAGTTTGTCCTTAAAACCTTCTCCCCATGATTACAACACCAGTTGGTTTCTTCTCTTTCTTCTTTTTCTATTTGGCCAACAGAATCTTCAACTCCTCTTGTCCTTTGTCCAGGGTTGTGAGCAACTGTTGAAACTGCGTGTTTTGAATTTGAAGATCTTTGATTGTCTATTCGAGATCAATCTTACTGAAATAAACAGTAGAGAGATGAGGAAACTCGTTGCAAAAGACCTGTTTATGTCATGATGAATGATATGTGCATATGTAATGTTTTCAAGGATTTTAAAAGATTCAAGTTTGTTTTAGACAAAAAGAAACACACGTTATATTAATAAGATGGAGTTTGAATACCTCAATGCCCCTTGGGCAAAATAATACAAAACTCTAAGATTAAAAAGTAGTGCACATCCTCTTTGGTGCAATGTAGGCATTTAGAGCCTGTTCCTCGAAAGTATCTCGCTCTCCTTTGAGCTGTATCAAATCCCTTTGTAGGTCTTCAAGAGATGTGGGCATGTCAGGGTGTAGGATAGTGTATGGAACTTCTCCTTCCTTAACAGGCTCAATGATCACCGGGAGAATGGAAGGATAAGGCATCATAAGACTTTGAGCGCGGGTTCGTACCCACTTGAGGTAAGGCTCCAGAGGGATGGAATTCTTGTGTCCCAAAGTCTTGCTATCCACCTTGTTTAGCATCCTCCATGCTCGGATGAATCTCTGGCGATGCAGCTCGTCACTATCTGCCTGAAACTCAAAACTGATGTGAGGCACCAACATCTCATGAGGCCCTGCTCTTCTGGCTCTTCCAAACTGACGGAGAGCTAGACATGGATTATAAGATATCCCTCCTTGGATACCAATAAAAGGAACATTAGGATATTCTCCGCAACGATCAATAACAGCTATCTCATCCAAACCCCTGAGAGTCCAAATGATGTCCTTATCAGTGAGAGACATTAACCTATGAGCCCAACCTCTTCCTTCTTGGTTCTTCAACACAAACTTAGGGAGGTGCGAAATAAACCACCTCACCAACAAAGGGATACAACACCAGAGTTCCTCGTCTTTGGGCAGTACGAGCATGAAGTTGTTGCAGGATATCACCAAAGAGAGTGGGCACAGGATTCTGAGACATGAAGATCCTTATGGCAGTGACGTTAATGAAGTTATCAGGATTAGGAAACAAGACTAGACCATAGATTAAGAGAGCCAGGATGTCTTCATATGCCCTAAAGTCCAAGTCATTCCAGAAACTGTTAGCTTTACCAACCAGAAACTTGGCCAAGAAACCCTTAACTCCGCTTCTAGTCACCCAGTTGTCCATTACTTCTTGGTGGGTCAAGGGGAGAGCTGCAGCAACCTCCTCAAGCCTGAGGGTCTTTTCCCAACCAGTGTAGGGAGTCTGATCCAAGATAGGGATGCCAAGCAAATCAGAGAACTCTTCCAGGGTAGGGACCAGCTGGAAGTCTTGAAAGGTGAAGCACTGGTACAGAGGGTCATAGAATTGGGTCAGGACACTCATCAGCTGTTGGTCCCACTTTGCTGTGACTAAACTGAGAAGAGAACCATGCCTTTGGATGAAGGAAGTAGTATTTGGAATTCTACTAACCAACTCTTCAAGCAACTCAGGTGGGTGAACAAAGTTGAACCAGATAGTATTCCTTCGCATAGGCATCATGATGTCCTATAAAACAGAGCAAAGGTGAAACCCTCTTGTCTTTGAAATGGTCAGTCCTTATGCAGGATGCATGCAATGCTCATGATGGCATGATGTTATGATAAAGCACACCACAAATATTTACAAAGGCAAACATGATAAGGCACACAAGTCACACAAGACAAGCCCTTAAAGTTTAGGCCAGCATGGGGTCTAGGTATTACCCTCTTTCAGTTTGTTGGTTCAGACCTGTCCTATCAGAAGTAACCGAGTTCTAGAGGATCCCAATATCACTGACTACCCTCAATCGGTCATAACTCCAGCATCGCAATCTTTTCTTACAGCCAGAACCATCACGAGAGTTTAGCCTCAATGGGCGTAGCATACTGCTACTGTTCTATTGGCCAAGTTGGGTCATTTAAGGTTCTAAGGTCGGTTGGTGCTTAATGACTCCTCAGAAGACCCATATTCTCCTCGTTGCGACACAAGGGATATCGGTACAGACCAAGGTGCCACACCAACGTAGCCACTGCTTCACCCGTGTTGGTCTACGCCGGACAGGTCCCTCACAGCTTATGCTACCTAACAGGGTATCCCCAGATCCGGGTTAGGATCTATGTAACTCCGATGCAACCCACAAAAATAAAGCAAACAAGCACAACAATTGAAAACATAAGTATGAGCTATCCTAAGGTATACCTCACCTTAATTAAGTCCCCAGCAGACTTGCCAGTTCTGTGATCGGTGGATCTGGAACTGACTGTTTAACGCTGGTTCGCGAAATGTCGCGGAAGCAAGAGTCGCCACCGTCTTTTATGTTCTCCAACATGGAAAGGACAAAAGCACAGAAAAATTCCTTATTGAGATTAGTTCTCGGTTCGGGAGGTAGATTTATAAAAAGGGAAGGTGTTAGCACCCTTTCTATCCATGGTTATCCATGGGCTCTTAGATACTTGCTCATTTGTGTTTTCAAAATGTTTGTTTGCTTTTCAAGGTGAGTGGGTTTGAAAAAGTTTCTTTGAAAGTTTCAGATCGACTCTTGTATCAGTCCTCAAGAGTGTTTGAAAAATTGTTTTTTTAAAAGCTTTTTGCAAAGTGTCAGTGTGAAAAGAAGTTTTTTGATTTGTTTTGAATTAGAGCAAGTATCTACGAGTCATCTACCTACCCTAAGGAATTATGCTGTGTAAATGTCCTTAAGGTAATGCCATCCCACCATTGAGAGGTAGGTAGCACCACTGTTGGAGGTGTTCGGGTCAATTCGATTTGTTAGGGACAGTGTGGTCACCGAGCAACAGTAAGACACCTTAGAAGCTACCCTTATTCCATTGATCTTTTTATTCTGAGGCAACCGTTTCGAGGCAACTAGATCAATGGAACATAAGGACTCACTAAGACGTCCTATACTCGACGACCATGTTTCGAGGGGCAAGGCAACAGTGAGGCGTACCCTAAGAGTGGTGTGTGAATTGTGTGTCATTTTCAGTTATTATTTGTCTTGTCATGCATTGGGTGAGCTACGCTTTGATTTTATTTGAGCATACATTCTTTCATGTGATTAACAGTTTAAAAGTGCGGAATTTAAAGTGCGAAAAATAAAAGTCATACGCTATTACAAGGCGCGGGTCCATACATCGCCAAATTAACAAAGACCCGATTTTGAATAAAAGTGCGGAAAGTAAATGTCCTAATTATCTATTACAAGGCTTTGGGGCAAATACATTATATTTAAAAAAGGAAATAAAAGTAAACGTGCTAAAAGAAATAAGAATCGAGAGTGCGAGGGCGTTGGACCCTTTAAGGAAATTGAATTGAAATTACAACTTAATTAGTGATTAAATAAAGAAAAGAAACTATTTTTATGTTTTTTAGTATTTAATGGGGATAAAGAAAATTAATTAACATTAAAAGTTAAATAAGACCCTAATTCTAAATTTGTTTTTAATTATTAAAGAGAATTGTTTAAGTTTAACCTAATTTAACCCTAATTAATTAATTAATTACAAGTTTATTTACAAAAATAATTAATTATTAATAATAATAAGAATAAGATGAAATTATTTTACTGAGAAAAAGAATAAAAATCTAAAACCTAATTTCTACCTATTTTAGTTATTTAGAAAAAAATTAAAATTTAAACCCTAAATTAAAACTAAATTGATTATTAAATTTATTTACAAAAACTATTAATGGAATTAAAAATTAAATAAACATATTTTTATTTTTAATGATTTCTGATTTTTTTGTATTTTATGAAAATTAATTTTATGGAATTAAATAAAACAATTAACATGATTAAAATAAATAAAAGAAAAGAATAAAAAGAGAAAGAAAATGCAAACATGGGGGTGGTTGACCCAATTTGGAGGCTTATTGTGAGTAATCTGGCCCAACAGATGCAAGGCCCTTTTGACTTTCCAGCGCATATGTGGGATAGTTGACTAGCGTACATGGTAGTCAGCACATTCTGGCCCTTGGATGGATCCCTGGGGACACTTGGCAGGCAAGCAGGCAAGGTGTTTGGTGGACCACTGGATGAGTGCAGCGCTGGAACATGTTAGAGAAAAAATTATGGAATATACAAGGGGACCTGGGAATCGAACCCAGGTCCCAGTACCTGCATGACAGCTAAGCTACCAATCCAACCAAAGCGTTTCTTTGTTAATTTAATGGAATAGAAATAATATAAGAGAACAACACGCTTATGGTACATCACGCGCCAAAAATTCAAATGAGCCTGTCATCCTGGGACACGTACACCTTCTTCTTCATTTTCCTGAAATTACAAAATAGATAGCGGGGGTTTTAAACCCCCACTAAGTCAAACCTGCAAAAAATAGCGAACAACACATAGTGAAAAAGAAAAAGGGTGCAATGGTTAATTTCTATTCGTTGGAAGGTCCTGGTTTCAATGGTATTGGTCTTATGGTCCAATTTTTCCAGATGAATGAAACCCCAAAATTGGAGCTCTGAAACCCTAAGCAGCTTTCATGGTAACTTTGCATACATGCAGGCATTCTTCAATTGAATTGTGCCATTAGCTTCAGAATCATCATATTAGTATAAATCAAACATTAAAACATATGGAAAATGCATGTAAATTCAAATACGATTAAGAAAATTTTCATGAACAGGGCGACTGTGTTCTACCACTTCTTCGAGTATGGAGACTTGGCTTTGATTGGAAAAGATTCCTGGTAGTGTCAGGAGTCTATTGGAATGCTTTTGTAGTCTTGAATTATGCTCTAGCTGTCAAAACAGTTTCAAGGTTTTTCTTCAAAAAATGCAAAGTTGTTCTTGTGGTTTATGCGCAGCTTCTTGTCCTTGTGCATTAGGTTTTGTTTGTATATGTATGTAGCATGATTAGGTCAAGCAAAACAAGCCCATGATCCATTGTTTTAATGCTTTTCAATATTTGATTTTCCATGATCTTTTTCAAATCTCTTTGCCATGAAAACTTGCCTATTTGCATAGAATCTTTCCTTTTTGATTGTGCACGAAATCTTGAGGTCATGATGGATAAAAATGCTGCATAAAAAGATTTGAAAGGTGGCATTTGATATTTTTGTCATATTTAATTTTAATTAAGTGAATTAATAATAATAAAAATTCATATAATTAATAAAAAATGATGAAATAACTCCCTTGGATGTCAACGGGTCGTGCATAGCTTTTGGATAAGGATTCATGAAAGAAAATGAGGCCCATTAGCAATTTTAAGGCATTTGAAGCAAACTTGACTTTTCAAAATTCCCAAAAATTTCCCAACTTCCACAAGGCATATCTTGCTCAATTTTTAAGCTTTGATCATGTTCTTGGACATTTTGGAAAGGTCTTGAAGTCCTCTAACCAATGCCTTTGGTCCTATGTCATTTTGATTTACCAATCTCAAGTTATGGTCTTTGACTTAAAGTTCCTTTTTGTTGACTTTTGAAAATGACATATAATGTTGAGATTGATAACTTTTTGTGAGAGCATTTCTTGGACTTGAAGTGTGAAGATGAGTTGTAGGAAATGTCATTCTCTTCAAAATGATATTTGGATGGAATTTTTTTGATAAACCATGTGGAAGTTATGCCCTGGTCAATTTGCAGTTGACTTTTTCAGTTGTCCAAAAATAGAAACTTTTGCATCTTGAGACTTTTTGAGCCATGCCTTGAGAATCATGATCAAGAATTGATCAAATGATGTTTGTGGCTTCAAAATAAGATGTTGACCAAAAATTTTGACTTTTGACTTTCAAATGACCATTTTGCCCCTACAGTTGACTGTGAAGCAATTAGGGTTTTTGACTGTGCAATCTTGTGCTGTGAGTCTTGAAACTTGGCATGAGGATGCTTGAAAATGTTTATAGGCATGTGGGACTTGTTTGGACCCTTGGAAATCTCAACTTCTTTGCCAGAACCAAAACCCTAATTTTACTGGCTTAGGAGGATGGTTGACTGTGTAGCCCTTGAGTAGACTTTGAACCATTTGCTTGTCATAACTTTGAAGATTATGGGAGGGAAAATTTTGGGGTACAACAGTTGCCCCTGTTCAATTTTCTTAGACCTGAGGATGTAGATTGGCTAGCGTGCCTTTCGTAATCCGAAGGTGGAAGATGATTGAACACTAGAGTGCCCAGAAATTTGCGCTCACATGTTAGCAGTGTGATGGTGGGGAATGGGCTTACAGATGCCATTTGGAGATTGATGGATAGGAAGACGGGCTTACAGATGCCATGTTGAGAGGGGATGGATAGGTGGATGGGCTTATAGATGCCATCTGGATGTCGGTCGCGTAAGAGTTTCCTTAGCGAGAACTTGCGTACCTGAAAAAGAAAGATAATTACCTGGCCTGTTACAGGAGCTGATCTTCAAACTTTTTATGTAGATGTGTCCTGGATGGTTACAGGAATCAAATCCTTGAACTCTTCAGACGTGCCCTGGCGAGATACAGGAATCGAGTCTAGAGCTTTGAAAAGGTCTTTTGTTGATAGTGATGTGATGAATGAATCAGGGATGGTTACTACCTCAACGGGACGGTGAGAGAACCTTGGATGATTACTACCTCAACAGTAACGATGAGAGAATCTGGGGCGATTACTACCTCAACAGTAACGATGAGAGAATCTGGGGCGATTACTACCTCAACAGTAACGATGAGAGAACCTGGGGCGATTACTACCTCAACAATAACGATGAGAGAATCTGGGGTGATTACTACCTCAACAGTAACGATGAGAGAACTTGGGGTGATTACTTCCTCAATAGTAACGATGAGAGAATCTGGGATGTCTTCTACTGAGTCTTCATCAGGAAAATCTTTAGGAATCGATTTAACTGGACCAGAGAAGGCCTTTGACTGGATCGGCATCAGAAAAATCTTTAGGAGTCGATTTAACTGAACCAGGCAAGGTCTTGGAATCTTCAACTGGAATAAGAATCAGGGAGATCTTAGCGTCGATCTGACTGAACCAGAGAAGGCCTTTGACTGGATCGGCATCAGAAAAATCTTTAGGAGTCGATTTAACTGAACCAGGCAAGGTCTTGGAATCTTCAACTGGAATAAGAATCAGGGAGATCTTAGGGTCGATCTGACTGAACCAGAGAAGGCCTTTGACTGGATCGGCATCAGAAAAATCTTTAGGAGTCAATTTAACTGAACCAGGCAAGGTCTTGGAATCTTCAACTGGAATAAGAATCAGGGAGATCTTAGGGTCGATCTGACTGAACCAGAGAAGGTCTTGGGTTAACTTTGACTGGATAAGAATCAGAAAAATCTTAGAATCGATTTAACTGAACCAGACTAAAGTCTTGGAATATCTTTGACTGGATAAGAATCAGAAAAATATTAGGGTCGATTTAATTGAACCAGACGAAAGTCTTGGAATATCTTTGACTGGATAAGAATCAGAAAAATCTTAGGGTCGATTTAACTGAACCAGACGAAAGTCCTGAAATAACTTCAACTGGATAAGAATCAGAAAAATCTTTATGAATCGATTTAACTGAACCAGAGGAGGTCTTGGACATAGCGGAGAACTTAACTGGATCTTTCCTGAAAGGTAAAGGTCAGTCATATGCAATGCATGATATGGATCAAGCCATGATGTTCTCAACATAAATGAGATCGTATTTTCATATATGCATGCTATAATGTATGGAAATGTGATGTTTATGAATGTATGTTTTTGTCTATGAAAGTAAATCCTTGACGGGTGCCGGGAAGTCACATCCTGGGCTGATGTTGGAGAATAGTGCTTTGTTGTTTCCGCTGGGGATGATAGTTGCAAGAATACCGGTAGGAGAAGATAACTTCGTTGGGGGATAAACTTGGCGAATGGATTACTCTGCGGGGAAAAATTACTCTAGCTACCTTCTTGGGGAATAGTACTCTGTGGGAGGAGAGGTACTTTGTTGAGATGTTGATGATAACTCCGCTGGGGATACCGTTGTTATGTTGGAAGTGTTAATAGACTCCGCTGGGGATATCGTTGTTATGTTGGAAGTGTTAATAGACTCCGCTGGGGATACCGTTGTTATGTTGGAAGTGTTAATAGACTCCGCTGGGGATAGGAAGACTTCGTCGAGGACGATCTTTCCGTGGCTTTTGGCTGAGGATAACCCAGTTATATCCTGGTAGGGAAATAACCTTTGAATAAAGCCGGGAGACGCGTTCGTGCTCTACAGGGGATAAGCTTCCAGAATCTACTGGGGATAAGCTTACTACTGGGGAGATTGATTGGACTCTCCTGGGGGAATTTTTTCAGATTGGACTGGACTCTCCTGG
Organism: Vicia faba; assembly: GCA_948472305.1. Taxonomy (NCBI): domain Eukaryota; kingdom Viridiplantae; phylum Streptophyta; class Magnoliopsida; order Fabales; family Fabaceae; genus Vicia; species Vicia faba. Next base: position 91,025 of record CATIWC010000994.1, on the reverse strand, counting down.
GGAAATTTTAGAGATATACTGGGGAAGTGGCTCCGCTGAATGTCTGGTATACCGCCGGGGAACAATCTTAGATCAAGACTGACGGGGATGCTTGTTAGGAATGTCTGTGTACTCTGCTGAGGAATGTTTGATATTTGCTGGAGGATGCCCAACTTCCTTAAGGCTGACAGGATAACTCTGCTTGGGGAGAGCGCGTTGACTTGCTGACTCACTCTCTGGGGATTTAAGATATCTTGGTTACATTCTTCAGCTGAACTTACCCTGGTACCCTGGTGGACAGAGCAATTAGATCGCTTAGACAACTCATTACTGCCCCTGTTTCTGATGTTACCTGTAATTAATCATTTGTTTCGTATGCAAATATTTATGAGTTAGCAATTAGTGTCAAATGCATATATCACAAATTGAACCTTGGACGTTCTTCGCAAAACAAAACAGAAAAGGAAAAACAATTGGCAATTTTAACTGAAAAGTGATTTTTGTATTGATTTTTGAATTTGCCCGTAGATAGGCGTTTTATGTACAAGAGGCTGACGTCCTAGTAAAAGAACGCCGCCGAACAAAAGAGTTTATACAAATTTGTACAAAGGGAAAACAAAACAGCTATGTGAAAAGAATAATCCCACTGGGTTCCAACTCTACTATCGCCTTTATATCTTCGAGCGTCTCATCACTTGATGACCTAGCTGAAGATGAAGTTGATTGATCAATGCCGTCTGAACTTGATAGTTGACACCGGATTCCGGATGCAAGGTGATCCAATGAGACATAGTATTACGCTCTATCCCTAACTTTTGCCTGGACCGCCCTTTCGGGTTTTCAGTCCACCGGGATACCCATTTTTGCCCAAGCCGCCTTTTCAGGTTTTCGACTTGCCGGGTGTACAGATTTTTTTTATTTCATCCCTCATTTTTCCCGAACCCTTTTGGTTCACCGGGAAGCCCTAATTTTTGCCTAGGTATGTCAACCTAGCGGGTCTTTTTTCATGCGTAGTATCTTTTTACTATGTCTGCATTGGCGGGGTGAGGAAGGTCGTCACCATCCATGGTAGTTAGAATCATGGCTCCTCCTGAGAACACATGTTTAACCACAAATGGCCCTTCGTATGTGGGGGTCCATTTGCCCCTGGGATCACTCTGAGGAAGGATGATGCGTTTGATTACCAGGTCCCCAACTTGATACTCTTGTGGTCTGACTTTCTTGTTAAATGCCCTGATCATCCGTTTTTGATACGTTGACCATGACACATAGCAGTAAGTCTCTTTTCGTCAATTAGATTTAACTGATCAAGTCTAGTCTGGATCCAATCATCTTCATTTAGATCTGCATCCTTCATTATCCGGAGAGAGGGTATCTGCACTTCGATCGGTAAGACTGCCTCCATACCGTAGACCAAGGAAAAAGGAGTTGCCCCGGTTGACGTCCTTGCTGAGGTACGGTACCCGTGTAAAGAAAACGGTAACATCTCGTGCCAATCTTTATAGGTCACTGTCATCTTCTGCACAATTTTCTTGATATTCTTATTCGCTGCTTCTACACCCCCATTCATCTTCGGTCGGTAAGGAGAAGAGTTGTGGTGTTGTATCTTGAATTGCTCGCAGAGCTCAGTGATCATCTTGTTATTAAGATTGGTACCGTTGTCCGTAATGATCCTTTCCGGGACACCGTATCGACAAATCAGATTATGCCGAATGAATCGTGCCACAACATTCTTGGTTACAGTGGCGTAAGAAGCTGCTTCAACCCACTTCGTAAAGTAATCAATCGCTACAAGGATGAAGCGATGCCCGTTAGATGTCGTAGGTCTGATCTCGCCGATCATATCTATACCCCACATTGCAAAAGGCCAAGGTGCTGTCAAGACATTCAGAGGGACTGGAGGAACGTGCACCTTATCTGCATATATCTGGCACTTATGACATGTCCGAGAATGTTGGTAACATTCGGCTTCCATAGTGGACCAGAAATACCCTGCCCGAAGGATCTTCTTTGCCATAGTATGTCCACTGGAATGTGTTCCGAAGGTACCTTCGTGCAGCTCCGCCATGATCCTTTCTGCTTCAGTCTTATCCACACAACGCAGTAAGGTCGAATCATGGTTTCGCTTGTGCAGAATGTCGTTGCTAAGGAAGAACTTTGCTGCGAATCTCCTCAGAAACTTCTTGTCATTGACAGATGCACCCTCAGGGTATTCTTGAGCTTCCAAGTATCTCTTCACCTCATGGTACCAAGGTTTCTCAGTCACTACTTCAGCCTCAAGATCACAACAGTATGCTGGTTCGTCCAGTTTCCAGATAATGACCCGGGGAGCCTCATTGTCCCATTTGACTTTGAACATAGAAGACATCATAGCTAACACGTCCGCCAACTGATTCTCCTCTCGTGGGAAATGTTCAAAGGTTATCTCTGTGAAGTGGGGGGTCAATTTCAACACACATTCTCTGTAAGGAATAAGATTCGGATGTTTCGTATCCCACTCCCCTTTGATCTGATTGATCACGAGAGCGGAATCTCCGAAGACACTCAGAAACTTGATCCTTAAGTCAATCGCAGCTTGGAGACCCATGATGCATGCCTCATACTCCGCCATGTTGTTGGTGCAGTTGAAACATAGCCGGGAAGTGAGTGGAGTATGAGTGCCTTGAGGGGATATGATCACAGTGCCAATACCGTTACCCCAAGCGTTGGAGGCTCCGTCAAAGTGCATAGACCATTGGGATCCTTCCTCAGGTCCTTCATCCGGTCCAGGTACTTCACAATCAGTCACTATCATGATGCTCTCGTCAGGAAATTCGAAGTTCATTGACTGATAGTCGTCTACTGCCTGGTGTGCCAAGTGGTCTGCCAATACACTTCCCTTGATAGCTTTCTGGGTCGTGTACTGGATGTCGTATTCTGTCAAGATCATTTGCCATCTTGCTATCCTCCCGGACAGAGCAGGCTTTTCAAATATATACTTTATAGGATCCATCTTTGAAATCAACAAGGTAGTGTGAGTCAGCATATACTGTCTCAGCCGGCGAGCAGCCCATACCAAAGCGCAACAAGTTTTCTCGAGCAGTGAGTATCGGGTCTCACAGTCGGTAAACTTTTTGCTAAGGTAATAAATGGCATTCTCTTTTCGGCCAGACTCGTCATGCTGCCCCAGCACACACCCCATTGAGTTGTCAAGTACTGTCAGGTATAATATCAGAGGTCTCCCTTCAACCGGTGGCATAAGAATGGGTGGTTCTTGGAGATATTCTTTGATTCTGTCAAAAGCGGCCTGACATTCATCATTCCAACGTACTACCTGATCTTTCTTCAGCAGCTTGAAGATTGGTTCACAGGTAGCGGTTAGGTGCGAGATGAATCGAGCAATGTAATTCAGGCGTCCTAAAAAGCCTCTGACTTCTTTCTCTGTCTTAGGAGCTGGCATCTCTTGAATAGCTTTAACCTTGGCAGGGTCCACTTGAATACCCTTGTCACTTACGACGAAGCCTAGCAACTTTCCAGATCTAACCCCGAAGGTGCACTTGTTTGGGTTCAACCTCAGCTTATATAGTTTCAGACGGTCAAACAGTTTTTGCAGATGGTCAAGGTGTTCCTCCTCAGTTTGGGATCTTGCAATCATGTCGTCGACATACACTTCAATCTCATGATGGATCATGTCATGAAATAAAGCAACCATGGCACGTTGGTAGGTTGCCCCAGCATTTTTCAACCCGAACGACATGACCTTGTAGCAGAAGGTGCCCCACTGAGTAACAAAGGTAGTCTTTTCCATGTCTTCAGGAGCCATCTTGATCTGATTATACCCTGAAAAGCCATCCATGAAGGAGAACACCTTGTGCTGAGCAGTATTGTCAACAAGAACGTCAATGTGAGGTAGGGGAAGTCATCCTTGGGGCTTGCCCTGTTCAGATCCCTGTAATCAACACACATTCTGACCTTACCATCCTTTATTGGTACCGGCACCACATTAGCAACCCACTGAGGGTAAGAAGTCACTGCAAGAAACCCGGCATCGAATTGCTTCATAACCTCAGCTTTGATCTTCTCAGACATCTCTGGACGCATACGGCGGACCTTTTGCTTAACCGGAGGTCAGTCTTCCTTGGTAGGCAAATGATGGACCACAATGTCGGTATCCAACCCAGGCATGTCTTCGTAGGACCAGGCGAAGATTTCCACATAATCATGTAACATCTGAGTCAACCGTTGCTTCACGCTGAGCTCCAGATTGGCACCAATCTTAACTTCTTTTCTATTTGTCTCAGTACCCAGATTTATTGTTTCCACTGGCTCTTCATGTGGTTGAATTGCCCTCTCTTCCTGGAGTAACAGTCTTGCAAGCTCACCAGGCACTTCGCAATCATCTTCACCTTCGTCTTCGGCTAAGTTGATCGGATTTTCGAAGTCATAACCGGCAGTAGCAGAGTCGTTACCAGTGAGATCCAGAGTGGATTGAAACCTCTATAGGTGAGTGTGTGTAAATACAGCTGTTTTTGCAATATATAGAGAAAGGAAAGAAAGAAAAGGAGCACAAGATTTGAAATGCAAAAAAAACGTCCAAGATCTTTATTCATGATATATGTAAATGACAGTTATAAGCCCTCACAAATGAAACCAACGGTGCCCCGGGTAAGACACCGGGCCATAAAGTTTCAGTTTTATTGTTTATTACAAATAACAAAAACAAAGGAATTCATTATTGCGTAACAAAAATGACAGGTAGGTTGTCTTTAGCAGTCCAATTGCTAGGTCCACTGTCGGCCGTCGGGTAGATCCAGCTATCGAACTCTGATTCTTCCACTTCGTCCTCATCCCCAATAGCATTCACTCCATGAGCAGGCAGGGGAGCTGTCACTACATTGGGCTTCTCAGGTGCCTCAAACTGTACCTCCTTGGCATCAATAAGGTCCTGCACCTTGTTCTTTAGGGCCCAGCAATCATCAGTAGAATGCCCCGGGCTATCGGAGTGATAAGCACAGCGGGCATTTGGATTATACTTAGGAGAGGCAGTGTTCACAACCTTCGGGGCCTCTCTAACAGTCACCAAGTTGGTTGATAGCAGTTGCGGCAAGATTTGTGACAAGGTCATACTCAGCCGGGTAAACTCTCTTCTGGGTCTTTCAGCCCTTTGTTGATTAGTTTGCCGAGGAGCGGCAACAGGCTTAGCAATCACCACCGCGTTGACAGATTGGCGGCGCTCTGGTTTATCTTGCCTTCTAGGCCCATACGCAGCACTGGCCTCCTTCTTAAAAGGTTTCTTCTCAGAACTTGAAGACGCACCTTTCTGAATTTTACCGGACTTCATTCCAGCCTATATCCTCTCCCCAGTCAGAATAAGGTCAGTGAACCCTGCAGATGAATTGCCAATAAGATGATTAAAAAACGGCCCGGAGAGGGTCCCCAAGAACATATCTACCAATTCACGGTCTGTTAATGGTGGCTGCACCCTGCCAGCCAGATCCCTCCACTTTTGCGCATACTCTTTAAAACCTTCGCCTGATCCTAGCGACATACCCTGGAGTTGGGTACGTGTAGGAGCAAGGTCGGCATTATATTGACACTGCTTGTAGAAAGCAGTAGCCAACTCCTCCCAGTTACGAACCTTGGTTCCATCCAACTGATAGAACCATTCGAGATGAGTCCCTGAAAGACTCTCCTGGAAGAAGTGGATCCACAAGTTCTTATCCACTGTGTACGGCTGAATCTTCCGCACATAAGATCTGAGGTGTAACTTAGGGCAAGACGCCCCGTCATACTTGGTGAAAGATGGTGCTTTAAACTTGTGAGGGATGATCACACCAGTAGATAAACCCAAGTCTCCGAAATCCAACCCAGGCACTTGTTGAATCTCCATGGCGTTCAGACGGTCTTCCAATTGCTTGTACCGGTCTTCAGCTGGAGGATACTGTTCCTCATTAAAATCAGTCTCATTGTCAGAGACTACCGGACTTAGACCTCTTCCCCCCTGGGGACTGTCTTTGCCTACAGAAGAACCAGCTTCCTCATTCTGCAGAGTGTTACCAAACCTCCGGCCCGAGTTGAATAGAACATTTCTCTTCTTCTTCTTCTCCTTCTTCAGGAGCAAATCCTTCAGCTCTTCTTGACCTTGAGCCAAACCCATGATCAGCTCTTGAAATTGTGCGTTCTGCGCCTGAAGGGCCTTGATAGACAGCTCGGTAGAGGATTCAGGGTTCATGATGCTGAAATAAACAGTGAAGAACAGTAAGCAACCTGAAAAGAAGAGTACCTGCTATGCACGTGATGAATGGAATGCATATGATTTATGTTTTCAAAGACAATCAGGAATCAACTTTGTAAACAAAAGGAACACACTTCATTAGATTCAACTTTGAAATTTAAATTGTTCAACAGGTTTCCCTTAGGCGTTACATAAAAGTGGAAATACTGAAAAAGGAAATAAAACTGTAAAAGAACATCCAAAGCTTATTAGTGATCCCATGGTCTCCTCTTCTCAGTACGGATGTAGTCATTCAGAGCCCGCTCATTCTCCAACTGCTTTGTCAGCTTCTGGATCTTCAATTCCTGCTCGTTGAACTTTTCCCGGTAAGAATCTCGTTCTTCTCGCAGTTGCGCCCAAGACCTCTTTAATGTCTCATAATCAGTAGGTATCTGAGGAGGGAGAACAGTTGGGGGAACCCCATCTTTGTCAGGATACTCAAGAACGATGGGTCTGACAGCTTCGTACGGCATACCTAACTTCTGAGCACGGATGCGGACCCATTTGTAGTAGGCTTCCATAGGTAGAGAAGTTTTTGGTCCTAACTCTTGTGGGTCAGCTTTGTGAATTTTGTACCAAGCCTTGATGAACCTACGACGCAGCTCGTCACTATCTACCTGGAACTCAAAACTGATGTGAGGCACCAACATCTCATGAGGCCCTGCTCTTCTAGCTCTTCCAAACTGACGGAGAGCTAGACATGGATTATAAGAGATCCCTCCTTGGATACCAATCAAAGGAACATTAGGATATTCTCCGCAACGATCAATAACAGCTATCTCATCCAAACCCCTGAGAGTCCAAATGATGTCCTTATCAGTGAGAGACATTAACCTATGAGCCCAACCTCTTCCTTCTTGGTTCTTCAACACGAACTTAGGGAGGTGCGAAATAAACCACCTCACCAACAAAGGGATACAACACCACAGAGTTCCTCGTCTTCGGGCAGTACGAGCATGAAGTTGTTGCAGGATATCACCCAAGAGAGTGGGCACAGGATTCTGAGACATGAAGATCCTTATGGCAGTGACGTTAATGAAGTTATCAGGATTAGGAAACAAGACTAGACCATAGATTAAGAGAGACAGGATGTCTTCATATGCCCTAAAGTCCAAGTCATTCCAGAAACTGTTAGCTTTACCAACCAGAAACTTGGCCAAGAAACCCTTAACTCCGCTTCTAGTCACCCAGTTGTCCATTACTTCTTGGTGGGTCAAGGGGAGAGCTGCAGCAACCTCCTCAAGCCTGAGGGTCTTTTCCCAACCAGTGTAGGGAGTCTGATCCAAGATAGGGATGCCAAGCAAATCAGAGAACTCTTCCAGGGTAGGGACCAGCTGGAAGTCTTGAAAGGTGAAGCACTGGTACAGAGGGTCATAGAATTGGGTCAGGACACTCATCAGCTGTTGGTCCCACTTTGCCGTGACTAAACTGAGAAGAGAACCATGCCTCTGGATGAAGGAAGTAGTATTTGGAATTCTACTAACCAACTCTTCAAGCAACTCAGGTGGGTGAACAAAGTTGAACCAGATAGTATTTCTTCGCATAGGCATCATGATGTCCTATAAAACAGAGCAAAGGTGAAACCCTCTTGTCTTTGAAATGGTCAGTCCTTATGCAGGATGCATGCAATGCTCATGATGGCATGATGTTATGATAAAGCACACCACAAATATTTACAAAGGCAAACATGATAAGGCACACAAGTCACACAAGACAAACCCTTAAAGTTTAGGCCAGCATGGGGTCTAGGTATTACCCTCTTTCAGTTTGTTGGTTCAGACCTGTCCTATCAGAAGTAACCGGGTTCTAGAGGATCCCAATATCACTGACTACCCTCAATCGGTCATAACTCCAGCATCGTAATCTTTTCTTGCAGCCAGAACCATCACGAGAGTTTAGCCTCAATGGGCGTAGCATACTGCTACTGTTCTATTGGCCAAGTTGGGTCATTTAAGGTTCTAAGGTCGGTTGGTGCTTAATGACTCCTTAGAAGACCCATATTCTCCTCGTTGCGACACAAGGGATATCGGTACAGACCAAGGTGCCACACCAATGTAGCCACTGCTTCACCCGTGTCGGTCTACGCCGGACAGGTCCCTCACAGCTTATGCTACCTAACAGGGTATCCCCAGATCCGGGTTAGGATCTATGTAACTCCGATGCAACCCACAAAAATAAAGCAAACAAGCACAACAATTGAAAACACAAGTATGAGCTATCCTAAGGTACACCTCACCTTAATTAAGTCCCCAGCAGAGTCGCCAATTCTGTGATCGGTGGATCTGGAACTGACTGTTTAACGCTGGTTCGCGAAATGTCGCGGAAGCAAGAGTCGCCACCGTCTTTTATGTTCTCCAACATGGAAAGGACAAAAGCACAGAAAAATTCCTTATTGAGATTAGTTCTCGGTTCGGGAGGTAGATTTATAGAAAGGGAAGGTGTTAGCACCCTTTCTATCCATGGTTATCCATGGGCTCTTAGATACTTGCTCATTTGTGTTTTCAAAATGTTTGTTTGCTTTTCAAGGTGAGTGGCTTTGAAAAAGTTTCTTTGAAAGTTTCAGATCGACTCTTGTATCAGTCCTCAAGAGTGTTTGAAAAATTGTTTTTTTGAAAGCTTTTTGCAAAGTGTCAGTGTGAAAAGAAGTTTTTTGATTTGTTTTGAATTAGAGCAAGTATCTACGAGTCATCTACCTACCCTAAGGAATTCTGCTGTGTAAATGTCCTTAAGGTAATGCCATCCCACCATTGAGAGGTAGGTAGCACCACCGTTGGAGGTGTTCGGGTCAATTCGATTTGTTAGGGACAGTGTGGTCACCGAGCAACAGTAAGACACCTTAGAAGCTACCCTTATGCCATTGATCTTTTTATTCCGAGGCAACCGTTTCGAGGCAACTAGATCAATGGAACATAAGGACTCACTAAGACGTCCTATACTCGACAACCACGTTTCGAGGGGCAAGGCAACAGTGAGGCGTACCCTAAGAGTGGTGTGTGAATTGTGTGTCATTTTCAGTTATTATTTGTCTTGTCATGCATTGGGTGAGCTACGCTTTGATTTTATTTGAGCATACATTCTTTCATGTGATTAACAGTTTAAAAGTGCGGAATTTAAAGTGCGAAAAATAAAAGTCCTACGCTATTACAAGGCGCGGGTCCATACATCGCCAAATTAACAAAGACCCGATTTTGAATAAAAGTGCGGAAAGTAAATGTCCTAATTATCTATTACAAGGCTTTGGGGCAAATACATTATATTTAAAAAAGGAAATAAAAGTAAACGTGCTAAAAGAAATAAGAATCGAGAGTGCGAGGGCGTTGGACCCTTTAAGGAAATTGAATTGAAATTACAACTTAATTAGTGATTAAATAAATAAAAGAAATTATTTTTATGTTTTTTAGTATTTAATGGGGATAAAGAAAATTAATTAACATTAAAAGTTAAATAAGACCCTAATTCTAAATTTGTTTTTAATTATTAAAGAGAATTGTTTAAGTTTAACCTAATTTAACCCTAATTAATTAATTACAAGTTTATTTACAAAAATAATTAATTATTAATAATAATAAGAATAAGATGAAATTATTTTACTGAGAAAAAGAATAAAAATCTAAAACCTAATTTCTACCTATTTTAGTTATTTAGAAAAAAATTAAAATTTAAACCCTAAATTAAAACTAAATTGATTATTAAATTTATTTACAAAAACTATTAATGGAATTAAAAATTAAATAAACATATTTTTTATTTTTAATGATTTCTGATTTTTTTGTATTTTATGAAAATTAATTTTATGGAATTAAATAAAACAATTAACATGATTAAAATAAATAAAAGAAAAGAATAAAAAGAGAGAAAGAAAATGCAAACATGGGGGGTGGTTGACCCAATTTGGAGGCTTATTGTGAGTAATCTGGCCCAACCGATGCAAGGCCCTTTTGACTTTCCAGCGCGTATGTGGGATAGTTGACTAGCGTACATGGTAGTCAGCACATTCTGGCCCTTGGATGGATCCCTGGGGACACTTGGCAGGTGTTGTACCCCAAATTTTGACCTAAGATACCATCTCCCATCTGCATCATTACATTGCAAGTGTTTTGACCTATTTTTATCAATTTTCAAAGCAGATTTAAAATTCATAACTTTTTCAAGTCAAGAGCTGTTTATTTTTTGAACGCTAAATTTATTAATTGATCAATGCTAAAACAATGTTTATTAATTATTTAATATCTTAAATTTAAATAATTGGAATTTATTTTCAGTTATTATATAATTTAAAGATTTATAAATAATAAAGTAAATATTTGAAAAGAAGTTTATTAATTGATCAGACAATGTTTATAAATTATTTATTATCTTAAATTTAAATAATTAGAATTCATTTCCAGTTATTGTATAATTTAAAGATTTATAAATAATAAAATAAATATTTGAAAAGAGTTTATTAATTGATCAACAATGTTTATCTAATTATTTATTATTCTAAGTTTAAATAGTTGAAATTTTATTTTCAGTTATTACAATTTAGAGAATTATAAATAATGAAGTAAATAATTGAAGAGAAGTTAATTGGTCAATGAGGTTTATTTAATTATTTATCATTCTAAATTTAAATAATTGGAATTGATTTTCAGTTATTATATAATTTAAAGAATTATAAACGATAAAATAAATAATTGGAAAGAAGGAGAGAATTAATTGGTAAAATATTGGAGTTTTATTCATTTTATTCTAATTGTTACAATTATTGTTTAAATACCGTATTTATTTACAACGTATTTACAATGATAATTTTTACAATGTTTAAAATGAAATAAAAACTATCCTAATTTTTTCCTAAGTTCTAAATCTTCATCTTCTATCCAATGCTCATTTGATTTTACCTGCAAAGAATTAAAAGAAAAGTCAGAAATGAATATATAATTAAAAACAAAAAATTAATTTAAGCGTTCATCATTAAAAGCAAACGGCTGGAATCAGTTTTTACCCTTTTTCCAAATCACGGGATTTCTCCCGGTTCACAAAAAGAGATGAATTTTTATTGATAAAAATGAATGCACAAGTTAAAACCAATATGCACAAATTCAATATTTTGTCAAAACAACATATTTCAAAATCAACATAAAATGCATAATACAAACAGCATATGCAATTTTCAACACAAGACAAAAGTCCAACGTAAACTACCCAAGATGTAGGAAGAATTCAAAAAACATAAGGCTCCCATGCTGTACAATATAGTTGACAAAGAGAAAATGTGTAGTTTTAAAACCATGTATGCAAGCAATACATTGCTATTTCTCATCATTTTCCAGCTTTCACTTTTTCAGAACTTAAAAGTACATAACAACATTTTAGTGTTTCATTTGTACTGGAGAGAGAGAAGAGAGGAAGAGTGTGGTTTTTACAGGTTTTGTCTTAGGCAGGAAATGGATACAAAACAAACAGCAGTAACACAGTAGAGAAAAGATAAGCATAGAAAAGGAATATGGACAAAACTGATGTAGCAGTAGAGATGGCAGAATATCAAAGAAAAATAGTAGAAGTATTTCAAAACCTGTAACATAAACCTCAAGGGAACCAACTGTTATAACAACAAGAAACCCCTTCAAAACGGAGAGAGTTCACAACCTGTCTCCAAGCCTCAAAAACTCAAAATTGTCAAACAAATACAACAAACAAATTCTAAAAGTCTCAAAGCAAAGCCAGAACCTGCTGTCTCAAAGTAAACACAAGTTATGGCCTAAAACCATAAAACCAGTAGAACCTGTAACACCAAAAGCGCCAGACCCTTAACCATTTCAAACCTGTTGCCCAGCAAAACCATAACCATTTCAAAGCCTAAGCCATAGTAACATCAACCAATATGGCCTAAAAAACCCAAAACCAGTAAAGCCATTACCAAAACAACAACCAATATGGCCTAAACCATAAAACCCATACAACCTGCATTCAAGACAGCCAAAACCATGGCCAAAAAAACAGTATACCCAAAACCTGCATAAGCTTATAACCAGCATAAACAAATCTGAGCATAAACCATAATACCAATTTCCAAACCCACAAAAAGCCTCAGAATATTCATCATAGGCCAATAAAAGAGGCAACAGAATCACAGCAAAGAAGAGAAGAGGAAAAAGCATACAAACGAAGGCGAAAGTCAAGCATCAACAGAGGGAAGCTAATCAAAACAAAAAATGTTCCAACAATAGCATGTTCAAGGCAATGCAAAAGCCTCACATATTCATCATAGGCCAGTAAAAAGGGCAAATCAAAAGGCATCCAACACAAGCATACAGGAAAAGCATCAAGACAACAAGAGAAGAAGAAAAAGAGTCTAAATCCAACAAAGAAGAAAGACACAAATACAGAGTACCAGGGAGCTTCGTTCACGTCTTCCCTCGCTGTCTTGGCCTCCTACGCGTATCCCCAACCTTCCTCCTCCGTCTCCAAAGGTAACATTTCACCTTCTTTTTCTTTCAAAACACCTCAATAAGCACAATAATTTGAAGTCAGAAGCAAAATGGACACCAAATCATAACATGCAATAACCAAAAACCTTAACGAAATAAAAGATGAAAATTGTACCGTGAATCTGTCGCCCTAATGCTTTGCTGGAGGGAAGAAGAAGATTGAGGATACTGGTGGCCATGGACAAGAGAGTTCAGAAGCGGGCATGTGAGCAACGAAGAAAGCAAGGCGAAGAAGATGAAGTGAAGGATGAAGAAGACGGCGCAAAACCTTAACCCTTTTCCCCCTAAACTAAACATTGTTTAACCCTAACAATTGTAAGATGTCTTTCAATTGAAATGGACCTGACCTGTTTCCACCTAAGCCCAAACGACTTTCTTACACACCCCTCGTTTCTGTTTTTTTGTTGGGCCCCCTTGAAACCCCTTTGGCCCATGCGAATTGCTTATCTACCCCCCTTTGATTCTGGACACATCTCTTTCTATTTGTTTTCTTTAGCCTTTTTTTTAGAATTTTTATTAATTAGTTAATTAGTAATTTAATTAAATAGTAGGTGTAATTTAATTAAAACATTTTTAAATAATTTGACCATTGTTTATTAAGTTTAACTTTAGGTTTAATTTAATAATTTTAGTATTCCTTTTTAATTAGATTTAAGATTAATAACCTTTTAATTTTTAATTTGGTTTAGAATTATTTAATTATTCTTAAATTAATACTTTATATAAAAATAAAAACATATAAAAATAAAAAACTTAAAAAATATTTTATTTTCCTTAATTAATTCTCTTGCGTTATTAATGTTAAACAAAAATATAAAAATGCATGTTCACATCCTTTAGTTTGTTATTTAATCATTGTTATGGTTGTATATCATTATCTGCATAATTTTCTGTTAATTATTTTGTCTTTATTTGTTTATTCCGTTTACGTCTACATCTAAGAGAAAATGATTAAATTTGTTGACTTCATGTCCTCAAGTCCAATCACGCGAACATCTGCATTTCATTAAAACTTAAGACAATTTTTCCCCAAATATTCAATGTTTTCAAAATTCATACCTTTTAAGCCAAAACTTCGACATTAGGTCGTCGTACCTTCAAAAAACCGTATGTGCCCCCTTTTCGGCCAAAACAATTTATTTTTAGTCAAACGAACAATTTTAATAAACAGATATTTCAAAAGGTTCCTATAGAGTACTATAGATACATTGGGTGCTAATACCTTCCCACTGTATAACCAACCCCCGAACCATAGATCTCTTTTCAAAAACGCCTTGTATTTTTATCACTTTTAGAAAGTATTATTTTGCATTGCATACTTTAGGGTTTTATTTCGCTCTTTCCCCTTTTCCCTTGGAAATAATAAAGCGCGGTGGAGACTCTTGCTTTTGTGAGACGAATTAATCAATAGTTCGATCTCCGATTTACCCCGCTACATTTTTTATCGCTACAGAATTGGCGACTCTGCTGGGGAAGATTGACCTCTTGCTGGTCCATCCCTAAGTGGGTTGAGCCTAATTTGTTTTATCTGTTTTATTATTATTTGATTTGTTTGATTATGTGTTTATATTGGGGTTGTTTGGGTTTTTTTTTGTAAAGGACGAATCCTATACCCGGATTAAGTTACACTTAAGGAATAGGACGGGCGGTACAGTCATGTTAACTTTGAGGGAGTAATCCCGAAGAAGGAGGCATGAGATCCCCCACTCAATGGAAGGCCCTCTTGAACTTAATATTTGTTTACCGAGTAATCGGGAAGACATTATTATTTTCGACCTAGGAGCCAGAGAAATTGAGAACCGTAGAACCCTAACCCATCTTGGCCTTTTAGGTGTAGCGCGGAGACTATAACGGAGTAATTCGGAAGTAGTTGTTACGCGATGCTACGCTCAGATGAGTTTCTCTTGAGAATATTGCTAATTATCGAGTAATCAAGACGTTGGCAATATCCGAAGGAGGAATGTAGACTCTGGGAACTCTTAGAACCTTGTCTTACATGTGTGATTGAACCGTTAGTACATACCTTGGGGTGGGCTTTACCCTCGACTCCATGCTGAAACGTTGAACCTTTGAGCCCCATGTTTGTGAACTTGTGTGTAACTGTTGCATTATCATTCATTCATGCATTCATCAACATTTTTGTAAAAAAATTGTTTTTCAAGGAACTTAGGAATGGTTTTTGCAGACATCTCAGGTACTATTATGGAATTTTGAAGGAGAAACACTCGAAGTTTTAGTTTTAAGGAGCCCGAGATTGAAGAGCTGAAGAGTTTAATTCCTAAGATCAAGAATCCGACGGATTTTCAGGAAAAGTATGGGTCCATTATACCTCTCATGAAGCGCAAAATGAAAGAAGGCATCCTTAATACGTTGGTCCAATTTTACGATCCTTTGTACCGATGTTTCACCTTTCCGGATTACCAGTTGATGCCCACCTTAGAAGAGTACTCCTACATACTTGGTTTGCCGATCACCGACTGTGTTCCTTTTTCTGGCTTAGAAGAGGAACCCAAATCTCACGAGATAGCGACCATCACCCACTTGAAGAAGTCAGAGATAGAGGAGAACATGACTACAAAAGGGGGAATCCGAGGTTTGTCTGCACAGTTTTTGTTGAGGAAAGCTCGTTATTTCGCTGAGATAAAAGATGCTATTGCCTTTGAAGACGTCTTTGCTTTACTCGCTTATGGTCTATTCTTGTTCCCTAACATTGATAAGTTTGTGGATATCAACGCCATCAGAATTTTCTTGATTGGAAATCCGGTCCCTACGCTGCTCGGAGATACCTACTATTCCATCCATCTTCGAAACTCTTATCAAGGAGGGATGATTATTTGTTGTGCACCATTGCTGTATCAGTGGTATGTTTCTCATCTACCTAGGTCTGATGTTTTCTGGGATGTCGAGAAGGAGCCGCGATGGGTGCCAAAAATTATGGCTCTCACTCATTTCGACATTGATTGGTACAATCGAGCTTACTACGACGTGAAGATCATCGATAGCTGTGGTGCTTTTCCTAACGTGCCTCTTCTTGGTACGAAAGGTGGAATTAACTATAACCCTGTTCTCGCGCGCCGTCAGTTTGGATACCCGATGAGGGACAAGCCAAACAACATCCATGTGAGTGTTTTCTTTCTACAAGAAGGACAAGATCATCAGGCAGCTAAGAGGGAGATCGAAGGAGCTTGGCGCCACATCCATAGGAAAGGGAGAGATATGTTAGGACATAGGGGTGCCGTTTCTTTGGAGCCTTATCTACAATGGGTCCGCGCTAGGGCTTGTGCTCTCAATATGCCCTATAAACCTGAGAAACCTTTATTCCCTACCGTTGCATCATCATCTGTTGTTATCCCTATCGAGAATATGGGAGAATACCAAGGAAATCTGGCTAGGATGAAGTCCGAGAGAGATGCTTGGAAAGAAAAGTATAATATGTCTGAATATGAGAATCGGGTCCTGGCTCGACAACTAAAGGAAAAGGAAGATTTGCTCTTTATTCAAGACGGTTGGTTCATTGATCATGATGAGAAACTTCGCCAAAAGGATGCTTTACTGAAGAAGTATGTTAGTGAAAGGAAGAGAAAGAGGGAAGGTTCGGTAAGCGTTGCTCTTGTTCCTAATCCGCAAAAGGAAATCATTGATCGACTGGTAGCTGAGAAGAAAGAGATGGAAGACTTTTATGAAGAGAAGATCAGGAAGCTCCGGTTACAGTTGGCATTTGGTCCTTCATCTGATGATTCTGAGTGATCTTTAGTTTTTAGTTTTATTTTTACTGATGTCATTTTGTAAAACTCTGTAAAAGGGCTTCATGTTCCAAAGTTGTAGTTTACTGCTTTATTGTTGGGTTGTTATCCCAAAGTTGTAATTTCTTGTTTTGTTGTTCCAAAGTTGTAAGTTGTAATTTACCGCTTTTGATTAATGGATTGAGTTTTTGTCGTTCCAAATTCCTTTACCATTGATGTGTGCAAAATTATCAAAGTTCCTTGAAAAACCATTAAAATGAATTATCATTTGCATCACATATCATGCATCATTCAACATTCCACTTCACATGTTTTCTAGAGTCTTATCCTTGTTTCTTTTTCCACTCCGATAGATTGTCAAGCTGTCTCATCGATACGATACTCGAGCCAATCGTCAGAGGAAAATGGAAGATCTGGAACAGGAAAACCACGAGCTTCGTGAGGAGGTCGCTACCCTTCGTGTCGGGATGGAAAAGTTAACTGCGTTAGTGGAAAGTTTGATGGCTGCTCAGAATCAGCCATCGACTACAGCTGCCGAGATTCAGACTTTAACTACTGTGGTTTCTGAGATTGTCACCGTTCCAACATCTGTGACTCAAATCAACTCTCCGCTTCAGCATCAGATGCCGAAATGTTTTCCGTGGGGAATGCCTTACAACTTTGTGCCAGAGGGGTATCAGCCTGTCGTACAGCCTTTGTTTCAACCTACTTTGTCTCTTCCTCAACCAGAAACAACTGCCATGCCGCTAGTAATCCCGTCTGGGACACCTTTCCCGCAACCGGTGATGACAACTGTCGCTCCTGTGGTTCACTCCGTGCCATACTTGAATGAACCTACTTATCCTGCCGAGCCTGCTGAAAGTTTGGGTCTTTTTGATAGAATGGAAGAATTTCAAGACCAATTCCAAGAAATGCAGAGGGAGCTCAGAGCGTTAAAGGGGAAGGATTTGTTTGGGAAGAACACTCATGACCTTTGTTTAGTTCTGAATGTCAAGATTCCAGCAAAATTCAAAGTGCCAGACTTTGAAAGATATAAGGGTGATTCGTGTCCTCGGAGTCACTTGACTATGTACGTGAGAAAGATGTCTACGTATTCTGATGATCATGACTTGTTGATTCACTATTTCCAAGACAGTTTGACGGGTGCTGCTCTAAAGTGGTATATGGGTTTAGACAGCATTCGGATCCGCAACTTTAACGATCTTAGCGAAGCCTTTGTCCACCAGTATAAGTACAACGTTGACATGGCGCCGGACAGGGATCAACTCCGGGCGATGTCCCAGAGAGACAGAGAATCTTTTAAGGAATACGCCCAGAGGTGGCGTGAAATAGCTGCTCAAATCTATCCACCCCTTGAGGAGAAAGAGATGATGAAGATATTCTTGAAGACTTTAGGTTCCTTTTACTATGAAAGAATGATTGCCAGCGCACCCAGTGACTTCACCGAAATGGTAAGCATGGGCATGCGGTTAGAGGAAGGGATTCGTGAAGGGCGTTTGGTTAAAGAAGGAAGTCCGTCTAGCAGTACTAAGAAGTTTGGAAGTGTTTTCCCGAAAAGAAAAGAACAGGATGTCAGCGCAATCTTCCCAGGGAGACCGAGGAGAGGTTACTCACACGTTGCGACAGTCACTCCGGCTGTCCGCCCAGCTTTGATGACCCCAGCTCATCAAACCCCACCAACTCAACAACGGCCATTTCAGCAGCAGCCTTGACAACAGGCTTATCCATTCAACAATCAGAACCGTTCACCAAGAAAACCGCAATTCGATGCCATTCCTAAGACTTATACTGAATTATTCCCTGCTCTTATCAGAAAGAACCTCATAACGACAAAGCCTCCTCCTGTCGCACCAAATAGTACTTCTCTGTGGTACAAGGCGGATCAGTTTTGTGAATATCATCAAGGGTCGTCGGGGCACAACCTTGAAAATTGTTTTGCTCTAAAGGAGGACGTGCAGAGGTTGATTAAGAATGGTATCTTGTCTTTCAAGGATGTTAACCCGAATGTTAGACATAATCATTTGCCTCGACATGGGGCAGCATCAGTGAATATGGTGGAAGGTTGTCCGGGAAAGTTTCGAGTTTTTCAAGTTGAACACATAAGAGAGTCGTTGATCAGGTTACATCAGAGCATAAGAAGACTTGCCTTTGTTAGGCATCAGCATGATTATGATGTTTGTGAATTTTGTTCAAGAGAGGTTGATTGCCCTATTGTGAAGGAGGATATTCAGAAATTGTTAGACCAGAGGGTTATCACTATTACATATAACAGAAATCCGGAGGATGAAGTGAATGTTATAATACCACAATTCAATTTGCCTGAATCAGTAGAGATCGTTTACGACAGTCAGACTGCACCTGTTGCTCCTTTGACCATTTATCCACCTGGCCCTGTGCCTTACAACTCAGACCAAGCTATACCGTATAAGTATAATGCCACAATGATTGAGAATAGGGTAGAAGTCCCTATACCAACAAGGCCGTCTTTTGTTAACATCGTTGATGTGAGTAGAGTTACGAGAAGTGGACGTGTCTTTGCAGCAGTACCTTTGAAGAGACCAGATGTTCAAGTTAGGAGACCCATACCGGAAGAAATTCCAGCGAGAAATGTTGAACCAAGGGTTGAGATAGGCCGATCCAATGAACTTATCCCTCGCCCTGAGGATGATGAGATTCTGAAGCTTATCAAGAGAAGTGAATATAAGATTGTGGACCAACTATTGCAAACTCCTTCCAAGATTTCTTTGCTTGCTTTACTGAGAGATTCTGGTGCCCATAGAGAAGCTTTGATGAAGGTCTTGGACCAGGCATTCGTGGATCATGATGTGACGGTTGACCAATTTGATGGAATTGTGGGAAATATTACTTCGTGTAACAATCTTGGTTTCAGTGATGAAGAGCTTCCGGAGGAGGGAAGGAACCATAATATGGCTTTGCATATCTCAATAAATTGTGGGAATGATACTTTATCAATTGTGTTGGTAGATACAGGTTCGTCGTTAAATGTAATGCCCAAGACTACATTGACTCGACTCTCATATCCAGGTGCTCCCATGAGACCCAGTGGAGTAATTGTCAAGGCGTTTGATGGTTCTAGGAAGACTGTCATTGGTGAAGTGGATCTTCCTATAGTAATTGGCCCTCATACTTTTCAGATCACTTTTCAAGTAATGGATATTCGTGCCGCCTACAGTTGCCTATTGGGTCGTCCATGGATCCATGATGCAGGGGCAGTCACTTCCACGCTCCATCAGAGATTGAAGTTTGTAAGGCATGGAAAGCTGGTAATGATTGGTAGAGAGCAGGCTATGGTGGTAAGCCATTTTTCATCTTTCTCTTTTATTGATGTTGATGAGGATGTTGGAACCCAATTCCAAGCTCTATCTGTTGCTAATAATGAAGTGAAGAAGCAAGGGACATCTATTTCTTCTTTTGAGGATGCGCGACGATTGGTTGAAAGTGGTTCGGCTGAAGGTTGGGGCCAGGTGTTGACTTTGCCCGAGAACAAGTCTGGAGAAGGTCTTGGTTTTCATCCCGTGTCTACAAGAGTCAAGCAGGAAGTAGTTACTCGTCCAATACAAGAGGTTTTCCGAAGCGTAGGTTTTATCCATCCGACTCCTCGTGAAGTTGATGCTATAATAGGAGACGATTCTGAAGAGGATTTACCCGATTTTCTGACGCATGGAGTGGTTTGCCAGAACTGGATTGTTGTTGATGTTCCTGTTGTGTTGCACATTTCTGAGTAATGTTTTATTTTATTTTTGAAAAAAATTTCGCTCTGCCCAAGGCGAAAAGTATTTGTGTCGGGCTATGTTGAAAATAAATCCTTTTGCTCTGCCCAAGGCAAAAGAGAAAATGTTTGGGCTCTTTGTTTCAAGTATTTCCCTTCATGAATAAAAATGTTATTTTGTCCACTACTGTTTTATTTTTCATTTTTTCTGGGAAATAGTAATGAAAATTAATTGGTAGTAATAGGAAAATATAATAATATTTTGTTTCATTTATACAACATTCATATTAATCGATTTCTAAAATAAAGCATAATCATATGTGCAGATTAATCCATGACTTAACCATTGAAAACAATGATCCTATGCCCTCTCCCAACTTTGAATTCCCTGTGTTCAGAGCCGAAGAAGAGGATAGTGAAGAGATTCCTGATGAAATTTCCCGTTTGCTTGAGCACGATGAAAAGACTATTCAGCCGTTTGAAGAGCCTATAGAGTTGATCAATTTGGGTGATGAAGAAGATAGAAAGGAAGTTAAGGTCGGAGCATTGCTTATCCCAGAGGTTAAAGAGAAAATGTTGGAGCTTCTCAAAGAGTATGTTGATGTGTTTGCTTGGTCCTACCAAGATATGCCCGGTTTGGACAACGATATCGTGGAGCATCGTTTACCGTTGAAACCTGAATGTCCGCCGATTAAGCGGAAGTTGAGAAGGACTCGTCCCGATATGGCTGACAAGATCAAAGAAGAAGTTCAGAAGCAGATTAATGCAGGTTTCCTTGTTACATCGGTCTATCCTCAATGGTTAGCCAATATAGTGCCTGTTGCTAAGAAAGATGGCAAAGTTCGGATGTGTGTAGACTATAGAGATCTGAATAGAGCTAGCCCAAAGGATGACTTCCCATTACCGCACATTGACGTATTGGTCGACAGTACCGCAAAGTTCAAAGTCTTTTCTTTCATGGATGGTTTCTCTGGTTAAAATCAAATCAAGATGGCACCAGAAGATATGGAGAAGACAGCTTTCATTACACCGTAGGGAACATTTTGTTATCGGGTTATGCCGTTTGGTTTGAGGAATGCTGGTGCAACATACCAAAGGGCCATGACTGCTTTGTTCCATGACATGATGCATAAAGAGATAGAAGTGTATGTAGATGACATGATTGCCAAATCACAAACTGAAGAAGATCATTTGGAACATTTATTGAAGTTATTCCAGCGTTTGAGAAAGTATAAACTCCGTCTGAATCCCAACAAGTGCACTTTTGGTGTTCGTTCTGGAAGACTTCTGGGTTTCATTGTCAGTCAGAAAGGTATTGAGGTAGATCCTGATAAAGTCAAAGATATTCGGGAAATGCCCGCACCCAAGACGGAAAAACAAGTAAGAGGATTCCTTGGGAGACTGAACTATATTTCTAGATTTATATCTCATATGACTGCTACCTGTGGGCCGATTTTCAAGCTTCTCAGAAAGAACCAAGGATGTGTGTGGACAGAAGATTGTTAGAGAGCTTTTGATAGCATCAAAGAATATTTACTTGAACCTCCCATTTTGATTCCTCCGGTGGAAGGAAGACCTTTGATTATGTACCTGACTATATTGGAAGATTCCATGGGATGTGTGCTTGGTCAACAAGATGAGACTGGAAGAAAGGAACATGCTGTATATTATCTGAGTAAGAAATTCACAAACTGTGAGTCTCGATACTCATTGCTTGAGAAAACCTGTTGTGCTTTAGCTTGGGCTGCTCGCCGTCTGCGCCAGTATATGATTAACCACACCACTTGGTTGATCTCCAAAATGGATCCGATCAAGTATATCTTTGAGAAGCCCACCTTATCTGGAAGAATAGCCCGTTGGCAGATGTTGTTATCCGAATATGACATTGAGTATCACACTCAGAAAGCAATCAAAGAGAGTATTTTAGCCGATCATTTGGCTCACCAACCAATTGACGATTATCAATCCATCAAGTTTGATTTCCCAGATGAAGATGTTATGTACTTGAAAGCTAAAGATTGTGAAGAGTCGTTACCTGAAGAAGGACCCGATCCCGAATCCCATTGGGGTTTGATATTTGACGGAGCTGTGAATTCTTATGGAAATGGAATTGGGGCAATCATCGTCACTCCCCGAGGTACTCATATCCCGTTCACGGCGAGATTGAAGTTTGACTGCACGAACAACATGGCTGAGTATGAGGCATGTATTATGGGTCTCGAAGAAGCAGTGGATCTAAGGATTAAGATTCTTGATATTTACGGAGATTCGGCATTGGTAATTAATCAAATCAAAGGAGAATGGGAGACTCGTCATCCTGGTTTGATCCCTTACAGAGACTATGCTAGAAGATTGTTAACTTTCTTCAACAAAGTGGAATTACATCATATCCCTAGAGATGAAAACCAAATGGCTGATGCTTTAGCTACTTTGTCTTTGATGTTTCAAGTGAATGGTTGGAACGATGTGCCTACAATCCGGGTTATGCGCCTCGACAGACCTGCTCATGTGTTCTCAGTAGAAGAGGTTACTGACGACAAAACGTGGTTCTATGACATTAAACGTGTTCTTCAAACTCAAGAGTACCCGCCTGGGGCATCCAATAAAGACAGGAAGACGTTGAGAAGATTAGCAAGCAGTTTCTTCCTCAATGAAGAAGTATTGTATAAGAGGAATTACGACATGGTCTTGCTCAGATGTGTAGACAGACGTGAAGCAGACATGCTGATGCAAGAAGTACATGAAGGATCTTTTGGCACTCATGCCAACGGACATGCAATGGCTAGAAAGATGCTGAGAGCTGGTTACTATTGGATGACAATGGAACCTGATTGCTGCAAATATGTGAAGAAATGCCATAAATGCCAGATTTATGCGGACAAGATGCATGTGCCACCGACTCTCCTCAATGTTATCTCTTCACCTTGGCCTTTCTCTATGTGGGGCATTGATATGATTGGAATGATTGAACCCAAAGCTTCAAATGGTCATCGTTTCATCTTGGTAGCGATCGATTATTTTACTAAATGGGTGGAAGCAGCATCTTATGCTAATGTAACCAGACAGGTGGTAGTCAGATTTATCAAGAATCAGATCATTTGTCGATACGGTATCCCGAGCAAGATCATCACTGATAATGGTTCGAATTTGAATAACAAGATGATGAGAGAGCTTTGTGAAGAGTTCAAGATCGAACATCATAATTCTTCTCCTTACAAACCGAAGATGAATGGGGATGTTGAGGCTGCTAACAAGAATATCAAGAAGATTGTCCAGAAGATGGTGGTAACTTATAAAGATTGGCATGAAATGCTTCCGTTTGCTCTGCATGGATACCGTACTTCAGTTCGAACTTCAACAGGTGCAACCCCATTTTCCCTAGTTTATGGTATGGAAGCAGTACTCCCCGTGGAGGTTAAGATTCCGTCTCTGAGAGTGTTGATGGAAGCTAAACTTTCTGAGGCTGAATGGTGTCAAAGTAGATATGATCAGTTGAATTTAATTGAGGAAAAGAGATTGACAGCTTTGTGTCACGGTCAATTGTATCAGCAGAGAATAAAGAAGGCTTTTGATAAGAAGGTTCGACCACGCGAGTTCAGAGAAGGTGACCTTGTGCTCAAGAAGATATTATCTTTCTAACCTTATTCTAGGGGCAAGTGGGCTCCGAATTATGAAGGACCGTATGTCGTTAAGAAAGTTTTCTCTGGAGGTGCTTTGATTCTCACCAATATGGACGGTGAAGAGCTCCCGCGTCCCATGAACGCTGATGCAGTCAAGAAGTATTTCACTTAGGTTTGAGTTGACAGTTCGCTAAGTTGAAAACCCGAAGGGGCGGCTTAGGCAAGCTTTTGGTCAGACCAGTCTTGGCATTTGAACACATTTCGGAATTCGAAGTTGTTAGGGAGAATAGTGATCATTGTTTTTGTGTAACCCTTTCTTTCATGTACTATTTCCCAAACTTTTGTAAACCGTTGGAGTCGCGTTGTTAGCGAGCTACCATCTTATTAATGAAATTTGAGCATTTACCTTTTGTGGGCAAAATTTTAATTTTATGACAATATTTGAAACAAAGTTATTTAAAGTATTTTTATTTTAAAAATGTGTCATGAATAATGAAAGGAATATTAACAGTTGTTCCTAGGATGGTCAAGCCATGAAATGCAAAACAATACAGTAATTTATCCTTGCATGATGAACATGTTTTATTTCAAAATCGTCATGAGGTGTCGGTTGTGTAAACTTGTGTTTCTGGTGGTACTAAGTTTGGTGACTCCCCAGCTGTTCCAATTAAGTGTTGTTTTGGTTACCTTTATTTAGGCGATTTCTGAAGTGTGGTACGCTTTGTCTCATGCCAGTGGTCTATTGGCATTAGAAGATTGGACTTGAATACTTTTCTCCTCATAAGACTTGAACCTTGTGGCGTGTTACGCTCCGACGTTGCTTTGTGTTTCCAGTTCCAGTTATCTTCCGTCTTTTTAAGATTGGCCGAGTATCTATCTTTTTTTTGTGACATCTTATCGTCTTCAGGATATTCCATCTGTTCGTTTTGTCAGCATAACATTCATTTATTCATTTACACTTATATCACGCATGCATATTCACATTTGCCGTTGATTTTGGGTTGTACTTTGTTTATTCAAACAGCGTACATGTTTCTTTCCAAGTAGAAGGTTAGCTTAGGCAGAAAATGTGCTTCCTTTCTAAATTCCCCAACTGAGCTAATCCTCATGGATGATTTTTGATTTAGCTTACCTTGTCCATTTCTGGATAGGATGAATTCCCCAATCGAGTTACTTTCTCATTGGGTGGAGTCTTGTTTGATTGTTTTCTCTCTAGTTATTCCTGGATGAAGTTGTTGTCTCTTGCGTAGGCTATCTCATGATTTTCCCCAGTGAAGTCGCGACCTAGATGATTGGTGCATTTATTTTGCACATTTAAGTATGTGATCTCTTCGGGAAGGATTGATTCATGATTCTCTTTGACGAAGATTTTATTCTCTGCCAGTGTCATCGCAATTTCCTTCTAAATTACTATTTTTGGAAAACGACAAGCGGCGGTCTCTTCATGAGCAACTTGTACGTTATAGACATCGTTGGAAAACGACAAGCGGCAGCTCTTCACGAGCAACTTGTACGTTATTATATTTTTTTGGAAAACGACAAGCGGCAGTCTCTTTATTTGAGAAACTTGTACGTTATTATTATTTTGGAAAACGGCAAGCGGAAGTCTCTTTATTTGAGCAACTTGCACGTTATTATTTTTCTGGAATACAGCAAGTGGCAGCTTCTTTATTTGAGCAGCTTGTATGTTATTGGTATTTTTTTGGAATACAGCAAGCGGCAGCTTCTTTATTTGAGCAGCTTGTATGTTATTGACATCCCTGGACGACAACAAGTGGCAGCCTCTTTATTTGAGCAGCTTGTGTATCTACAACCATATTATATCTCAGCATTAATTGGTATATCTCGGGAAATCTCGCTGTGAAGTTTGTTATGAATCTTTACCTTCCGAAGTTGGTAATCCATTATCAGCAAATCTGATACTCTCTGTCTATCATTAACCTTGAGTTGTGAACTCACTGATATTTTTGGGTCAATAATCTATTTTATGGCCTATGCAAGATACCTTCTTCGTTAGGGTCAGAGGTCGTATTCTCTCAATTGTATTCGCCGTCAAGAGTCTGTCATTTGAAATCGATGGCTCATTTCCCCAGTAGTGTATAATCCATGTCTCTGAGTTTTGTTGGTGTTTGATTTCTCCAACATTGTCTTGTTTCATACGAAATCTTTCTCTGAATTCAATCATTACATTCATATCAAACATGATGGTGGTATCTTAGGGCAAAAATATGCGTATTATGTATTTAAGTACCTTCAATCTCGTTGAAACGAAGATTTTAATCTTCATATCTCCGGATAGAAGAAACTTTAATAGGGGCAGCTGTTGTACCCCAAATTTTGACCTAAGATACCGTCTCCCATCTGCATCATTACATTGCAAGTGTTTTGACCTATTTTTATCAATTTTCAAAGCAGATTTAAAATTCATAACTTTTTCAAGTCAAGAGCTGTTTATTTTTTGAACGCTAAATTTATTAATTGATCAATGCTAAAACAATGTTTATTAATTATTTATTATCTTAAATTTAAATAATTGGAATTTATTTTCAGTTATTATATAATTTAAAGATTTATAAATAATAAAGTAAATATTTGAAAAGAAGTTTATTAATTGATCAGACAATGTTTATTAATTATTTATTATCTTAAATTTAAATAATTGGAATACATTTTCAGTTATTATATAATTTAAAGATTTATAAATAATAAAATAAATATTTGAAAAGAGTTTATTAATTGATCAACAATGTTTATCTAATTATTTATTATTCTAAGTTTAAATAGTTGAAATTTTATTTTCAGTTATTACAATTTAGAGAATTATAAATAATGAAGTAAATAATTGAAGAGAAGTTAATTGGTCAATGAGGTTTATTTAATTATTTATCATTCTAAATTTAAATAATTGGAATTGATTTTCAGTTATTATATAATTTAAAGAATTATAAACGATAAAATATATAATTGGAAAGAAGGAGAGAATTAATTGGTAAAATATTGGAGTTTTATTCATTTTATTCTAATTGTTACAATTATTGTTTAAATACCGTATTTATTTACAACGTATTTACAATGATAATTTTTACAATGTTTAAAATGAAATAAAAACTATCCTAATTTTTTCCTAAGTTCTAAATCTTCATCTTCTATCCAATGCTCATTTGATTTTACCTGCAAAGAATTAAAAGAAAAGTCAGAAATGAATATATAATTAAAAGCAAAAAATTAATTTAAGCGTTCATCATTAAAAGCAAACGGCTGGAATCAGTTTTTACCCTTTTTGCAAATCACGGGATTTCTCCCGGTTCACAAAAAGGGATGCATTTTTATTGATAAAAATGAATGCACAAGTTAAAACCAATATGCACAAATTCAATATTTTGTCAAAACAGCATATTTCAAAATCAACATAAAATGCATAATACAAACAGCATATGCAATTTTCAACACAAGACAAAAGTCCAACGTAAACTACCCAAGATGTAGGAAGAAGTCAAAAAATATAAGGCTCCCATGCTGTACAATATAGTTGACAAAGAGAAAATGTGTAGTTTTAAAACCATGTATGCAAGCAATACATTGCTATTTCTCATCATTTTCCAGCTTTCACTTTTTCAGAACTTAAAAGTACATAACAACATTTTAGTGTTTCATTTGTACTAGAGAGAGAGAAGAGAGGAAGAGTGTGGTTTTTACAGGTTTTGGCTTAGGCAGGAAATGGATACAAAACAAACAGCAGTAACACAGTAGAGAAAAGATAAGCATAGAAAAGGAATATGGACAAAACTGATGTAGCAGTAGAGATGGCAGAATATCAAAGAAAAATAGTAGAAGTATTTCAAAACCTTTAACATAAACCTCAAGGGAACCAACTGTTATAACAACAAGAAACCCCTTCAAAATGGAGAGAGTTCACAACCTGTCTCCAAGCCTCAAAAACTCAAAATTGTCAAACAAATACAACAAACAAATTCTAAAAGTCTCAAAGCAAAGCCAGAACCTGCTGTCTCAAAGTAAACACAAGCTATGGCCTAAAACCATAAAACCAGTAGAACCTGTAACACCAAAAGCGCCAGACCCTTAACCATTTCAAACCTGTTGCCCAGCAAAACCATAACCATTTCAAAGACTAAGCCATAGTAACATCAACCAATATGGCCTAAAAAACCCAAAACCAGTAAAGCCATTACCAAAACAACAACCAATATGGCCTAAACCATAAAACCCATACAACCTGCATTCAAGACAGCCAAAACCATGGCCAAAAAACCAGTATACCCAAAACCTGCATAAGCTTATAACCAGCATAAACAAATCTGAGCATAAAACATAATACCAATTTCCAAACCCACAAAAAGCCTCAAAATATTCATCATAGGCCAATAAAAGAGGCAACAGAATCACAGCAAAGAAGAGAAGAGGAAAAAGCATACAAACGAAGGCGACAGTCAAGCATCAACAGAGGGAAGCTAATCAAAACAAAAAATGTTCCAACAATAGCATGTTCAAGGCAATGCAAAAGCCTCACATATTCATCATAGGCCAGTAAAAAGGGCAAATCAAAAGGCATTCAACACAAGCATACAGGAAAAGCATCAAGACAGCAAGAGAAGAAGAAAAAGAGTCTAAATCCAACAAAGAAGAAAGAAACAAATACAGAGTACCAGGGAGCTTCGTTCACGTCTTCCCTCGTCGTCTTGGCCTCCTACGCGTATCCCCAACCTTCCTCCTCCGTCTCCAAAGGTAACATTTCACCTTCTTTTTCTTTCAAAACACCTCAATAATCACAATAATTTGAAGTCAGAAGCAAAATGGACACCATATCATAACATGCAATAACCAAAAACCTTAACGAAATAAAAGATGAAAATTGTACCGTGAATCTGTCGCCCTAATGCTTTGCTGGAGGGAAGAAGAAGATTGAGGATACTGGTGGCCATGGACAAGAGAGTTCAGAAGCGGGCATGTGAGCAACGAAGAAAGCAAGGCGAAGAAGATGAAGTGAAGGATGAAGAAGACGGCGCAAAACCTTAACCCTTTTTTCCCCTAAACTAAACATTGTTTAACCCTAACAATTGTAAGATGTGTTTCAATTGAAATGGACCTGGCCTATTTCCACCTAAGCCCAAACGACTTTCTTACACACCCCCCGTTTCTGTTTTTTTGTTGGGCCCCCTTGAAACCCCTTTGGCCCATGCGAATTGCTTATCTACCCCCCTTTGATTCTGGACACATCTCTTTCTATTTGTTTTCTTTAGCCTTTTTTTTAGAATTTTTATTAATTAGTTAATTAGTAATTTAATTAAATAGTAGGTGTAATTTAATTAAAACATTTTTAAATAATTTGACCATTGTTTATTAAGTTTAACTTTAGGTTTAATTTAATAATTTTAGTATTCCTTTTTAATTAGATTTAAGATTAATAACCTTTTAATTTTTAATTTGGTTTAGAATTATTTAATTATTCTTAAATTAATACTTTATATAAAATTAAAAACATATAAAAATAAAAAACTTAAAAAATATTTTATTTTCCTTAATTAATTCTCTTGCATTATTAATGTTAAACAAAAATATAAAAATGCATGTTCACATCCTTTAGTTTGTTATTTAATCATTGTTATGGTTGTATATCATTATCTGCATAATTTTCTGTTAATTATTTTGTCTTTATTTGTTTATTCCGTTTACGTCTACATCCAAGAGAAAATGATTAAATTTGTTGACTTCATGTCCTCAAGTCCAATCACGCGAACATCTGCATTTCATTAAAACTTAAGACAATTTTTCCCCAAATATTCAATCTTTTCAAAATTCATACCTTTTAAGCCAAAACTTCGACATTAGGTCGTCGTACCTTCAAAAAACCGTCTGTGCCCCCTTTTCGGCCAAAACAAATTATTTTTAGTCAAACGAACAATTTTAATAAACAGATATTTCAAAAGGTTCCTATAGAGTACTATAGATACATTGGGTGCTAATACCTTCCCACTGTATAACCAACCCCCGAACCATAGATCTCTTTTCAAAAACGCCTTGTATTTTTATTACTTTTAGAAAGTATTATTTTGCATTGCATACTTTAGGGTTTTATTTCGCTCTTTCCCCTTTTCCCTTGGAAATAATAAAGCGTGGTAGCGACTCTTGCTTTTGTGAGACTAATTAATCAATAGTTCGATCTCCGATTTACCCCGCTACATTTTTTATCACTACAGCAGGAAAGGCGTTTGGTGGACCACTGGATGAGTGCAGCGCTGGAACATGTTAGAGAAAAAATTATGGAATATACAAGGGGACCTGGGAATCGAACCCAGGTCCCAGTACCTGCATGACAGCTAAGCTACCAATCCAACCAAAGTGTTTCTTTGTTAATTTAATGGAATAGAAATAATATAAGAGAACAACACGCTTATGGTACATCACGCGCCAAAAATTCAAATGAGCAAGTCATCCTGGGACACGTACACCTTCTTCTTCATTTGCCTGAAATTAGAAAATAGATACAGGGGGTTTTAAACCCCCACTAAGTCAAACCTGCAAAAAATAGCGAACAGCACATAGTGAAAAAGAAAAAGGGCGCGATGGTTAATTTCTATTCGTTGGAAGGTCCTGGTTTCAATGGTATTGGTCTTATGGTCCAATTTTTCCATATGAATGAAACCCCAAAATTGGAGCTCTGAAACCCTAAGCAGCTTTCATGGTAACTTTGCATACATGCAGGCATTCTTCAATTGAATTGTGCCATTAGCTTCAGAATCATCATATTAGTATAAATCAAACATTAAAACATATGGAAAATGCATGTAAATTCAAATACGATTAAGAAAATTTTCATGAACAGGGCGACTGTGTTCTACCACTTCTTCGAGTATGGAGACTTGGCTTTGATTGGAAAAGATTCCTGGTAGTGTCAGGAGTCTATTGGAATGCTTTGGCAGTCTTGAATTATGCTCTAGCTGTCAAAACAGTTTCAAGGTTTTTCTTCAAAAAATGCAAAGTTGTTCTTGTGGTTTATGTGCAGCTTCTTGTCCTTGTGCATTAGGTTTTGTTTGTATATGTATGTAGCATGATTAGGTCAAGCAAAACAAGCCCATGATCCATTGTTTTAATGCTTTTCAATATTTGATTTTCCATGATCTTTTTCAAATCTCTTTGCCATGAAAACTTGCCTATTTGCATAGAATCTTTCCTTTTTGATTGTGCACAAAATCTTGAGGTCATGATGGATAAAAATGCTGCATAAAAAGATTTGAAAGGTGGCATTTGATATTTTTGTCATATTTAATTTTAATTAAGTGAATTAATAATAATAAAAATTCAAATAATTAATAAAAAATGATGAAATAACTCCCTTGGATGTCAATGGGTCGTGCATAGCTTTTGGATAAGGATTCATGGAAGAAAATGAGGCCCATTAGCAATTTTAAGGCATTTGAAGCAAAGTTGACTTTTCAAAATTCCCAAATATTTCCCAACTTCCACAAGTCATATCTTGCTCAATTTTTAAGCTTTGATCATGTTCTTGGACATTTTGGAAAGGTCTTGAAGTCCTCTAACCAATGCCTTTGGTCCCATGTCATTTGGATTTACCAATCTCAAGTTATGGTCTTTGACTTAAAGTTCCTTTTTGTTGACTTTTGAAAATGACCTATAATGTTGAGATTGATAACTTTTTGTGAGAGCATTTCTTGGACTTGAAGTGTGAAGATGAGTTGTAGGAAATGTCATTCTATTCAAAATGAGATTTGGATGGAATTTTTCTGATAAACCATGTGGAAGTTATGCCCTGGTCAATTTGCAGTTGACTTTTTCAGTTGTCCAAAAATAGAAACTTTTGCATCTTGAGACTTTTTGAGCCATGCCTTGAGAATCATGATCAAGAATTGATCAAATGATGTTTGTGGCTTCAAAATAAGATGTTGACCAAAATTTTTGACTTTTGACTGTCAAATGACCATTTTGCCCCTACAGTTGAATGTGAAGCAATTAGGGTTTTTGACTGTGCAATCTTGTGTTGTGAGTCTTGAAACTTGGCATGAGGATGCTTGAAAATGTTTATAGGCATGTGGGACTTGTTTGGACCCTTGGAAATCTCAACTTCTTTGCCAGAACCAAAACCCTAATTTTACTGGCTTAGGAGGATGGTTGACTGTGTAGCCCTTGAGTAGACTTTGAACCATTTGCTTGTCATAACTTTGAAGATTATGGGAGGGCAAATTTTGGGGTACAACACTAAGCATGGGTTGTAGGTGATGCCCCCACTAATTCCAAGTAGAGGGACATTAGTGAATTCCCCACAACGGTCAACAATAATAACATTCTCTTTGGATTGAGAACACCAATGAATATCTGAATGTTTGAGTGTCATTAACCTTTGCGACCACCTTAATCCTTGTTCATTCTTTAAGACTGATTGGGGAAGATGAGAAATAAACCATCTTGCCAGGAGGGGAGTGAAACACATAAGGACACCTCTTTTCCTCATTGTGCGAGTGTGAAAAGAGTGTAAGATATCCCCTAGCAATGTAGGCACCGGATTGCGTGACATGAAGATTTTGAAGGCACTCACATCTATGAGTTGATCAAGATTGGGGAACAAGACCATCACATAGATAAGAAGAGCGAAAATTTCCTCAAATGCTTGAAAGTCTAAGGAATTCCAACAGCTTTGGGCTTTCTCAAACAGGTACTTTGCTAAGAAGCCATTGAAACCACTTCTAATTTCCCAATGAGTTGTGATATCAGATGAGTGCAAGTGCAGAGCTTGAGCAATCTCTTCTGGCTTTGGATCTCTTTATGTACCATTGAAAGGTAGTTGATTGAGAATGGGAATCCTTAAGAGTTGAGAGAATTCTTCCAAAGTAGGCACAAGCTGATAGTCGGGAAATGTGAAGCAATGGTGCAAAGGATCAAAGAACTGGAAAATCACCTTCATCATATCCTCCTTTGTGTTGGAGGTGACAATGTTGAGTAGAAGACCATGCCTCTCGGTGAATGGAGAGTTCGCAGTGATCCTTGAAGCTATCTCCTTGAGTTGCGGAGGAATTCTTACAAGGTTGACTTGGATAGTTTTCCTGCGAAGTGAATCCATATCGTACAAAACAAAAACAAAGATGAATCTCCAAAATCCTTGAAATGGTTAGTGGATTTATATGATGCTCATGCTGTCCATGATGTTATGCACAAGTATGTATTATACAAGCAAAACAAGCAAGTTCTAAGTTTAGGCTTGCATGGGGTTTTATAGGTAAGTACCCTCTTGAAGTTTAGTTGGCTTAAACCTGTCCTAATAATAGTAACCGGGTTCTAAGGAGCTCAATATCACTGGATTGTTTCCTTGGTCATTGTTTCAGCTCAAGCCTCTTTAATGGTGACCGAAATATCCCAAGAAACCAACCCTCAATGAGTGTAGTATCGACTATCTACCAACTTCGGACTGCACCAAAGTCGGTCATCTCACTACATCCTAAAGGCCAAGTTGGTCAAGTAAAGGGTTCTAGAAGTTCATTAGTGCTTCATGACATCACTCAGCGGCCCCGTATTCTCTTTGATTGACTCAAAGGTTACCGGTACCCACAAATATGTCACACTAACATAGCTATTGCTTAGACCATGTCGGTATACCCCTCACAGTTTCCATAACGTATTTCTATTTACCTATAATGTTTCCCAAATCTGGGTGGAGGATTCAAACCCAAACAAAGAACCATAATGTAAAGCAAACAAATCAAATAAATGTAAGCAAATAAATGTGATATAGCCCTAAGGTAACCCCACTTTTATAATATTCCCCAGCAGAGTCGCCAGTTCAATGATACGGTGGGAGAACTGACTTGAGGGTTTTGTAATTGATTGCAAATGTTACGGTTAGCAAGAGTCGCCACCGACTTTTCTTTTATCCAAAAAGAAAGGTAAAAAAGCACAAGAAAGACCTTTGAGATGTTTTCTTGAGTTCGGGGGGTAGATTATGAAAAGGGAAGGTATTAGTACCCTTTTCATCCATGATTTTCCATGGGCTCTTAGTTACTTGCTAGATCACTTGCTTTTGTTGTTTGAAAATGTGTGTGTGGTTTTGAAAGTATTTTGTAAATAGGCCATTCGTTTAGGCAATCTTTGTAATGATTCTCGTTCGTAAGAATGTATACAAAGATGTTTGTCTTTTGAAAATGTTTTCAATGTTTGTAAGATGTTTTTGAAATGTGTGTGTTTGTTTTGGAAAATAGAAAGGATAGTTTTTTGGAAATAGAGCAAGTAACTAGAAGTAATCTACCTACTCAAAATATCTTTCTTATGCATTTTCTATTCTTTGACATTGTTGTCTTACCATTGATTTGGTAAGCAACCCTATCTTTGGGTGTAAACGGGACGGGCGTGGGTCATCGTATAACCATGATTAGCAATGTTTGCAAAGTATCTTAGCATTTTTGAGGGACCAAGATCATTTTGTAAGGCAACTTTGAATAGCGTCATCGAGGGACTATGATCTTATATTTGTTTGTTTTTCCAAGATACTTCACATGCGTAATATGGCTATTTTTGTATAAGGAAACCTAGTGGAGAAACCCTAAGGGTGCTTGTGTGCAAGTGCGTTATTTTCATGATTTGATTTTGTCTTGGATTTAGGGTTTTCTATTTAATTTGTTTTTATCTTACCATACAAACCCTAATTACTAACATGGCATGTAAAGCGGTAAATTGCATAATGTAAAGATTACTAAGCTATTACAATAATTTATGGGAGGGGGAATACAATTTGAATGGGGATTTGCAAGAATGTAAATCTAAATAAATTATTACAACCAAATCGAATTTGTACGAATATTAGAATAAACAATATTTAAGTGTGCCATATTATGTACATGCAAGAAAAGATTTTTGTTTTGTTTTTTATGTGAAAAGGGAATTTAACCTAACCCTAAAAATATAAGGAAAAGGAATTAATTCTTAAAAGAAAGGGTTAACCCTAATTTCTAGTTTGAAAGAAATAAGGTTCTTATGTATTATTTTTTTGTGTATTTTTGTATTTAAAAATAATAAATAATATTGTAAGGAGATATTTAGTTTTTACATGTTAAAATAAATATTTACAAATATGGAATGAAAAGAAAATAAAACAAATTAAACTAAACCTATTTTATTTATGTTTACAAGTTTATTAAGAAAAATAATTAATATATAACTAAGATAAAATATATTTTTTATGTGAAAAATAAAATAAAATAAAATAAAATGCCATATCATCATATTTATATTTTTTAGGATTTTTATGCATTAAAGAAAATATTTAATAAACAAAAATGAAAATAAAACAAATAAAATAAAAAATATAAAAATAGTTTGGCCAGGGGGTGTTCTAAGCAATCAAGTGGTGAAAGTTAGAAAAAAAACAAGGCCCACCGTGGAGGCCCAATCCTGCAAAACAAGCCAAAAATGGAAAAGGAAAAATATGGAAAAAACAAAAGGTAGCCCCAATGTTCGAACCCAGGACATGTGTCTCACCAGCGCGCTACCTTGCCACTGGGGTGGCTATACATCCGTTGATTAATGTGAAACAAAAATAACATAACACAAACAAAGTCCTTGCCTTGTACTTCATCTTCTTCCTCTAGTCAGCAAGATGCTCTGTAACTTTCTCATCTCTCAATAAAAATGGAAACTGATAAATGAATGTTGTAGCATTTTTTCTCACGATTCTAACCATGTAAATTATGTAAGCTAACAATCAAAGATCAAGATGAATTTTAAAAGTCCTAAATTAAAACCTAATTTTTACAGGAATTTGAAATTTAAAATTCTCTCAACTCAGGCCAAATAAATGCAAGATATATACATGTACAGCTTCGTAGCAATGAGGTCTACATTGTTTATTCACAAATCATGGACAATGGATGCCTGTATGAAGAGATAGAAGTTGAGATTTTACCTCTTTCAGTTGAAATCGTGAATGGAGTTTGAGTGAGTTTTATGGAGGCCTGATGATTGCTTGAGCTTGCTTGAACCTCCATGAGTGTGTTCCAATCCTTGCCTTGCTTTGGAAGTGCCTGGAACTCTCTACCCAAGTCAACCTGCAAGCTTTGGAAACAAAAATGGCAGATGATGGAGAAGGATTTACAGTACAGGGATGAGGGTCTGGATCAATTAGATATCAAGTAGGTATAGTGTTTTGATGATTGAAACTTGAAACGCATGAGCCAAATGATGGATTGCTAAGCTTATGCAAAAATTGCAAGTTTTGACAGTTTTTTGGTGAAAGGGAGTTTGGGAGTCTTTCAGGCCTCTAGTAATCGTGTTTCTAATTGTAATGTCTTTGTGTATTTGTATGGGATAGGTTTAAAGTCAGCTCTTCAACAGATTTGTGAGTTCTAGCCTTTTGGCACACTTTCTTGCTTTTGAAGCAAAATGAAGGGACAAGGCTTTACCTGCTTATACTGGCTTGTTTAGGGTTGGTATAAGTTCTATACAAATTTCCTTAGGCTTGTGGTACTTGTATATGCAAAGGAGACAAGTTCAATTCTCAAGATTTGTAAAGTTTGCAAAAGTGAAGCTTTTTCAAAATGGCAATGGCCACTTTATGCCATTTATGGAATTACAACTTGGGTAAAGATTCTAGGACTTGGATTAAAGCTTTGTCAATTGAGTAAGAATTAAATTATGGAGTAAGAAACAAGTTTTGGACCTGTAAAGCATGGATTATGCAGCATAGGTACTGATTGGAACTTTGTTCTTCATGAAATGACTTGAATCAAAAGTGAGAAATTGTTAACTTCATCTCTTCGATTCTCTCTACTTAAAAATTATCTTGAGGAGTTCTCTGACATTTTGGAAAGCTTGAAATGTTCTCTATAAATCATATTTGAAATGAATTTCAAGACTCCTCTTGGAACTAGGTGAAAAATTTCCATGAAGTTGGGTCCAAAACCTGCCTAAATTAGGGCAAAAATTCACTAAGTTATTTAGTTCATGAGCATGTATTCATAAAATTATATCTTGAGATCCAAGCATCTTTAGGGAAAAGTGTGTGAACAAAATTTGTATAGTTCATGGAGGTCTACAACTTTCATGTTGGAAACTTCCTTTGAATCATCTTGTATCATGGTGAAAAAATGGCCTAAAGTTGAGAAAAAATAAGAAATTTTCTATAGTTAGAAAAATTTCTAAGTTAAGAAAATTTTCAATTTTAAACCCTAATCTTAAATCCTTGATTTCTTGATGAACAAGTTTCACATTTTGACATGTTTTGATGAATTGTGACCCTTGGCACTTGATTTTCACTAAAAAGTCAAAGTTTGACTTTTTAGTGTACAATTGACTTTTGATCAGATGACTGCAAATTTCATTTGTCTACCAATGAAATTGAAATGTTTTGAACCATGTAATTAGATAAATATGATTCCATTGAACCCTTGAAACCATGATTCAAATAAATTGGTCATTTGCTAGGTTAAAAATCTGAAATTGCCCTTCCTTAGTCAAAACCCTAATTTTAACCATTTCTCTTTTGATGATTTGATCAAATTTCTTAAGGAATTATGGTCCAAACTTGATCAAATAATACATATAAGTCTAGAATGTTGATGTGGATCAAAAACTATGAAGTTTGACTGTAAATTGGCCATGGTTGACTTTTTCCCCAATACAGCTGATTTTTAGGTCAATTGTCCAATTAACTGATCAAAAATGTGGTTCAAGGCTTGAAACTTGTCATGAGTAATCTTAGGGGTTCATAATGATGTTTGAAAGTCATGTGAAGTATTGATAGTACAAAAATCCTTGTGCAAAATCAAACCCTAATTTTGGGTCAACAGTGTAAGATGAGATATCTTGAGCTGACCAAACCCTAATCTAGTCTTGAGTCAAAGAGATCTTGTAAGAATAATCTTGGTAAATGAGAGGGAAAATTTTAGGGTACAACACAATGAAATAAACAAAATACAACTAAACTCCTAAGACAAAAAGACTGAACGCATCCTCTTTGGAGCAATGTAGGCATTCAGGTTTTTCTCTTCATGAAGCAGTTTGGTGAGCTCCAGAACCTTCTTCTCACTGGCGTAATACTGGGCTTCAAAGGTGTCTCTCTCTTCCTTCAACTGAACCCAGGCTTTCTGTAAGTCTTCGAGAGAGGTGGATGTGTCGGGGTGGAGGACGGTGTAACGTCTCCCTCGACAACAGGCTCGATGATGAAAGGAAGGATGGAAGGGTAAGGCATCAAGAGACTCTAGGCACGAACCCGTACCCACCTAAGGTAAGGCTCAAGAGGGATAGAGTTTTTGTGTCCCAAAGTCTTACTGTCCACCTTGTTTACCATTCCCCAAGCACGTGTAAACCTATGGCGGTAACCTTGGTCTTCTTTGTCGTAGTCGAACACCAGACCTTGGATGAGCATCTCGTGAGGGCCGTCTCTTCGGGCATACCCAGACTGTCGAAGAGCTAAGCACGGGTTGTAGGTGATACCCCCCCCCCCCTAATACCAAGCAGAGGTACGTTAGGGAACCCCCCCACAGTGGTCAATGATAGAGACATCTTCCAAAGATCTCGAACACCAATGGATATCAGAGTGGGTAAGAGACATCATCCTTTGGGACCATATTAGTCTTTGCTCGTTCTTCAATGCTGACTGAGGTAGGTGTGAAGTGAACCACTTAGCGAGTAGGGGGATACAACACAAAAGAGTACCTCTTTTCTTCATGGTGCGGGTATGAAGGAAATGCAAGATATCTCCTAGTAAGGTAGGTATATGATTACGAGAGAGAAAGACTTTGATGGCGTTAACGTCTATGAATTGGTCTGAATTGGGAAACGGAACCAAGCCATAAATGAGAAGAGCCAGGAAATCTTCGAAATCTTGGAATTCCATGTCGTCCCAGAATGAATGAGCCTTTTCCAATAAAAACTTAGCTAGAAAGCCTTTAACCCCTCTTCTTGTCTCCCAATTGGCTATGATATCGGCCCTTTTCATATGCAAAGCTTCGGTGATGACTTCAGGTTTTGGAATCCCTTCTAGACAGGTGAATGGTATTTGATCAAGCACAGGAACCCCTAAGAGTAGAGAGAACTCTTCTAGTGTAGGTACCAATTGATAGTCCGGGAAAGTGAAACAATGATGTAAGGGATCAAAGAATTGAAATAGTACACATATCATCTCTTCTTGGAAGTTGGATGTAGTCAAGTTGAGGAGTCGACCATATATCTTGGTAAAAGGAGAATCCCCGGGCACTCTTGAGGCTATCTCTTAAAGTTGAGGATGTGCTTTTACAAAGCTGATTCGGATGGTGTTTCTTCGGAGAGAGTTCATATCCTACAAAACAAAAACAAAGATAAATTTCTAAATCCTTGAAATGGTTAGTGAGCATGCGTATCATGTTCATGATGTTTATGATGTTTATGTACAAGTAAATATATATACACACACAACAAACAAGTCCCTATGTTTTAGGCTTGCATGAGTTTTGTAGGTAAGTACCCTCTTGAAGTCTAGTTGGCTCAACCTGTCATAGGAATAGTGATCGGGTTCTAAAGGATCTCAATATCACCGACCTTTCTCTTAGGAATTGTCTCAGTACAATCAATCTTTTCTTGTGGTCGAGATATCCCAAAATTCTAGCCTCAATGAGTGTAGTATCGAGTATCAACCAATTTTCAGCTCTACACCAAAACCGGTTATCTCACTACGTCCTAATGGCCAAGTTTGTTCAATTAGGGTTCTAAAGTCAATTAGTGCTTTATAACGCCACTCAACGGCTCCGTATTCTCCTTAATTCACCATGAGGGATACTGGTACCCACAAATGCATCACACTAACATAGCTATTGTTTCAACCATATCGGTCTACGCCGTACAGTTTCCATAATCTATTTCTATTTACCTAAAAAGGTGTCCCAGATCCGGGTAGAGGATCAAAGCAAACCCAATACAAAGAACTAAATATAAAGCACACAAATCAAATAATGAAAGTGAGTAAAGGTGATTTAACCCTAAGGTAACCCCACTTTTATATCTTGTCCCCAGCAGAGTTGCCAGTTCTGTGATACATTGGGAGAACTGACTTGAGGTTTTGCGTTTTGATCGCATTTGTGCGGATAGCAAGAGTTGCCACCAACTTTTCTTTTATCCAAAAGGAAAGGTAAAAAAGCACAGGAAAGACCTTTCGAGATTATTTCTTGAGTTCGGGGGGTAGATTATAAAAAGGGAAGGTATTAGCACCCTTTTCATCCATGGTTTTCCATGGGCTCTAAGTTACTCGTTTAGATCACTTGCTTTTGTTTTGACAGTGTGCTTGTGGTGTGGGTTTTGAAAGTGTTTTGAAAAAACTTTTTGTAATGGCTCTCGTTTCTATAAGAACGCGTACAGAGTTTTGTTTTGAAAGATGGTTCAAAAATGTGTTGGTGGATTATGTTTTTGGAAAGTGTTTTGAAAAGATGTTTTGCAATGGCTCTCGTGTCTATAAGAACGTATGCAAAAGGTTTTGTCTTTTGAAAATATTTTGAGATGAAAGTGTCGGTGTAAAATGTTTTTGTTGTGAGCAAGCAAGCAACTAGGAGCGAATATACCTACTCGAAAGGTCTCAAGGTTCTTTTCTTCCTCCTTTTAATGTTGTTATCTTATCATTAATTTGGTAAGAATCCCCATCGTTGGATGTGAAGGGACAAGCGCAAGTCAATTTTACAGTCATCGAAAGCAACTTATGAGACGCTTTAGCAATTTTCGTAAGGGACTAGATTGTTTTATCGAAGGCAACGTCAAGGGTCACCGAGGGACTATGATCTTTTTTTTATCAAAGGGTCATTGCTAAAACGTCCTATATTCGAGGGACATGACTATATTTCTGAGGCAACGAGCGAGGTTACCCTAGAGGTGCGCGTGTGAAAAAGTGTGTATGTTTCAAGTTAATTTTGTCTTTGAAATTAGGTTATCTAGCGATTATTTTTTCGAATCTTGCCATACATGTGTAATTACTATACAATATTGAGTAAACAGTAAAAATGAGAAAGTTAAAATTCAATGTTATTATAGAGCTTCGGGAATGGGGGTACAAATTAATGAATGGGGATGACAGTAAGAAATAAATATTTAAATCACGCAATACAAATCCAAACCATTAAATAATTATTTAGGTTAAAACTCATTTCATTTGATAAGATTAATTAAGGACTTAATTAATAATGTCAAATAAAAATTATTTTAAAATCAATAATTATTTAAAACAAATGTTAACATATTTACATTTCTTAAACATATGCTAAAAAATGAAATAAATAAAAAATAACAAAGAAGAAAATATTAACAAACAAAAAATATAAAGAATAAAGTAGAAATGGGCCTATAACATAAGTAAAAGTAGGGGTGCAAAAATTAGTAAGCCCAAATGCTTCTGGCTAATCCAGTACAACAACTCCCTGGAGATGTACCAAAGGCATGTATCTAAGACACGTTGAAAGGGTGGGATAACTGATCAAAGGGATAGATGATGAGAGCTCATCATACTATCATGGGGTAGCAAGTGGGGAATCACTCTGGACAGCTAAAGAGGTGGTGACAAATGTCAGCACCAGGTTGGACCGGAGCATTGTTGTTAAATAAAACAAAAGTGCTTACTCATGAAGCCAGATTTCATAACTCAATTTTCTTTCTCTCTCTTCAATGCTCTGTCCTCTCTCTTCTCCCTTACTATGGTCCTTCACCGGAGAAGACCCTTTGGCCGCACCAGAAATATCCTCACGGCGGTGACGGCGGCGTTGTATCTCAAATCCTTACTTTTCTTACATTTTTCTGATCGTCTCTTAATGCTAGTTACTAATTTGTTACTTATTTCTACAGATTTCCACTTGATGGCTCTAAATCTAGAAAGGGGAAAAAGGAAACCCTAATTTGTGTTTGATGAAAACGGCGAAAATAGTGATGCATGCAACGGTAGATTCAAAGAAGGAGAGAAAGAGAAGAAAGAGATCGCTTGGTGGGGTCCAGATCTATAACCCTACTTACCTCCTGACATTCTTTTGGTAAGACGATTCTGACTTTGTATTATGGGCTATTTCTTTCTTCTTCTGAGCTTTTATTACTTTTTCTTCTTCTGAACTTGTATTACTCTATTTATCTGATTAGGGTTCTTGTTATTTATTGGTTTGCCACTGATTTGCTGGGTTTGATGATAAGTTTGGAATAGTGGACTTTTGGTTCTGTGTTTTTGTTATTTGTTGTTTTTTTTATGATGGTTGGATGGCGATGTTGATGATGCTTCAGTTGGTTTGAAACAAAAGATTTTTGTTGAACCTCTTGTTCTGAGTTCTTATGGTTTTGATATTTTTGCTGGTTTTGTATCTGGTTTTTGTGATGTTTTAGTGATGTTTTAGTTGGGGTTTGAAGATGGTTTGTTCATGTTCTATTGGTTTGGAGATGGTTTGATGATATTTTGTCCTGGTTTCTTTATGATGTTTTTATTATATTTCAGTTGGGGTTTGAAGATGATTTGTTCATGTTCTGTAGGTTTGGAACAAAAGATTTTGTTAAACCTCTTGTTCTGAGTTTTTGTGGTTTTTGATATCTTTGCTCGTTCTGTGCTTCTGCTTTTCTTGGTGATGTATCTGTCCCTTTAATTTGATGGTTCTCTCCTCTATAAAACAGTAAACTTGTTCTTTGATTAGGGTAAAAAAAATAGGAGGGAAAAACCACTTTAAATTTTGACAGTTTTTGCCCTTTTTTAGTCTTTGTCTTTTGAGTGCAGCTTTGACTGTTTCCATTTTGGTGCAAGTCTGGGCATTTTTTGGACTGTATTGCAGACTAGTTGCTATGGTTTATGTTGACATGCTTTTGTGCAGAACTTGGACAGGTTTTTGGACTGCTATGGGCAGTATAGGGAGGCTTTTGGAGCAGGTCTTCTTGGACTATTGCTTATAGCAACCTGCTTATCTTGGCATTTGTGGATAAGTGATATCTTTCCTCTTTCCTCTCTTTGTGAGATAAATCCGTTTTGCTTTTGATGCATTTCTGAAGGGTTTATATTCTTAGGGAAATGATGAGGCATAGGGTTTTGGTGAGCCATGGCTAGTTTGTTGTTCTCTTTGTTTGTTTTGAGTTGCTTGTTGGTTTGCTTTAAGTGTAGCTGCTGTTTACAGTGTATATTGCTTTATTGTGCTGCTTGCAGCCTATTTTTGTTCATACTGTTGTTTTCTATTTTGCTGCCTTAGCAGCCTTCCTTTGCTTTAATTGGGGCTGCATTGACTTGGCTTTTGGTTGCTTATTCATTTGCTATGCTTGGCAGTTTGCTGCTTGTTTCAGGCAATGTTAGCAATTTCCCTTTTCTCTTTTTTGTGAACAAAAAAAATGCAACCTTTTGTGATTTGAAATTGGGAGAAATGGCCCATGATTAAAAATAAACCCCTCTTAATATGATTCCAAATATAAACCCTCATGATGAAATGAAAAAATCTTTTAACCATTAATTCATGCTTGGAATTTTCCATGATGCTTGCTAATTTTTTTTCTTTTCTTCTATCACATGTACAAACAAATGGCAAGCAAGACAAAGGCTAGCAAATGGGAAATTTCTTGAGGATGAAGCAAGGAGTCCTGAAGAATAAGAAAACTTCCTTTGTAGATTTAAACTTTGCATTTGTAATTTTTATAATCACTTGTAATTATTTGTAAAAAAGACTCACCAAACTGTAATGAACAAAGCTTGAGTAACAATGCAAATTTATTGTCCAAAACTTCTGAGTTTTTGTTTTAATTTTGCAATTCTTGGTTTGAATGTCTTGAATAAGCATCCTATCTTGATAACTTTCACTTCAAGTAAACATAATATGATAGGATAAATCATGTATCTTGCACTTTTAAACAAAATAAATGTTTAGAAGCTCAAACCTAAGTGATTAATTGAACCCTAAATCATGATTTTCTTGAAGATCTTAAACTTTGCACCTTATTCAAACAGAATATGCCCTTAGAAGTAACATTAATCTTCATAAGATTATAGTTAAGAGAATAAATAGAAATCACACAAATGCCTTTGTAGTTATCTGAGCCATGAATTGGGCAAACCTTTGAGAAGTGTAAAACCTTAATTGTTGACTGGTTGC
Organism: Vicia faba; assembly: GCA_948472305.1. NCBI lineage: Eukaryota > Viridiplantae > Streptophyta > Magnoliopsida > Fabales > Fabaceae > Vicia > Vicia faba. The sequence continues at coordinate 47,155 of CATIWC010000994.1, read as the reverse complement.
CTAGGAAGAAAATCTGTTTGATCAACTTTTGAGCCAAATTGAATATTTAAGAAACCCTGGGATAACATCTTGGGTAAAAAATGGGAGGGAAAATTTTGGGGTACAACACTTACCATTCTGAGAGTCCAGGCCATGATACAAATGATTGTTGGGCTCTGAGGAATAAGATACAGAATATGATCGAAGCCAAGGAGATTGAGTTTGATGCTCCGGAGAAGCCTAATGTCATAACTGCTCCCATGCCCAAGCACAATCGTGGTTTTAATGCCATTGATATTGATCTATTTGTTACCTCTGTTGATGAAGTTTCCACTCCTCTCATGACCGTCAAGAAGAATTTGTTGCTAGTCGGTTTATTTCTGGTTTGTGGTGAAGGTTGCCACATGTGTTTATCTCAACCTTCTGGATGTTATTTGCTGAAAGCAGGTGTTCAGCGCATGATGGATAACAGATAGATTTTGTTCGAAAAAACTCTGGTTCTAACTGTTCTGCATGAATATGTTGCTATCATAACCATTTCCACCAATCCTTCCAAGGTCTCCTCTAAAAGACTTCTTAGGATTACACCTGCTCCAAGAATTGCTCCATTTATAATCACTTTTCCTGGCCCTGTACCGTACTCCTCAGACAAAGTTGTTCCTTGGAATTATGGTGCTGACGTTTACTACCATGGCATCAAACAGGATTTGAAGACTGAAGAGGCTGATCCCGACATCAGTAACATTGTCGATACCAGCAAAGTTACCCAAAGTGGAAGGGTTTTCTCTCACGAGATCTCCTCGAAGACTGTTGTTAAGCATGTTGTTATTCCATCTGTTGTTCCTTCTAGTACTTCTTATACTACTCCCATCCTTACTCCAGTTGTTACCCCTGTCGATGAGTCATCTAGGACTCGGGGCAAAGAAGCTATAGGTGAGCCTTCCCGGACGGAGGCACCTAGAAAAGTTGTTTTGGGATCCTCTAAGCAAGAAATGGAGGAAATTTTAAAAATAATCAAGAAGAGCGACTACAATATGGTCGAACAGCTGGGGCAGACCCCTTCGAAGATATCAATGTTGTCTCTGTTGTTGTGTTTCGAGGCCCATGCAAAGGCTTTGATTGCATTTCTCAAGACTGCACATGTGCCGCAAGAAACTTCCGCTGACCAATTCAAGGACTGTATGGCCAGTTTAACTACTGACAATGGGTTGGGTTTTTCAGATGTCGATTTGACACCAAAGGGGAGAAAGCATAATGATGCTCTGCATGTCTTGATCGAATGCAGGGGAACTACTATGGATCATGTGCTGGTGGAAATTGGATCGTCACTGAATGTTCTGCCCAAGAAGGCTCTTGATCGGCTAGATTGTGAAGGTTTGACCTTAAAGCCCAGTAACATTGTGGTGAGGGCTTTCGATGGTTCAAAAAGAATGGTGCACGGGGAGGTGGACATCCTTATCAAAGTGGGTTCCATGACCTTTGAATCCACCTTATACGTGATGGATATCAGGCCATCATACTCTTGTTTGTTGGGTCGTCCTTGGATCCATGAAGCTGGAGTCGTTACTTCTATGTCGCACCAAATGCTGAAGTATCTGGTGAAGGGGAAGATTGTCACCGCGCATGGTGAAGAGGAGTATGTGGTAAGGCACATGAACTCTTTCAGATATGTGGAGATGGACGGGGAATTCATAGAGACCCCTTGTCAAAATTTTGAAAAGGTTCCCCAGATCATGGCATCAACCGAGACTATCACCAACGCACCGAAGATTACCAAACCTCCTTTAAATACGGCTTCTCTCAAGGACGCCAGAGCAGTAGTTGAAGAAGGTGGGTGTACCATTTGGGGACAGCTCCCTGATTTTCCTCATAAAACTAAAAATTTTGGTTTGGGCTTTACTTCAGGAGCTCAAAGGGCTGTTCGATATGCTCGGGCTGGAGGACCTCCCCTACGCATCAGTAATCATGGGGTTAACGCTATAGAAGACAATGATGAGGATTTTGATATTCATAGCTGGATCTACCCTACTACCAACGGTGGACCTAGTAATTGGACGGCTAAAGATTCTGTGCCAATTTATTTTGTTCAGCAGTAATTATCTTACTTGTTTTTCGAATTTGTAATAACAATATAAACTTTATTGCCTTGTGTCTTACCCGAGGCCCAATGGTTTATCTGTGAGGGTTACTCGAGGCACAATGGTTTATCTGTGAGGGTTATTATATGTCATTTTCATATGTCATCAATAAAACATTGGATGTTTCTTGCATACAAATTTTACGGTCTCTATTTTTCTTTTTTGCTTTTCACTTTATCAATACAGCTATGCTCTTACACACACTCACATATCAAACTGCATATCCATATCCACTATAGATCACATTGATAAGAGTTATGCTATTACTAGTTATAACTTCGAAATTCTGATTAACCAAGTCGAGGACGGAGGTGAGGAAGATTGTGAGGTTCCTGGAGAACTTGTTAGACTGTTACAGCAGGAAGAGAGGGTTATACAGCCTCATGAAGAGCCAGTTGAGACAATAAACTTGGGCACGGAGGTAGACAGAAAAGAAGTCAAGATCGGCACAAATCTGGAGACTAATGTCAAACAGCAGTTGATATAGATGTTGCACGAATATGTTGAGATCTTTTCCTGGTCATATGAAGACATGCCTGGTTTAGACACCGATATTATGGTACATTGTCTGCCGACTAAAGAAGATTATCCTCCGGTTAAACAAAAGGTCCGTTGTATGCGCCCTAAAATGTCAGAGAAGATTAAAACAGATGTCATAAAACAGTTTGACACTGGATTCCTAGTTGTCACCTCCTATCGGCAGTGGGTTGTTAATGTTGTTCCGGTACCAAAGAAGGACGGTAAGGTATGGATGTGTGTGGACTATAGAGACTTGAATAAGGCAAGCCCAAAGGATGACTTCCCGCTTCCCCACATCGATGTTCTGGTTGACAACACTGCACAACACAAAATCTTTTCCTTCATGGATGGTTTCTCTGGCTACAACCAGATCAAGATGGCTCCCGAAGACATGAAGAAGACAACCTTTGTCACACGGTGGGGGACTTTCTGTTACAAAGTGATACCTTTTGGGTTGAAGAATGCTGCGGTAAATTATCAACAAGCCATGGTAGCTTTGTTCCATGATATGATCCACCGTGAGATAGAGGTTTATGTTGATGAAAAGATAGCCAGGTCTCAAACCGAGGAAGAGCACCTTGATCATCTACAAAAGTTGTTCGATAGGTTAAAGACATACAAGTTGAGGTTGAATCCGAACAAATGCACCTTCGGGGTATGGTCTGGTAAAGTTCTGGGGTTCATCGTCAGTGACAAAGGTATTCAGGTAGACCCTGCCAAGGTGAAGTCCATACAAGAAATGTAGGCTCCCCGTATTGAGAAGGAAGTTAGAGGTTTCTTGGGATGCCTAAATTATATCGCTAGGCTCATTTCACATCTGACTGCTACTTGTGAGTCGATCTTCAAACTCCTGAAAAAAGATCAAATGGTAAAGTGGAATAACGAATGCCAGACTGCCTTCGAAAGAATCAATGAATACCTTCAAGAACCACCAATCCTGATGCCTCCGATTGAAGGAAGACCTTTCATAATGTACTTAACAGTATTAGACAATTCAATAGGGTGTGTGATGGGGCAGCATCACGAGTCTGGTCGAAAAGAGCATGCCATATACTACCTTAGCAAAAATTTTACCGACTGTGAAACACGATACTCACTGCTTGAGAAAACTTGATGCGCATTGGCATGGGCTGCTCGCCGACTAAGACAGTATATGTTGACCCACACTACTTTGTTGATATCTAATATGGATCTGATCAAATACATCTTCGAGAAGCCCATTCTCTCTGGGAGAATAACAAGATGGTAGATGATCTTAACCGAATACGATATACCATATACAACCCAGAAAGCAATCAAGGGAAGTGTATTAGCTGATCATTTGGCCCATCAAGTCGTGGATGACTATCAGTCCATGAATTTTGAGTTCCCGAACGAGAATATTATGCTAGTGAGTGACTATGAAGACCCTGGACTGGATGAAGGACCTTAAGAAGGATCTCGATGGACTATGGTTTTTGACGGAGCTTCGAACGCACTTGGTAATGGAATTGGTGTTGTAACCATATCTCCTGAGGGTTGTCCTACTCCTTTCACTGCCCGACTATGTTTTAACTGTACCAATAACATGGTGGAGTATGAATCCTGCATCATGGGTCTCAAAGCTGTTATCGACTTGAGGATCAAGTTCTTAAATGTTTTTGGGGATTCAGCCTTGGTGATAAGTCAGATCAAAGGAGAGTGGGATATGAAGCATCTGAACCTCATCTCGTACAAAGAAAACATGCTGACATTTCTCCCACACTTTGAGGAGGTAACCTTTGAACATTTCCCACGAGAGGAGAATCAGTTATCGGACGCACTAGCCACCATGTCTTCTATATTCAAGGTCGGGTGGGACAACGAAGCTCCCTGAATCCCCATTGAGAGGTTGGATGAACCAGCGTACTGCTGTGAGATTGACACTGAAGAGGTAGCAGATAAACCTTGGTTTCATGAAGTAAAAAGGTATCTTGAGGCTCAAGAATGTCCCGAGGAGGCATCTGTCAACGATAAGAAATTTCTGAGAAGGTTCGCCGCGAAATTTTTCCTCAGTAATGGAATCCTCTACAAGCGCAACCATGACTCTACCTTACTGCGGTGTGTAGACAAGAGCGAAGCAGAGAGGATTATGGAAGATCTACGTGAAGGTACCTTCGGAACTCATTCAAGTGGATATACCATGGCTAAGAAGATCCTACGGGCAGGATACTATTAGTCCACTATGGAAGCAGATTGTTATCAGCACTCCCGAACTTGCCACAAGTGCCAAATTTATGCTGATAAGGTGCATGTGCCTCTGGTTCCCTTGAACATCTTGACGGATCCTTGGCACTTTGAAATGTGGGGCATTGACATGATCGGAGAGATTAGACCTACCGCTTCCAATGGGCGTCACTTCATCCTGGTGGCCATTGATTACTTCACGAAGTGGGTTAAAGTTGCCTCCTTTGCTACTCTGACTAAGAACGTTGTGGCGTGGTTTATCAAGCATAATCTGGTTTGTCGTTATGGTTTTCCAGAGAGAATCATCACGGAAAATGGTACCAATCTCAATAACACGATGATCACCGAACTCTGTAAACAGTTCAAGATCCAGCACCATAACTCTTCCCCCTACCGGCCGAAGATGAATGGCGATGTTGAAGCTGCTAACAAGAACATAAAAAAGATCATACAGAAGATGACGGTGACATAAAAAAACTGGAATGAGATGTTACCATTTGCTCTTCATGGGTACCGCACCTTCGGGCGAACATCAACAGGGGAAACACCCTACTCTCTGGTATACGGCATGGAAGTCGTCCTGCCTATTGAGGTCCAAATCCCTTCTTTGAGGATTATGAAGGATGCAGGTTTGAACGAAGATGACTAGATCCAGACTCTACTTGATCAACTGAATATGATCGATGAGAAGAGACTTATTGTTGTCTATCATGGTCAAATGTATCAAAAATGGATGATTAATGCGTTCAACAAAAAAGTCAGACGCCAAGAATATCAACTCGGGGATCTAGTGATCAAGCGTATCATACTGCCACAAGGTGATCCCAAGGGAAAATCGAGTCCCACATATGAAGGGCCATTTGTGATCAAAAACATTTTCTCGGGTGGAGCCATGATTCTAACCACCATGGACGGTGATGACCTTCTTCACCCTGTCAATGCAGACAAAGTGAAAAGATATTACGCATGATTAAAGACCCGCTAGGTTGACTGGCCTAGGAAAAAATAAGGGCTTCCCGGCGAACCAAAAGGGTTCGGGAAAAAATTAGGGATGAAAACAAAAAAATATGTACACCCGGCAAGTTGAAAACCTGAAAAGGCAGCTTGGGAAAAAAGGGTATCCCGGTGGACTGAAAACCCGAAAGGGCAGTCCAGGCATAATTTAGGGATTTAAAGCGTATCACTATGTCCCATTGGATCACTTTGCGATCAGACCTCAGTATCAACTGTCAAGTTCAAACGGCACCAATCAATCTAATCAGCTTCGGACAAGCAGCAAAGTGATGAGACGCTCAAAGACATAACGGCAATAGCAGAATTGAAACTCAATGGGATTATTACACATGGTTGTTTTCTTCTCTTTGTACACAATATTGTATATTTTTCATTTTCATGGTGGTATTCTCTTACTAGATCGTCAGCTTCCTTGTACAAAAACGCCTGTTATAGGCCATCTTCGAAAATTAATACAAGTCATTGTTACAAAACCATTTATTTTTTCTTTTTCTGTTTTTTTTCGAAAAAAATGTCCAATGGTTTATTCTTGACATATGCATTTGAGTATAATTTCTATTCACATAAGAAACGGAAAGACAATTTCTCGTAACTTAAGAAAAATGGGCAATAACTAAAAAAAATGTCAAGCCCAATAGTTACTCTGTTCAGCAGGTACAGGGGCGGAGACAGGTTTGAAACCAGGTCACCATTATGATCTCGTGACTTCTACACTCCTCACAGGGTAGAGGCAATCAAAGTGTTGATATCAGTTCCCCCAAACATGAGTTACTATCCCCCATTAAGGCTCCCTCAGAGAGTCGACATCTATATTCCCCAGCCGATTTTTATAATTGCAAGCGATTCATAAAGTCTTCTACCAACTAGAGTTTATTTCTCTGAATACATAAGCTTAATTCCCAACAGAGTTTATTCCTCCAGCTACAGATATTCATCCCCCGACGGAGTTTATTTCCCCAAATCAAAAAAATATTCCAGTAAAGCACCTCCTCTCTCAAGCAGAGCTATTCCCCCACAGAGTTATTCTCAAGCAGAGTCTCTCCCCAGCAGAATATTCGTAAACAAGGAGCAAATCCTCAGCATAGTCATCTCCATTTACCATCCCCAGTGGAAGTAGAAGAACCACTTTTATACAACGGTCACAAATTCAATTTCCAGTACTCTCCAGCAGCAGTCAGGGATTTATTTTCCCAAACTCAGATATGTCAGAATAGCATTTCATGTTCATACATCATGACATGCACATACATATTGCATACAGCATAATCTCATTTATTTTGAGAACATCATCACACAATGCATTTCATGCATCGCATATGATTAATCCTGTACCTTTTCAATAAATATGGTTATCATCAACAATTCCAACAATTCAAGATTAAATCCATGAAGCTATACATGTCATATCTGCAGAAAACTAATGGAAAATCAGTTCCCGAAACCGAACGGGTCGACTAATCTACGTGGTTAAATGAGGTAGCCCTATTATCCAGGCTTTCATTTCGAAGTAACCCTACTATCCAGGTTCCTTTTCATAGCCCTACTATCCAGGCTTTCATTTTGAAATAACCCTACTATCCAGGTTCCTTCTCATAGCCCTACTATCAAGGATTTCATTTCGAAGTAACCCTACTATCCAGGTTCCTTCTCATAACCCTACTATCCAGGCTTTCATTTCGAAGGAACCCTACTATCCAAGTTCCTTCTCATAGCCCTACTATTCAGGCTTTCATTTCAAATTAACCCTATTATCCAGGTTCCTTCTCATAGCCATACTATCCAGGCTTTCATTTAGAAGTAACCCTACTATCCAGGTTCCTTCTCATAGCCCTACTATCTAGGCTTTCATTTCGAAGTAACCCTACTATCCAGGTTCCTTCTCATAGCCCTACTATCCAGGCTTTTATTTCGAAGTAACCCTATTATCCAGGTTCCTTCTCATAGCCATACTATCCAGGCTTTCATTTATAAGTAACCCTACTATCCAGGTTCCTTATCATAGCCCTACTATCCAGGCTTTCATTTCGAAGTAACCCTACTATCCAGGTTCCTTCTTATAGCCCTACTATCCAGGCTTTTATTTCGACGTATACCTACTATCCAAGTTCCTTCTCATAGCCCTACTATCCAGGCTTTCATTTCCAAGTAACCCTGCTATCCAGGTTCCTTCTCATAGCCCAACTATCCAGGCTTTCATTTCAAGGTAACTCTGCTATCCAGGTTCCTTCTCATAGCCCTACTATCCAGGATTTCATTTTGAAGTAACCCTACTATCCAGGTTCCTTCTCATAGCCCTACTATCCAAGATTTTATTTCGAAGTAACCCTACTATCCAAGTTCCTTCTCACAGCCCTACTATACATGCTTTCATTTCGAAGTAACCCTACTATCCAAGTTCCTTCTCATAGCCCTACTATCCAGGATTTCATTTCGAAGTAACCCTACTATCCAGGTTCCTTATCATAGCCCTACTATCCAGGCTTTCATTTCGATGTAACCCTACTATCCAGGTTCCTTCTCATAGCCCTATTATCCAGGCTTTCATTTCGAAGTAACCCTACTATCCAGGTTCCTTCTCAGAGCCCTACTATCCATGCTTTCATTTCGAAGTAACCCTACTATCCAGGTTCCTTCTCTTTTATCTTCAGACAATAGTTTATAACACTGCAAAACTTAGACCCAAACAGATACAGTCGATTTTACACTTCCCCAGTAAGTCGTTGTGTAGCCTGGACCCTGACCAGATAAGCAGTTTACTTTCGTTTCCTCAATCAAGAGTTAATTCCCCAGTAGATTAATGGACAACTGAAGCTCCTAGACTCTATTTCCCAGAACATAAGTCGACATTCCCCGACGAAGTCCTCCTCAACAGCAAGTATAAGAATTCTCGCAAAGGAATCTCTTATGCGACTGATATCTTTTTCTAGATGGCATATTTAAGCCCATCTCTGAAGATTCTTCGTCGCCTTCCAAATGGCACCTGTAAGCCCATTCCCGATATTATCGATCATTATTACTTCATGTGAGTGAAAATTTCTGGGTACTCTAGTGTTCAATCATCTTCCACCTTCAGATCACGAAAGGCAGACCAGCCAATCTACATTCTCAGGTTTAAGAAGATTGAACAGGGGAAGCTGTTGTACCCAAAAAATTTCCCTCCCATTTTTACTCAAAACATACTCCTATAGGTTCTCAATTGCTCAAGTTGATTAAGGATTGACCAGACAAATCCTCCTCCTAAGACAATGAGCCTCAAACTAGGGTTTCACTCCTCATCAAGATGTTTGAGCTCCAAGGGTCCTAAATGGTTTCCATTTCCCTAATATGCCCTCAAGATCATCCATGTCAAGTTTCATGCCTTGCACAAGAAGTTTGCTCAATCAACTGCTCAGATGCTTGAAAATCAAATATACTAGGTCAAAAGTCAACTGTGGCCCACATACAGTCAAACTTCAAGATTTTTGGTCAACATCAACATTTTAAAGTAATATCCATCATTTAATCAGGGGTTGATCATGATTCCTCAAGGAATGCCCCAAATTCATCAAAACTCAAAAGTTGCTAAATTAGGGTTTCTATTGGAAAAGTCCATCAAACTTTGACCAGGCATAACTTTCTCATACTTTATCAGAAATTTCTCATCCAAGGCTCATTTTGAAGAGAATTCAATTCCCTACAACTCATCCTCATCCCTCAAGTTCAAAAAATGCACTCATGAAAAGATACAAATTCAGACATTATAGGTTATTTCAAAAAGTCAACAAAAACATGGAATTTCCAATTGAGATGAAACCAAAGAGGTTGTTTAGAGGACATCCTAAGATTTCTAAAAAGTCAAAGAACACACTCTTAGGGTCAAAATTGAGAGAGATATACATTGTCAAAGTTGGCCATTTTTGGAAATTTGCACAAAGTCAACAATGCCCAAAATTGCATTTTTTCCACATGGGCCCATCTTTTCAAGATTGAATCTCAGTCCTAGCATGGTCCACGACCTATGGGACCCTCCATGCCTTTTTTGTTTTTGTTTATTCAATTTATTTTGATTTTTATTCATTTAAAAATCAAATAAATTAAAATTAAATCAAATTTGTGGAATGAGATTTGTTTTGCATTGAATTATAGATCTCATATGCTGTCAATGGCCAAAACAAATCGTGCAAGCTCCAAAACAAGGGAAAATCTCCAATTTTGGAAAGATTTGAATCAAACTTCAAGGCCATTACATCTTTGGATTTTTGCTAATTTTATTGACCTAATTGGATTCACTACTTATACAGAAGCTTTGTGAACCCTAAGAAAGAAAGAATTCACGCACAGTCTGCCTCCCTAGAGCAAGAACAAAGTTCAACTTTTTATCAAAAAAGTGCAGATCGTATTCCCTTCTACAGGATGTTTCAAGCCATTCCAAGGATCAAAACACATCCCTGGGCATCCTCTGAAACGATTGTAAGCATTATCAAGGATTGAAGCATCAAGAATCACGCGCTAGCACCTTCACGGTTTGCCCTTTTTGCTAAAACTCGGTTACAATGATTCTTGCATCATAAACATGTTTTGATCATATGTCCATGCTTGCTATCATGTTTTCAATGTTTTTTATTGGTTTAATTGAAGTTTAAGCGCAGGAATATCTTCTTGCCATGGCTAGGGTTCACAAGCTCGAATTTGGGGTTTCCTTCTCTAGGGAAAATTGGCCCTGATTATGAGTATCATAGCACTCAGAGGGTTATTTCCCAATGATCCATGGCTTTGGATAGAATTTATGTTACTTGTATTGCATGTTTGACGTTTGCAAGTTTGTAGCCACGCGCAAGAACCGTCACTATAGCCTATAGTAATGAGTTCGTCCGTAGGTAAAAGCTCTTTCTAAAACAACAGTTCTGGGGAAGAAGATGAATGTGTGGCAGCACACCACTGGTCCATTTAAATTTTTGCGCGTTTGTATACCAAGTTGACTTTTCATTCTTTATAATATATTATTTGTATTTGTGTTAACGAATGAAGCAAATAGTTCAGTGGCAAAGGGAGGAGGTCCCAAGACACGCGTGTGTAGGAGGTCAGGGGTTCGATCCCTGCCTCCTACATAATATTTTTCCTAATGTTTAATTGCATATCTGGTACTATCCTTCCAAGCGTGCTTACCATACACCTCAAGATCTCACGCCTTGGATCATCCCTTGATCAGATCCAACATGCAGCAGGCAAGGAGCATGGTAAACCCTTAAATGAGAGTCCCACTAGATCAGGCGCAGCAATTGGGCCACCAGCAGGATTGGGCCTGGAAATTTCAACTCCACACACCCCCAGAATTATTTTTCATACCAGGCCCATTTTTTTTTTTAATTTCTTATTGTTTTTATTGGTTTTTAATTATTTTCACAAAAATCATTTTTTTATTAAATAAAAAAATCACAAAATCACAAAAACATTAGAATTAGATCTTTTATAAAATATTTAATTCTATTAATTAATGAGATTAATTAGGGCAATTTAAATTATTTTTTATAATTAAAATTAATTAGAAATTAGGTTAATTTGCAAAATTAATTATTTTTCTCTCAAAAAAATCCAAAAAAATATTTTTCTTTATTTACTAAATTAAATCTCTTTGAATTTAATTTCAATTCCTCGTATTTAATTTCATCGCGCGCATTTATTTCGTTATTTTTCAATTAATGTAATTGCTCCGAGTTTGTAATAGTTAACTTAGGTTTATTATTATTTTCATTTGCTGATTTTACCCGGTTTTTGATTATGTAATCCCCCTCCCCAAGGCCTTGTAATAGCTAGGTTTAAATTTCTCGCACTTTTCTTTTCTGTTATTATAAACTGTTAGATGATTGATAATAGGATTGTATGCAAAAGATCATAATTTAAAACAGTAGAAAACCCTAACTGTGCAAAGACAATTAACTGAAAAAAAATAAACACTTGCACATGCTCACTCCTAGAGTTTTCTCCACTTCGGTTGCCTTCGGTAAACAGTCATGAAGTATAGGGAGTTTTAGTGGTTTCCCTCTAGATCCAAAAGATCAAAAATGACCCATTAGAATGTTGCCTCGGAAAGATCTTTAGGACTCTAGGATAATTACTAAGGTTTCCTAATCATTTCTTTAGTGATCGTACTCGTCCCTTTCGATTATCCCTTAAACTCCAACGATGGAGCTACCTACTTCTTAATAGTAGGATAGCATTGTCTAAAGGAAATAAGAAAATGAGCATACTTTTTAGAGTAGGTAGAAACTTTTAGGTACTTGCTCAAAACAACAAATTTTTACACTTACACTTTCAAACAAACTTTTCAAACTAAAGTTTTCAAAAATATTTTATCACACCCTTGAGGACTGATACAAGGGTTATCATAAAGTGAAACGCCTCCCTAAGGCATTTTTCAAAACTTTTAAAACACACAAACACACAAAAGCAATTCAAGAATGAGCAAGTACCTAAGAGCCCATGGAAAACCATGGATAGAAAGGGTGCTAACACCTACCCTTTCTATAATCTACCCCCGTACTCAGAAATATCTCGAAAAAGGTTTTTTCTGTTCTTTTTTCCTTTTCCTTTGTTGGATGAAATAAAAGTCGGTGGCGACTCTTGTTTATCGCGACATTTGAGAACAAAAAACGCAAACCAGTAAAACAGTCAGTTCTGCCACTGTATCACAAATAGTAATTATTTAGAATTATTTAGATTTAAATAAATATAATGGTGGTGTAGAGATAATAAGGGAAAGATGGTTAATTGGAAGGAATAAGTGAGGGAAATAGTGGAAGTTCATTAGGGATCCAAGAGGGTAAGTTTAGTATAAGGAAAAGGTTTGGGATTTTACATGATCATTCTGTATAATAGTTTTGGAGAAACACTGTGAAGAGGCAAAGCTAGGGCACAAAGAGGCAAAGAGGAATTTGCAGAAGATGAAGAGGATTTGATTGCTAGTAATAATCTTAAGGTAAGGGGTGTTTATCTTGATTATTATAATTTATCTAAGTTTTAGATAGTTGTGGATTATAGTAGGTTTTTGGTTGTGATGAACATGTGATGATTCAGTGAATTAGGTGATGTTTTATGGTCTTAGATTGTAAGCAATTATACCCATAATATATAATACATTGGATTCTTGATGTTTGGTGAAAAACCTATGATTAGGTGATGTTTTAGGACCTATAATGTGCAGAAATCGCAAGATTGGGACTGGTTTTTATGCTGGAAATCACAACAGGAAAACCCTGTTCGCGCTTTGTTGTCGTCAGGCGATGGGGTAGTATCACCGGGTGATGGTGTTGTCGTGTAGTCGTCACTATGCGGAAAGGGGAGCGACAAAGGGCAAAAAAGAGTGACGCTACTGGAGTGCATCGCTCCTAGTATCTTCGTGCGAAGCGGGAGGCGAGCGAAGTGTCTCCAAGCGAATGAGGTGTTTCGTCGGGCGATGGTGTCCAGATTCAATTGGTTGTGTTGGATTTTCTTAAAAGAGTTGTAACTTGAGTTTTAGAATTCAGATTGAGGTGTCATTCGAAGCGTTGGATAGCTAACGCAATGAACTTTATTTAGATGGAATAAAATGAGATGAAGGAAGTATTTTTCATAATACCTAAGCTAGGATGAAGTTAGGTTCCCCGTGATGGATTATGATGATGTTTGCTTATTTAATATGACATGATAATAATGATTGTTTGATTAAGATAATATGATGATATTATGTTGATGATTTTTTGATTGATATGATATGATGATATTATGATGAAATCGTGAATGATGATGCATTTTGACTAGCTGTGATCATCTTTATTATGTTGTTGTGCATCATGCATTCATGGCATATTTTAGGGCTTCGGTCTAGTGATGTTAGGACTTCGGTCCAGTGAAGTTAGGACTTTGGTCTAGTGAAGATGATAATGATGACAGGGTCATTAGTGAAGTTTTGGTACCATATGCATGAGTCCACGATGATGCATTTTATTTTAAGTGACATTGCATAATGATGTGATTAAACAATGTTTGTTGATAAATGATGCTTTGATAATATGTTGTCATGATTTGATGATGTTGTGAAGGTGTGAGTATAACTTGAGGTTCTTGAGATGTTTTGTTCCTTGCCTATATGCATGTCTGTTATATTTATTTGTTATATATTTTATAATGATTTTGATTTACTCACCCTTTCTATTTGAATGTTGCCTCCACACGGGTAATGCGCAGGTGATCGAGAATAGTCCGCAGAAGCATTAGAGGATAGGTTTGGAGTGTGTTTATTTACTTTAGTTAAATAAAGGTAGTCTTGCTATGATATACAACATCGGGGTTGGGATCAATTGGTTGCGAACCTTGCATATTTTGTTATGCTGAGATTTTGTATTTCTATCATAACTTTTACCATGTTTTAGGTTATGATATTATAAATCGTAAGTGTGAAGATGTTATTAACCTTTGAACTACCTTTCATGGTATTTAGATTATTTTTTGAAGAGATTTAAAACTCATTAATTCCACTGCGATGTTTAAACTGAATTAGTTGTAATTATAAAGATGATATCTAAAGTGTTTTCTTTGCAACTCGTAATACGGAGCAGGATTAATCGTTATTTGATGTTTTATGAAGATGTGATGCCCTTCTCCGGTCTTTGTTTGATTTTATATTTTCAAGAATTTATATGAGAAATATATGTGGGTTAGAAGTGTGTTACACAAAGCACTCTAATGCTCAAGTAAGTAAGGGTGCAAAGAGATACAAGAGAGAATTTAGGGTTTTAGAAGTGAATATTGAATACCTGGACCTCACAAGTGTGAGAGTTTATATAGTTCCCCCGGTGCTTGGTCATTGATTCCTTTTTTTGGGTATGGATATTAGGACCACAGAAATAGGTAACTGCCAAGAACTAGTCGTTGTTATGGCAGACGTGCTTAGAACTAGTCGTTGCTTTGAGCAGGGGCGTGGTCACGGGCAGAGTGAAGCTAGCTGTCAATGTGGGAAGAGGTACGGCTAAGGGGACCTTATCCTTGAAGATGACGGGGAACCTTTGTTTGAGGCCCGACTTATTAACACCAAGGGGCCCCTCGAGTGTGACACTCATAAGGACGCTCTAGCACTCCTAGGTAGTCGTTTTGTGTTTCAAAATTGTGTATTTACTTTTTTTGCTTTTACTGATTTATGCTTGTTTTTTGTTCACAGGTGAAATGCCTAATATTCAAGAGTGTATGGTTAAGATGGACGCGTCCAACGAAGTGAGGAAGTTGAAGAAAACCCAGATTCAGAAGAGTTGTTTGGGCGGTGTTATGCCTCCTCCTACTGGGTCGAGGACTTCCTCTTTGACCCCCACTGGCGAGTAGTCTTCTCCTAAGCAGGTGACTTTCGCCAGAAAATGTTATCATGTGGAGGGGGAACCATCGACCTGACCGTGTAGAGCACTATGGATCAGTTCGAATTTCCTCCTTGTTGGTTTGAAAGGGGTTATTTCAAGGGGGGTCCCTCTTTAAAAGTCACACGGGAAAAATCCCTACATTTAGAGGGGCTAGATCAACTGAGTAAGAGGAAGACTCTTTCCCAGGATGTCGCTTCCATGATGAGGATCTTAGAGCTTGAAATAATTCATACAGAGGAGGGGACCCCAACTATTAAGGAGGTGAAACATGCTCCGGAGACCAACGTGGCTCTCGAGAAGAAGATAGCCAAGCTGAAATATGAGAAGGAGGTGCTTAAGGCAAAAAAAGGCAGAGCTGGACAAGCTGGTTGTCGAGGTGTTTGGCATGAAATATGCCCATGTTGAGGAGAAGAAAAAACTTGAAGAGAAGGTCACCACTTTGGAGGCCGAAGCGGCTCCGGTCGAGGAAGAGAGCGAGGATTTGAAAACCCTGAATACTCGTGTCATATCCCAAATTTCTCCGCCTTTTTATTTCTATAGTCAACAATATTTTAAAACATTGTTTTTATAATATTATTTGATTTTTATAGTTGTCCATTCTCAAGTCCAGTGACAAAATATTTTAAAATTTGTTTTTTTTAATATTATTTGATTTTTATAAATATTTACTTCCAAACCTATTTAAAAATATAATGATTCATTTTAAAATTGATTGTATTTTTAAAATAGAAAATATTTGCACACCTTTTATATATTTTTAATTGATTTTATTTACAAATAATTAACATAGCACAATTGGTAAAGAATGAAGCTTGCAAGAATGAGGCCACGAGTTCAAATCTCTTCGTTTTTTTTATCTATAAATAGGACATCCACAATTTTGCAATGACACACAATCTACAATTTCGCTCTTTCACAAATTCATTCTTCCTCACAAAGCATTTTTGCAATTTCTTTTCAAATTTATTTTTATCAAAACTATTTGGGGTTCTCTTATTTTTTTGCAATTTCTTTTCAAATCTATTTTTTCAAAACTATTTGTGATTTCTTATTTTGGCCGATGATTAAATCTCCATATGAGGTCTCCATGATATTTTCAACTCCCTTTTAATTTAAATTTATTTATTTCCAACCAAATAATGAACAACGGATGGTGCCTTTGTCTTTTAAATCTTATATTTTTACTAACGATTCTCACAACAAATTTCTTTCGAACAATTTTCTTTATTTCTAAGTCATAAGCAAATGATGAATATCTGATGGTTTCTCTTTTAATTTGCACTCTTTGTACATAATTTCGTATATAATACATATATTTAGTTTTCCATTTTCAATTCTTAATTATTATTAGAAAAAACTATAACTTTTTTTTTAGTTAGTTCAAATTATTGTTATTATTAATAAAAACATCGAGGACAAAATAACATAGGAGTTCTGATTTATTCTTTTTTTTTTACATGTACAGTAACCTCCAAACATACCTCTGTGCTACCGATATTGACCAAGTATGGTTCTTTCAGGATTGTTTGTTGTATTCTCTGTTGGCTTCATTTTGGGGGAAAAGAGAAATATTGAGTTGATAGAAAAAAGGATTGTTTTGAGAGAGGAAAGAAGGAATACAGGTGATTGAGCTTTTTCGACGGGAACGAGTTATTGAGGTATTACATTCTTTCTTTCTTTTTTTCCCTTTATTTTATTCATAGTTTTATTTTATATATTTATTTTCTTGTATTTTTTTTTTCTTAAATTAAAGATGGCATATGTTATTTCTTCATGCTTTTGGTTGTTATTTGTTTCTTTCTCTCTTTTAAATATTTCTATTTTTTACTTGATGATAGTTTAAAAAAAATGAGAAAAACTCTTATATGAAAAAAGAAGAGCGTACTGCTCTTTTCTTCTTTCTTTTTTTTTAATTATTTTTGTTTTAATTATCTATTAGGTATAGTAACATTATTTAGATTAAGTTGAACTATTTTTGTGGATTAGTAATATTAGAAAACTCATTAGTCCATTACTCGTTACACACCTCATTTACAATCTTTACTCCTTTGTTTTTTATTTGATGAACTTAATTAACAGATTAGTTACTAATTATTAATATAAAAAATAAAAATCAAAGACACAAAATACAAAAAAAAATACAAAAAATATCATCTTGTACATAATTCCCAAACCTTTATTTTAATCAAATTAATTCAACATTTTATAAATATTAGAATGTTTATCTTCGACTAATTAAATTGGTCGACATATCGTCTATCGATTTACTATTTAAAATCTCATATCAAAATCCACGCGACTAATCAAATACCTCATTTGCGAGCGACACATGGCCAATATATGACCACGTGATGAGGAGACTACATAAGACTCTCTCGCTCTACGTATAAAAAATATTCAGCCAAACACCAAATCTTTTTTCACAAATTAAATTAATTCAAACAATTAATTTTCGAAAAGGAACGCGAATATATTTAAATTAACTGTGTACTTGGTCTAACAAAATCTTCTATTCACACTCTTAGACTACGTATGCGGGAAATTCAAATATATTTCACAATCCATAAAAAACACAAACAACCCCATGAACTACGAAATGAGACTCTGATTCCTCCTAAGGGGATAGTAAGGCATACAATTAAAGTTGTGGCGAGTCCCGCTAACTAAAACTCAAATCCTTCCCCTAATAAAACTTAAAAACCCTATGCCTTAAAAACGCGCTTCTAAACCTAGTATCCTTGTGAACAAGGTAGATGAGGGATGCCTAACACCTTCCCTTCATCTAGAACTGAGTCAAACCTAGAATCTCTAACTTTTTAGGGTTATCCTTTATATTCCCATTCTTAGGATAAAAATTAAGGGTGGCGACTCTCAAATTTCAAAACCAGTTACAATAGTTGACGACTCTGTTGGGGACTCAACCCTAGGTTTAGAAGCCTTATCTTTCGATTTTAGGGTTTTTCTTATTTCTTTTGGGTTTTATTTTTTCTTATTTAATTATTTACTTATTTTCTTGCCTATTCTTTATTATTCATATTGTTTATATATTTGTGGTGGAATTTAAAAATTCTGCAATATTATTTTCAAAACCCTTAGAAATAAGGTTCATCTATTAGCCAAGGGGTTACATCAACCCTATGAGTTTATGTGACGACTTCACCTAGAGTCGATGGAATTCCGCAAAAGGAATACCTCTCGAGAGATATCCTATTGGGAAGTAGGACTTTGGAATGATACCTATGACTCTTTGTACGACCCTTAACCCAAAATCTCGTGATGAGACCTTTCATGACCTAGAGACGAAATTTTCGGTCTGTAAAGAGAATTCGCTTAAGGGTGGCCCTTGTGCCTTTCCCTCTGGTGTCATTCATGATACTCTTAAGGAAGCCACCTTATGGGGAGGATAGAATATTCATAGGCCAATACTAAGAACCTACCTTATAATGATACCTTTCACAAATACATTATAATCTGCAAACCCGCAAGGGTTATCCCTTTATTCACTACTATCTCTAGCCCGTAGGGCTTCCATCTTTATCATCATCCATGTCCTGTAGGGATCCCTCGCTGTCTTTCATTAGGCCATAATCCTCAAAAAATTCCTGCCTGTCTCAATCTCTGAGATAATGTAGGACATCATCAAATCTATGCCTATTATCACCTTCGTCCTTAAAGAGTACCTTCCTATCTCAATCTCTGAGATAGTGTAGGATATTATCATTTCCATCATTAAACTTGTATAGGGTACCCTCACGTTTACCTTCATATTAAGTCCATGTTGCATTGCATCTCCATGAAATTTTTAGCATACCCTTAAAGCCAAAAATACTTTTGCATATCCATGCATTTACATACATTCATACGTTTGCATCTCATGCATTTCCACCTTCGTCATTTATTATCCATATGTTAGTTGATTTCTCGGTACTCGCTAATGAAATTAAGAAAATCTAAAACTGTGTAAGAAGGATATTATATACTAGAGACTCAATGGAGCTTGGTCCTACAAGTCTTATTGGAGAGAGAAGGCAACCCTTCACCATGACAACTACAGTCCTACACAGCGCCTAAAATGCCACTATCATTGGTGATCCCTCTACATCAAGAGAAACTGTCCTATCAACTAAATAAGTATGCCCAAGAAAAGTCAAGGGTTATCTCCATGATCTGACAAGTCCAAAAACTACGAAGCATCTCCTAAAGTCAGTGGATCAACAAGAAGGCTTATCTCTAGATCATTAGGCTTTAATCATTTCAAATTGTAATTTCTTTCTTGCTAAGTGTTATTTGTCATAAATGTTGTACTCTTTGGTCAAGTAATTCTAATAAAATAAGCATGCATGTTTTTGAATCGATTCATTCCACAAGTAATCAACGACTTTCTATTCTTCTCTTCTTTTTCCATTTTACACTTCAACAAACTTCGATGGAGAATAATGAAAATACAAAATAATCGAATTTTGCTGACGTATGATTTTTAATAGTAAGGCTTAGCTGACGATGTAAGGCATTGTTTCATTTCCTAAACAATGGATATATAAGGAGTTAATTCATAGTTAACACCCTCTAGCCAGAAGTCGAAGTTCTTTCTATTATCTAAAAAACCTTAATCTTAACCAAGGGCAGGGTAGACTTTAATTAATTCGACGATGCATTCAAATCCCAAGAGAAACGAAATGACTAAGCCAAGGTTCAAGCATATCTCTTTCCTCGATACATCATCGAGAGAACGATCTAAGCAAAGACTCGAGCACATCATCTTCCTTGCATTCATTATCCAGGATTGAGGAATCAACTAAGATAAAGTTCACAACATCTTTCTCCTTAGTTAATCAATCAACATCGAGGAAGCGATGGAGACGAAGCTTACAACAATCTGCATGGCAGTCACAAATTGTCAAAATCAAAAGCAAAAAAAAAATTTGAAAAAAATGTGAAAGCCCGCTAAGTCAACAGAAATAAAAAATTGACTGAGGTAAAAGTTAGGGCATCCCGATGGATCGAAAAAAATTCAAAAAAACGGTCCACGAAAATATAAGGGATTGAAAACAATAAATTTGAAAACAATCTTGTGACTCCCACCTCAAGAATCATCAAGGCTTCTTATCAATGCTTGGATCTTATTAACGCTTGGATCTTATCAATGCTTGGATCTTATAAAAGTGTTTTCATCGGTGTTTGAGTCTTATCAACGCTTGGGTCTTGTCAATGCTTTTCATTGGCGCTTGGATCTTTATCTACGCTTCTCATCATCTGCGTGACTACGAACTTTCTCTTGAGGATTAAATGCATATGTTGGATTAATTGGACTTAGGATTGAATAACATCAAGGAGATTGAGGCGGGATAAATAAATTTTGAGCCTTATATGTTTTGCTTCTTAAACCATGAACCATGACCACATTACAACCTTTAAAAGTCCTAATTGAGGCTAGGTTCACTATGAAAGCATACTCAGCAAGATTTGTGTTAAACTGACTCCTATGTTTTTTAAAATTATTCCTAACTACTTCACTTCTTCGAATATTCATCTTCTAACCTTCCATTCCTTTTCAAATAATAAATTTTGATTTCAAGAACTTGTATGTGAATCAAACGGAATTACTTTTTCAAAATGTACAATTTTGTCTACGAATCAATACTTAGCATCAAGTAGATCTCAAATTTGGTTTGATCAAAAGTCATCCTTCCCAGGAATCTCCTAACTAGGGGCAAAGCATCTAAGTGGATCCCTATATACGAGGGAAAATACTAATGATTGTAGGGTATATCGCATACTATTGACAAGGGGTGATCATTCTGAGGTTCAATCAACTTGGATCAAATTTCAAAGCATTATTCAATAAGGGGTATACCTTTCGAAGAAGCATTCATGCCACAACAGGCTATGACTCGGTTTCCTCATTTTAATAAACCACTCAAGGCCTGGAAGCAGGGGAAACCTTCCAAGATTCAAATGTTGGGGCAGTACATACCAAGTTGATCCTACTGCACGAAGGGTCTAAATTCTTCAACCAACTTCGACCATAGATCTTTTCAAGATTCGAATACTTGGGGAAACCTATGTTGAGTTCATGGTGAAGTATAAAGCTCTTTCTGAGGGTATTTCCTCCAGATCCTGGAGATTGAGGGGCACATCTTTTCAAAATTTGAATATTATGGAAAACTACTGCGAGGCTCGATCAAAAGGAGTTGATTCAAAATGGTTCTATCAAAGCCAAGCATTTTCAAGAATCTGTTAATCAGGGGCATAATACAAAATAGTGGGGTCATCCACATTATGATCAAACTATTTCCAAGCTCATATTAAAGAGAATCTCCTCCAAGACCCTACCCACAAATTAAAAAAGAAACAGTCCACACAGGGGCAAGCTCTCCACACACTTTCACAACCTCCAGTTGGTCTTTCTTCTACATCAACAGTCTTCAAATTTAAATCGAGTATTAGGGAATCATGCAAGCCCAACACTATACCATCATGTGATAAGTAACATTGTTGCATAACCAAACCTCTACGCTCTAATCATCCATAACCCATCACGGGGGGGGGGGGGGGGGGGGGGGGGGGGGGGGCATTCAAAAAACCATTCAAGTTATAATCATAAAGCATAAGGTTGCATAAATCATGCAGTAGGGCTTTGATCAGTGCATTTTGATGCACATTTTTCCATGATTGTACTTATGCATTTCCATGGTTTGTTTAGCTTATTTTTGTATTTTATAGTGTTTTTCTATTTTAGTTTATTTCTACTCTTATTTGATTTTCGCACTTTATTTTCAGCATTAGCAGTCTGCACAAATAAATTCATAACTTGAGCTACGGGAGTTGGAATGAGGCGTGCTACCAGTCGTTGGAAAGCTAAGAGAAATAGATACAATTTTCATTTATAAGTCGAGAGCTGAATCGAACTGTAGAAGGGCCATAAAATTCGTTGAAGTTGCAGCATTTTATATTTAAGTTTTGGGTCATTTGTTTTGGGCATGGGTTATGTTTTTGACCCAGTTGGGTTATGAACCGAATCCTTATCTTTGCTATACCTAGCAGCCGCTGTAGTAATTTAGTTGAGACCTTTGATTATTGAGAAAATTTACTTTTGGCTTTTGTACAAATTTTCATGGAGAACTAATTCATCTTAACAATTTGTTGTATTCAGGTTCTGACACCTTGAGGTTATAATAATTCTAATTCATCTTTTATTTTGTTCAATATTAATCTATGTTCTTGTATGTTTAATTAAAATTGCATAGAGTATATTGATTTAATTCGATTGATTGTATGATCCTAACCATAGTCACGTCAACGTTTGCTTAATTTGTTATCGTGTCTGATTAATTCATGTTTGCTTAATTCATGAGGCTTAATTCTGTTTGCTTAATTCGGATAATAGGAACTAACATCACACTATTCTCATTGCGCTTGCCATTGAGTTTGTACTTGAATAGGAATAAATAATCCGCTTAGAGAATTGGAATTACGATAGCCGATGATAGGTGGGAACCGAATCAGCAGATTGACTTTTCAACTTATTTTAATAATCACTTATTTCGTGTTATAAATCGATCCTAAAACCAACCCCACATTCGATTTCTATTAGTATAATAAAATCAAGAATCCTTGTGAGAACGATATTCGATTTACAGTTGTCGCTATATTACCGTTTCGCAAAAACACTCGTTTTGATCCGCGCGTGACAGCGGATCAAATTGGCGCCGTTGCCGGGGATTCTTGTTTTTATTAACTGATATTATAGTCATAAGTTTAGTGTTCTTGTTATTTTTTTTTCTTGGTTTTTTTTGTTGTTTTGTTGTGTTTGTTGATTTTCAGAGTTGTAATTTCGGTTGCAGTATAGTTTTTCAGTCTACCAGGTAAGGTTGAAACCTACTGTTTCGATTTGCTTCATCTTTTTTCTATTTTTAACAAATTTTTTACTATTTTCATAGAGTCGAAAAAAAATCGAAAAAATTCTCAAAATTGTTATTTTTCCTAATTAGATTAAATCTTGTGTTTTTTTATTTTTCTGAATTTTATTTAATCGATTTCCTTCATTGTGTTTGTTTTTTATTATTAGGGACATTGTTGGCATTTTGAACATTGTTGCTGCATTGCTGTGTATTAGTCCTGGACACTAGGTCTTGCTGTTCTGAATTTGTTTCTTTTGATCCTGAAGTAGATAAAACCTTGCACACACGGCGTAGAAAAGTCCAGGCTACCACTAGTTCACCACCCACAATTGAGTCTAATTCTGAGTCTAACTATTTGCATAACTTGTTTGCTTCAAATTCTGAATTTGTTTTTGATATGGCTGACCAAAGAACCTTAAGGCAATTGACTTCCCCTGATGTGAATTATAATGGCATGTGTATTGAATATGATAATGTTGTTGTTCCTTTTGAATTAAAATCGGGTTTAATACACTTGTTGCCCAAGTTTAGTGGTCTTGCAGGTGAGGATCCACACAAACATTTGAAAGAATTTCAGGTCGTGTGTTCTACACCATTGAAGCCTGAAGGGATCACTGAAGATCACATAAAACTTCGAGCTTTTCCTTTTTCATTATAGGGTGCGGCAAAGGATTGGATATACTATCTTGAGCCAAATTCAATCACAAGCTGGAACGCTCTAAAAAAAGTGTTCTTGGAGAGATATTTTCCTGCCTCTAGAGCTGGCTCAATAAGAAAGGAGATTTATGGTATTAGACAAGGCAATGAGTCGTTGACTGAGTATTGGGAGAGATTCAAACACTTGGTATCTATCTGCCCTCAACACCAGATTACCGAGCAACTACTTATCCAGTACTTTTATGAAGGTTTGTTACCGATGGATAGGAACATTCTTGATGCTGCTAGTGGTGGAGCACTTGTCGATAAAACTCCAGCTGCTGCCAAAGCCCTTATTGAAAATATGTCTCTTAATTCTCAACAGTTTACCACTAGAGACAATTATGTTCAAAGCAAAGGCGTGGATCAAATTCAGGTTTCTTCCAACAAAGCTTTAGAGACCAAAATTGACGAGCTCATTGCCTTAGTCAAACAACTGGCAGTAGCAAAACCTCAAACAGCAAATGTGTGTGGTATTCGTACTTCTCATGAGCATCCGACCGATAGTTGTCCTATTATGAGAGAAGAGTCCATTGTTGAGCTGCCTCAAGCTTATGCAGCCAACCTTTACAATTAAAACAGGTACAACAACACTCTTGACCTGTCCACCAACAAATACCATCCCAATTGGAGGAACCATCCCAACCTTCGATATGGAAATCCACAAACTAGCCAACAACAGAACCCACCCTAAGTGGCTGTCCATGCACCTTCGGGACCATCCTTAGAGGATCTTGTCAAACAAATGGCTGTCAATAACCTTCAGTTCCAACAAATGACCGATTCTAGCATTCAGACCTTGCACACACAGATGGGACAGCTTGCTACTCAAATAAACGCCATGCAATCCCAAGGGTCAAACCAACTTCCAGCCCAAACAGTTGTCAATCCGAATGGTCCTAATGCTAATGTCAGTGCAATTTCTTTGAGATATGGAAAGGTTACAGAACCAGCCCCTGAAAAAAATAAAAAATTTATTGAGGTAACATCTGAACCTTCTCCTTCTGAATCTGTTTCACCTGAACTTTCCTCACCTTCTTCTGTTGCGGTGGAAACTGAAAAAATTAAAGAAAAGGAGTATGTTCCACCAGTTCCCTTCCCACATAGAGTTATGAAAAATAAAAGAATTGAGGAGGCAGAGAAAGAAAGAGAGATATTGGATGTTTTTCGAAAAATCGCGGTAAACATTGCGCTTCTTGATGTAATTAAGCAGGTTCCTAAGTATGCTAAGTTTCTGAAGGATTTGTGTACCAGCAAGAGGAGGATTAAGGGAAGTGAAATAGTTAACTTAGGAAGAAATATTTCTACTTTTATTCAGCCCAAACCTTCATCCGAAAAGGTTGTAGGCAAGCAAAATGTTTCAGCCCTCACTACTCAGGTTCTGCCACAAAAGCAGAAGGATCCAGGAACATTTACTATTCCTTGCACCATCGGGAACAGTAAATTTGAGAATTGCATACTTGATTTGGGAGAGGGCATTAATGTGATGCCTAATTCTGTTTAAAATAACCTTTGTCTTGGTCCTTTGCAGCATACAGGTTTAATCATTCAATTGGCGAACAGGAGCAACACTCGCCCCGCCGGCGTAGTCGAAGATGTCCTTGTTCAAGTTAAAGATTTGATTTTTCTTGCTGATTTTTATATTCTAGACATGGAAGGAGAAACAAAATCCAGCAGAGCTCCCATCATTTTAGGAAGACCGTTCATGAAAATGGCAAAAACAAAAATTGATGTTGACGATGGAACCATGTCCATGGAATTTGGTGACATTATCGCAAAATTCAACATTTTTGATGCCATGAAACATCCCCTGGAGGAGAATTCCATTTTTCACATTGAGTTGATCTCTAGATTGGCTGATGACACTTATTCTGAATTATTTTCCATTGATTTTCCATCTTTATCTAGATTTGAGGATGTTTACGTGTGTTCTGATTATACTAACAATAACTTGTGTGTTGTGTGTGCTGAGATTGATGTTGCCTTGCAAGCTGATGTGTTTTCTACAGGTGAAGTTGTTATTGATGAATCTGTTTTTGCAGCTGATGCCCTTGACATCCTTGCTGCCCCAGACACTCCACCCATAGAGCAGCCCCCGTCCTTAGAGCTGAAATAACTCCCTGAAAACCTGAAATATGCTTATTTCATTTTGAAGAAGCATAAGAAATGAATTGGATGGACCTTAGATGATATTTATGATATTAGTCTGTCCATGTGCATGCATAGGATATCACTTGAAGATGTAGCAAAAGCAGTGAGGCAACCCCATAACCTTTTGATCCTTGATATTGTGAAAGATGAGATCATGATCACGTGCCTGTTCAACACTTTTACTTATCAAAGATTCTTCTTTGATCCTGGAATAAAAGACGAAGGCACTAATAAAAATTTCAAGTTCAATGGACATTACCCAAAGCTACTCTATGAGAGCCCCACTTTGGAAGAAGAGAATGTAGAAGATCTCTCGTTGGGAAAGGCTACTTATGCGATCATCTATCCGCCTTGACTCCTCGGGTGTGTTCTTTCCTCTCTCTCCTCTCCCTTATTTTATGCTTATTTCTTTCATTGAGGACAATGCTTGCTTTAAGTGTGGGGGAGGGAATCCTTTATTTTCTTTGCTTTTGTTCGTTATTTTATTTTCAGTTATAAAAAAAATAAAAAATATGCATCTTTTTGAAAGTTTTGGGTTATAGATTAATATGAGGTTAGTTGTGGAGACTTGGGAAAAATTCACAAGATCGGTATCGTCTTAGCACTGTAAGTCTCATGCATATGGAAGTTAATTTGAATTTTTATTATGACGTAGCCTTGAATTCTCATCTTTTAATAGCTCTTGAGTAGTTTATTTCAGCAGTCAGCACCATATCACACGCACTCTACACAGGGAAGCCGATGAAAATAAGTGAGTGATTCAAGTTTTATTTGAGAAAAAAAGGAAAGAAAAAGGAATGCGTCTTCTAAGTTTGGTGACCCTCACCCGGTCACTTAATCCAACGGTCATAGAACCTAAAAAAATGTTGATAATAAGACTCGTTATTAGTTAGTTCAGCGGTTTCTAGTGCTGAACTTGGTAGGGCGGATTACGGTCCAATCCCCCGCAACTACAACTGAGTAAGCAAAGGGTTATGCCACGTAAGTACCAGAACCCCGTGCAAAAAGGATCAGAGTCACTAACCGGTCGCCTTACTATGAGTGTGTGGAGATAACGGGCTTAATGTGATTGCGCCTGAATGAAAAAGAGCAAAAAGGAGGATGAGTAAGTTAGGATTTGGCATAATAATATTATTCGAATTGGTTTGTATATTCAAGAGACAAGATTAGTGTTCCTACGATATCTTTAGTGTGCAAGATTAATACCTATTGATGCAATCTTAACCGAAGAAGAGTTTGTAGCCTAGAATGAGTAGTTGATGATGCTGTTGTGTTTCTTTTGATTTTATTTTGCTCGGAGTGCAAAAGTTCAAGTGTGGGGGAATTTGATCAGTGCATTTTGATGCACATTTTTCCATGATTATACTTATGCATTTCCATGGTTTGTTTAGCTTATTTTTGTATTTTATAGTGTTTTTCTATTTTAGTTTATTTCTACTCTTATTTGATTTTCGCACTTTATTTTCAGCATTAGCAGTCTGCACAAATAAATTCATAACTTGAGCTACGAGAGTCGGAATGAGGCGTTCTACCAGTCGTTGGAAAGCTAAGAGAAATAGCTACAATTTTCATTCATAAGTCGAGAGCTGAATCGAACTGTAGAAGGGCCATAAAAT
Source organism: Vicia faba (assembly GCA_948472305.1). NCBI lineage: Eukaryota > Viridiplantae > Streptophyta > Magnoliopsida > Fabales > Fabaceae > Vicia > Vicia faba. The sequence goes on along the minus strand of CATIWC010000994.1, from coordinate 19,574 downwards.
TCGTTGAAGTTGCAGCATTTTATATTTAAGTTTTGGGTCATTTGTTTTGGACATGGGTTATATTTTCGACCCAGTTGGGTTATGAACCGAATCCTTGTCTTTGCTATACCTAGAAGCCGCTGTAGTAATTTCGTTGTGACCTTTGATTATTGAGAAAAATTACTTTTGGTTTTTGTACGAATTTTCATGGAGAACTAATTCATCTTGACAATCTGCTGTATTCAGGTTCTGACACCTTGAGGTTATAATAATTCTAATTCATCTTTTATTTCGTTCAATATTAATCTATGTTCTTGTATGCTTAATTAAAATTGCATAGAGTATATTGATTTAATTCGATTGATTGTATGATCCTAACCATAGTCACGCCAACGTTTGCTTAATTCGTTACCGTGTCTGATTAATTCATGTTTGCTTAATTCATGGGGCTTAATTCCGTTTGCTTAATTCGGATAATAGGAACTAACATCACACTATTCTCATTGCACTTGCCATTGAGTTTGTACTCGAATAGGAATAAATAATCCGCTTAGGGAATTGGAATTATGATAGCCGATGATAGGTAGGAACCGAATCAGCGGATTGACTTTTCAACTTATTTTGATAATCACTTATTTTGTGTTATAAATTGATCCTAAAACCAACCCCACATTCGATTTCTATTAGTAATAATAAAATCAAGAATCCTTGTGAGAACGATATTTGAGTTATAGTTGCCGCTATATTACCGTTTCGCAAAAACACTTGCTTTGATCCGCGCGCGACAGCGGATCAGGCTCTTCGATCTAAAACCAGGCTATACTTATCATCTCATCCATCTGACGAAACCCAACAGCATGGGTCGAGCATACCTAAAAGGCCCAATTGCATATTCGCATTTCAAAATCCAACATACATTCACACATTATCCAAGCCATTCATCACATACATCAATCAATCATCACATTACATACATCAATCAATCATTACACATCATACATCGCATATGGCATTCCTCAAAACCCACTATGAACAAATATGGTATCTTAAGGCCCTCAAATCAATTCTTACCTCGGTTAGAAACAAATAACCAGCAAAATCCGTTCTCATCTCAGTTTTAGTTAACTAAGATATGGATCACTCAAAACAACTTCCTTTATATTCAAACATATTGTGTCAGTCTCCATGCGACAATGTGTAAATTATTCTACATATTGTGTCACTCTCCACACTGCGATATATTATCCCTTTGCGATCTAGCTAATTGTGTCAGACTCTAGAAAATAATATTGTGAAAGCAGCAAGTCCACCCATTGTGTCAACCTCTATGAAAGAATGTCTGAAATTTTCAAATTAACTTATTGTGTCAGTCTCCATGCAGCAATGTGTTTCTCTCTTAGCTCGTTGTGTCAGACCCTAGCCAGCAATGTTGCGAAGGCGATAATTCCACCTGTTGTGTTAGTCTATATGCAACAATATGTGAATTTTCTACATATAACTTATTGTGTTAGTCCCCATATAGTGATATGTTTTTCCTTTGCGATCTAGCTCATTGTGTCAGACTCTAGGCAGCAATGTTGCAAAATCAGCAATTCCACTCATTGTGCCAGTCTCTATGCGATAATTTGTGAAATTTTCCATATTTAACTTATTGTGTCAGTCTCCATGCAACAATATGTTCTTTCTGTGCGATCTGGCTCATTGTGTCAGACTCTAGGCATCAATGTTGCGAAAGCAGTAATTCCATCCATTGTGTCAGCCTCTATGCAACAATGCCCAAAATTTTCAAATTAACTTATTATGTCAGTCTCCATGCAACAACGTGTTTCTTTCTTAGCTCGTTGTGTCAGACCCCGGGCACTAATGTTGTGAAGTCGACAATTCCACCTGTTGTGTCAGTCTCTATGCATCAATGTGGGAATTTTCCATATATAACTTATTGTGTCAGTCTCCATGCAGCGATATGTTTTTCCATTATGATCTAGCTCATTGTGTCAGACTCCAGGAAGCAATGTTATGAAATCAACAATTCCACTCATTGTGTCAGTCTCTATGCGACAATGTGAGAAATTTTCTATATTTAACTTATTATGCCAGTCTCCATGCAACACTACGTTCTTTCTTCGCGATCTAGCTCATTGTGTCAGACTCCAGGCAACAATGTTGCGAAATCAGCAATCCCACCCATTGTGTCAGTCTCTATCTGACAATGTGTGAAATTTTCTATATTTAGCTTTTTGTGTCAGTCTCCACGCAGCAATATGTTCTTTCTTTACGATCCAGCTCATTGTGTCAGACTCCAGGAAGTAATGTTGCAAAATCAGCAATTCTACTCATTGTTTCAGTCTCTATGCAATAATGTGTGAAATTTTTTATATTTAATTTATTGTATCAGTCTCCATGCATCAGTGTATTCCTTCCTCTATGAAATAGTTCATTGTGTCAGGCTCCATGCAGCAATGTACGGAATCTACCGTTTAACCTATTGTGTTAGTCTCCATGCAGCAACGTGTTTCCCTATCTACAATATAATTCATTGTATCAGTCTCCATGCAGCGATGTCATTATCAAATTCCTTCTATTGCATTAGTCTCCATGCAACAATGCTTTTACCATATTTTGTCTACTACATCAATCTCCATGCCACAATATTTTTATCAAGCTTTTTTCAGGGTATAATCTACGACGTCAGTCTCCAGGCAGCAATGTCACCATCATAGTTTCTTCCTCGAAATAACTCATTGCGTCAGTCTCAATGCATTAATGTTGGTTATCAGTTTTTCTTGTGATATAACTCTTTGCATCAGTCTCCATGCAACATTGCATCATCCAACTTTGTTTTATCCATCCCCTAAGTTGTGATGAATAAACAAAATCAAATCAAAACCTTCTATATTGGTCTCCAAGCATTAGTAAGTTAGTTGTTCAAACTTGTATCATTTACCTCCTAGGTTACGGTAAATAGACAAAAATATAAAATCTCTCTTAGATACTGACGAGTTATCCATGTCATTGTATCTAAGTTAAATCAAAACTTGGGTTCAAACACTGGTAAGATGATGCATCATCATCTATGCCTACTCTTCATACCCATGGGAACATTGTACGACGTATCCTTATAATCTTTCAACTTGTGTTGTTTACCTCCTAGGTCATGGTAAATATGCAACAAAAACTACGATCTTATTTCTAGGTATTGGCGAGTTATCCGCATCGTCATATCTAGGTCAAACTTACTCTTCAATCATATTTCTTTATTCAAACTCGGGTAGGATGATACATCATCATCTTTGCCTATTTCTTTATTTAAACTTTGGTAGGATGATACATTATCCTCCTTGCCTATTTCTTTGAGCTATGGGATATGCTATATCATTGTATCCTTGTTTAATAAATCTTGGGTCCAAATTTTGGGGTTTTCCATTATTTAATAACCCTCTGATTCAAATGTGCGAGACATGCGCATTCTCGCACCATTCAATCAAAGAGTGATTAAATAGGGGCAGATGTCATACCCCAAATTTTCCCGCCCTTTTATTTTTACAGTCAACACTATTTTAAAACATTGTTTTTATAATATTATTTGATTTTTATAGATGTCCATTCTCAAGTCCAGTCAAAAATATTTTAAACTTTGTTTTTATAGTATTATTTGATTTTTATAAATATTTGCTTCCAAACCTATTTAAAAATATAATGATTCATTTTAAAATTGTTTGTATTTTTAAAATAGCACATATTTGCACATCTTTCATATATTTTTAATTGAGTTTATTTACAAATAAGTAACATAGCATAATTGGTAAAGAATGAAGCTTGCAAGAATGAGGTCACGAGTTAAAATCTCTTCTGCCGCACTTTCAACATTTTCTTTTTTTCTATTTTTTTGTCACTAATTTTCTTTCCTTTTTAAATAGGTGTTTCTTATTGGCCATTGGACGTCAATTTGTGTCACACTTTGCTTTTGATTGGTCAATTTTGTTTTATTTCCAATTTGAATGTTTTTTTATCTATAAATAGGACATCCACAATTTTCCAATGACACACAATCTATAATTTCACTCTTTCACAAATTCATTCTTCCTCACAGCATTTTTGCAATTTCTTTTCAAATTTATTTTTATCAAAACTATTTGAGATTCTCTTATTTTTTTTCAATTTCTTTTCAAATCTATCTTTTTAAAATTATTTGTGATTTCTTATTTTGGCCGATGATTAAATCTCCATATGAGGTCTCCATGATATTTTCAACTCCCTTTTAATTTTAATTTATTTTTTTCCAACCAAATGATGAACAACTGATGGTGCCTTTGTCTTTTAAATCTTATATTTTTACTAACGATTCTCACAATAAATTTCTTTCAAACAATTTTCTTTATTTCTAAGTCATAACCAAATGATGAATATCTGATGGTTTATCTTTTAATTTGCACTCTTTGTACATAATTTCATGCATAATAAATATATTTAGTTTTCCATTTTCAATTCTTAATTATTATTAGAAAAAACTACAACCTTTTTTTAGTTAGTTCCAATTATTGTTATTATTAACAAAAACATCGAGGACAAAATTACATAAGAGTTCTGATTTATTCTTTTTTATTACATGTACAGTAACCTCCATACATATCTTCGCGCTATCGATGTTGACCAAGTATGGTTCTTTCGTGATTGTTTGTTGTGTTTTCTATTGGCTTCATTTTGGGGAAAAAGAGAAATATTGAGTTGATAGAAAAAAGGATTTTTTTGAGAGAGGAAAGAAAAAATACGGGTGACTGAGTTTTTTCGACGGTAACGAGTTATTGAGGTATTGCATCCTTTCTTTATTTTTTTCCCTTTATTTTATTCATAATTTTATTTTATATATTTCTTTTCTTGTATTTTTTTTCTTAAATTAAACATGGCATATGTTATGGCATCATGCTTTGGTTGTTATTTATTTCTTTCTCTCTTTTAAATATTTCTGTTTTTTTACTTGTTGATAGTTTAAGAAAAAATGAGAAAAACTCTTATATGAAAAAAGAAGAGCGTATTGCTCTTGTCTTCTTTCTTTTTTTATAATTATTTTTGTTTTAATTATCTATTTGGATTAGTAACATTATTTAGATTAAGTTGAACTATTTTTGTGGATTAGTAATATTAGTAAGACCATTAGTCCATTATTCGTTACACACCTCATTTACAAACTTTACTCCTTTGTTTTTATTTGATTAACTCAATTAATAGATTAGTTACTAATTATTAATATAAAAATAAAAAAGCAAAGACACAAAAATATTTTTAAAAATACAAAAAATATCATCTTGTACATAATTCTCAAACCTTTATTTTAATCAAATTAATTCAACATTTTATAAATATTAGAATGTCTATCTTCGAGTAATTAAATTGGTCGACATATCGTCTATCGGTTTACTATTTAAAATCTCATATCAAAATCCACGCGACTAATCAAATACTTCATTTGCGAGTGACACATGGCTAATATCTGACCATGTGATGAGGAGACTACATCAGACTCCCTCGCTCTACGTATAAAAAATATTCAACCAAACACCAAATCTCTCTTCGCAAATTAAATTAATTCAAATAATTCATTTTCGAAAAGGAATGCAAATATATTTAAATTAACTGCGTACTTGGTCTAACAAACTCCGATATTCACACTCTTAGACCACGTATGCGGGAAATTTAAATATATTTCGCGATTCATAAAAAACACAAACAATCCCGCAAACTATGAAATGGGACTCTAATTCCTCCTAAGGGGATACGTAGGCATACAATTAAAGTCGTGGCGAGTCTCACTAACTAAAATTTAAATCCTTTCACCTAATAAAACTTAAAAACCCAATTCCTTAAAAACTCGCTTCTAAACCTAGTATCCTTGTGAACAAGGTAGATGAGGTGTGCCTAACACCTTTCCTTCATCTAGAACCGAGTCAAACCTAGAATCTCTAACTTTTCAGGGTTATCCTTTATATTCCATTTCTTAGGATAAAAATTAAGAGTGGCGACTCTCAAATTTCAAAACCAGTTACAACAACTCGTGTTGGCCTAATTTCTCGAATTCGATTCCTTAAGGAGGATATCCTGGCGGCAGGGAGGCTGGTTTTAATAATTCTTTGGACCAGCTCAAGGTCAGGAATCCCGAGCTTGAGTTCGCCATTGATGGTACTGGTTTCTTGAACTCGGTGGTTGATGGTCGGATTGTAGTTTCTGATTTCCTCGACCTCGATGGCAGAATTGAAGATGAAGGGAACCCCGACCAAGGGGGACAAATGTTTGGATCCTAAGCTACTCCTGCTGATAATTGATTGACTCTCGTCGTTTTTCATATGTTCGGCCCGCGTGCCTGTGAACTCTACAGCATGAACTTCCCATTGTAAGCTGGGTGTTCTTCCATCGTGGTACAACGACGGTGGAGCTCGTTTGAGTTTTCCCTGGCAGGCTGAGTATCTGCACGTTAAAGAGTGGAAACTCCCCATTTTTGTTTGGATTTGAGGTTATGTACAAGTACCTAAACACACACATGTGGTCGGGAATGTCATGTTCGTTGTTTTCCAGAGCACGCCTACTTTTGGCCTTTAGCTATAGTATTGTTTAAGCTTTTCAGCGTTCCAAGGTCGAGCAAGTTCTTCCCCGTGAAAATTTTCGAGGTAATGGGCCCCATTCTCCCTTTTTTCTCCAACGTGATATGGACCTTTCATGTTTGCGGCGACTTTTCCTTTACGAGAATATTTGTGATTTCTTCTTAAGACTAGGTTGCTGACTTCAAATTCTAATTGTATGACTTTGGCGTCGGGATGTATGGTTATTCTCTGTTTCAGCGAGGCTTATCGGAGGGATTCCCTTGATCATACTTCCTCGACAAGGTCGAGCTTCTCTCTTAATGCCTTATTGTTCATATCTTCGTCAAGAGGGGCTTGAGTTCTCCTAGAGGGCTCTCTAATCTTGACCGAGATTATCGCCTTTGGTCCTTAAGCTAGTTAGAATGGGGTTTCCCTGGTGGTCGAGTGAGGAGTTGTTTGATAGGCCCAGAGTATGATGTATAATTCCTCGACCCACATTTTATTTATCTCGTCAAGACATTGTTTGAGGCCTCTTAGGATCCCCTTGTTCGCAGCTTCGGCCTGCCTGTTTGTTTAAGGGTGCTTGACAGAAGCGAAGTGTTGAATGGTGCCCAGTTTGATGACATATTCCTGAAAGGTTTTTTTCATGAATTATGTCTCGTTGTCACTGAAGATAGCTTTGGATATTCCAAATCAGGAAAATATGTTTAATTTGTAGAAATGGATTATGTTTTATGTCGTGATTTTGGCCACGACCTTTTCTTCAATCCACTTGGTGAAGTAGTCCACGCCTACTATTAGATACTTGTTCTAGTTTGAATCTATGATGAATGGACCGAGGATGTCTAATCCCCACCATGCAAAGGGCCACGGGGATGAAAGGGTTTTGAGCTCGTTGGACGCTGCCAAGTACATGTCCCCGTGACACTGGCACTTGCCACACCTTTTTATATGCTCCTTTGTGTTGTGTTGCATGGTAGGCCAATAATATCCTGCTCACAGAGCTCTCATGGCGAGGGATGTTCCCCGAGGTGCTGGTCGTTGTTTCCTTCAAAAATTTTGCATAAGATATGGGTGACTTTGGGTTCTTCGACAAACTTGAGAAGGGGAATGGAGAATCCACGTCTGTATAATTTATTTTCGACCAAGACGTAAGAGCATGCTTGATGCCTGACCATGTTGGCTTCCTTCTTGTCGGCTGGCAGTTTCCCCTTTGTGAGATAATTGTATATCGAGGTTGTTGGAATATTCCTTAAAAACCTTTTTTGATGAAGAGAAAGAAAACATGTTTCGAGATTATCAAAATAATCAAGTAGCCGAAAAATAATAAGAATGTCCGATTTGGGTGGTTCACAGATTTCGGGTTTGACTAGTTCAATTTACGGATCCGTTTTTTAATATATTAGATATATATTAATTTAGAAATAGTCTAAATTAATATAAAATATATTATAAGATATTTATAATATTTTCTTCTAATAATTAATGAGTTATGTTTTTTGGGCTTGAGTTTTTGCTATTATAAGCACGTATCTCTTTGTTGTGTTTAAAGTGTGACAAACTTAGAGTTTACAACAACAACGGAGAGCAAGAGTTTAAAGGGTTTCGGCAATTCTCAAGCATTAATGTTTAATGAAGTCACTCATGAGGTAAAACTCATAGGTAAAAATTGTTTTCCTTTTTCTTTATATTCCTCAAGTCTTTTCCTATCCTTTTTTCTAATGACAAAGGGGAGAAGAAATGTGTATATGTGTATGCCTTTATCTAACATTTTACATCAAGCCTTAAATATAAAAAATACTCACTCATGGATCAAGGGAAAACATTGATCAAGGGGGAGTTAACATTGTTAGTGGGAGCATAGTTCATGAAGCTTTCAAGTGTTTGTCATCATCAAAAATGGGGAGAATATGAATTCAATACTCTTTATCCATTGTGTTTTGATGAAGAAAAAGTGATAATCATATGATCATGTCAAAAAATGGCAAAAGAATGGCAAAAGCTTCAAGATCAAAGAATAACATCAAATGTTCAAGAAATAATCTCCTTGAAGAATATATTTGTTATTTTGATTGACCTTCACATAACTGAGGTACAAACTTGCAAGTTATTTTGATATATTTTAAGTGCTAAAAAATTACTTATATTTTCAGACATATGCATTACCATAAAAAATCCCCGTTGCCATTGGTTTTGAACCATTTTCAAAAGTATTTTTGATTTTCAGCTTCAAAGTAATTGGTTACTTGAAATGAAGTAACTGGTTACTTAACCTTAACAGTAATCTTTTTTCATTTTCAGCTTCAGAGTATCTGGTTACTTGAAATGAAGTAACCACTTGACCTTAGCAGTGTCTATTTTTAACGTATTTTTGGCTGTTTTAGATGAAGTATCTGGTTACTTCATTTCAAGTAACCGGTTACCTGAGCGAAAATCAATCCTAGTAATTGATATATATATATATATATATATATATATATATATATATATATATATATATATATATATATATATATATATATATATATATATATATATATATATATATATATATATATATATATATATATATATATATATATATATATATATATATATATATATATATATATATATATATATATATATATATATATATATATATATATATATATATATATATATATATATATATATATATATATATATATATATATAAACTTTATTACTCAAATAATTTCAAGAATTAGTTTGTAAATTCAGGGTTGTCTAGGATTATTGGAAACAAGATAGTAGAAAGGAAATGATTGTTTTCTTGTTCTACTTGGTTGGTTTGTATCTTTTATATCCAGGATTATTGGAAGAAAGAGATTTGAGTTTGAGAGGATTGTTCTTATTTCAACTTGGTTGGTTAAGGAGTTGTTGTCGTGGTTATTAGTTAGAGTCTTGGATAGAAAGGCTAGGTTGTCTTTCCTAGAGATCTAACAATAATGAAATCTCTTTCATGTTGATATGGTACTGGAGTACCTTAGAATTATGAGGAGAACCAATATACATCCTTGTGTTATTTACTTTTCTTCATTTACCACTTTCATTATAACCAGAAAAGAAAGAGACACATTTCTAAACTCTTAACATCAAACCATAAAATTAAGTCTAAATCCGGTAAAATTTTAAAGTGCCTAAGTCACCCCCCCCCCCTCTTAGATGCACTCCGAACTTACATCCACATCAGCTTATCTCCATTCACTAACTTTCTTAAACCATTGCCCTAGTCAGTCTCCACCTCCTTCCAACAATGCTTTAATCTCTCATTCGATAATATCTTCTAGAAAACAGATTAACACCCAAAGGAGTTACTTTAACAGAGAAATATCCATCAACATGGAACATTTCTTGCATAGTATATGTTAATCCTGAATTCTCCACCACTTATGCAATAGGATTTTCAAATATTGTTAAGTCATCTTCTTCTTTTTGAAACTTTTTGTGAACGGGTGGTTCACTACGCCAAAAAGGGTTTTAGGCAGCGCACCTTAGACAGCGCTTTATTCCAAAAGCATTGCTATAAGTTAAATAAAAAATAAAACATGGAAAGTATTAATGAAATTATGTAAAAGCGCTGCTAAAAGGCCCACTTTAGACAATGCTTCTCCAAAGCGTTGCTAAAAGGCCCACTTTAGGAAGCGCTTCTCCAAAGGCCCATATTAGACAGCACTTATTTATTTATTTATTTATTTATTTATGTGAATTATTCTAAACGCGTTTAAATTTTATTAGCATTATACAAGTTTTTCGAGCACAAAGAGGTGTTCAAGTAACAAAGAGTGAAGCCAACAACATTACATGGATTATAGTGGACGTATATTATTTAATTATCAAAATTTTGATTATATTAATAGTGATGATACTTGATAAAACTTAGGCCTTATCCATATTTTCTTTTCATGTGTAGTGTCCTCGGCAGCATAATGAAGTAGATTGCAGTTTTTACATGTTGAGGTTTATGAGAGAAATCCTTCTTTTGGATCAAATAGAGATTCTGTAACGCGGTGGGAGTACTGACTTGGTTGTTTTGCGTTTGATCATAAATGTTGCGGTTAGCAAGAGTCGCCACCGACTTTTCTTTTATCCAAAAGGAAAGGATGAAAAGAACAGGAAAGACCTTTGAGATGTTTTCTTGAGTTCGGGGGGTAGATTATGAAAAGGGAAGGTATTAGCACCCTTTTCATCCATGGTTTTCCATGGCCTCTTAGTTACTTGCTAGATCACTTGCTTTTGTTTGAAAATGTGCTTCATATGGTTTTTGAAAGTATTTTGAAAAGGTGTCATCGTTTAGGCAAACTTTGTAATGATTCTCGTTCGTAAGAATGTATACAAAGTGTTGATCTTTTGAAAATATTTTCAAGTTTGAAAGTTGTTTTTGAAAGTGTTGGTGTGATGTTTTGAAAATAGCAAGGATGTTTTGGTTTTGAAATTGAGCAAGCAACTAGGAGTAATCTACCTACTCAAAAGTATTTCATGTTTATTTCCTCTTTCCTTTGACATTGTTACCTTACCATTGATTTGGTAAGTAACCCTATCTTTGGATGTAAACGGGACGGGCATGGGTCATCGTATAGCCATGATTAGCAATGTTGTAAGATATCTTAGCATATTCTTTAGGGACTAAGATCATTTTGAAAGGCAACATGGATAGCGTCATCGAGGGACTATGTTCTTGTATTTTTGTTTATTTTTTGCTAAGATACCTCACATGCATAATATGGCCATTTTTGTAAGGCAATAAAGTGAGTTTAGCCTAAGGGTGTAAGTGTGCAAGTGTATTGATTTACATGCTTGATTTGTCTTGATTAGGGTTTTCTATTTGTTGGTTTTAATCTTTCCATACAAAACCCTAATTACTAGCATTTGTATATAAAGCATTTAAATTACGGAAAATAAAAGTACTAAGCTATTACATCATTTAGGGCAGGGGGTGTACAAATTACAAATGGAGAATTGCAAGAAATTAAATCTAAATAATTATTACAACCATATTGAATTTGAATAAATGTACAAAAATGAAAATAAAAATGCAAAAATATAAAATGTAAAAAGAAATGTGATTTTTGTTTGGTTTTCATGAAAAGGGGGTTTTTTTGACCTAATTAAATAATATAAAATAATTAACTAAAAAAAGAAAATTAAGATTAAGTTAAATAAAAGAAATTAATTTATTAAAGAAAAACAAGTTTTTAGGGTTTTTGTGAATTTAATTAAACTAGTAAATAAAATAAAAGTCCTAAGTTCTAAATTGATTTTAATTTACAAGAAAATAATATAATAATAATTAAGATTTATTATCTAAGTATTTAAAAAAAAGGAAATTAATTCATTAAAGAAAATGTTTTTGTTCTTTTAGTATTATGAAGAAAAATAAATAATAAAATATAAATATTTTTTGGGATTTTTTATTAATGAAAATAATATTAATAATAATAATAATAATAATATTAAAAATAAATAAAATATAAAATGAAAATAAAATAAAAAAAGAAAGAAAAATAAAATAACAAAGAAAAATAAATGGGACAGGGGTATAAACAATAAGGCAGAGGGTCAGAAATAACAAAAACAGTAAGGGCCAATCATTTGGAGGCCCAGGCGTTGCAAGAATTAAAAAATGTAAAGAAACGTGGAAGAAAAAAAAGCAAGAGGCAGCGTGCTGGGTGTTGAACCCATGATCTCTTGGTTACCATCGTGCTGTCTTACCACTAGGGTAGCTATACATCCATTAATTTAAGTGAAATGATAAATATATAATATAAAATGAGTCATGAATACACTTCATCTTCAACCTCCAGCCATACCACATGTATTTCATTCATTTCTCAATAAAAATGGAAAATGCAAACATGAAAGTTGTTCCATTTTTCCATATGAATCCAACCATATAAATATCATAAACTATAAATCAAAGATGAATGAGAATTTTTGAAAGTACCAAATTCTGACCTAATTGTTTTAAGAGGTTCAATCCTAAAATTCTCCTAGCTCAATCAATATAAATAAAATCTATGGACATGTACAGCTTCAGGGCAATGATGTCCATATTTTATCTTCACAAATGCAAGCCTAATAATGCCTAAGCAATGAGATAGAAGTTCAAGAAAAATACCTCAAAAATGGAAATCGTGAAATGAAAATGAGCTTGATTCAAGGTGCTGCAATGATTAAGTTAGCTTCCTCAAATTCCCAGGAAGCTAATGCAATGGTTAGCTTGAGTAATGGATGGCTGGAATGGCTTGGAGAAGTCAATGTGCAGACTCTGTTTTATGGCTATGGAGGTTATGGCAAATGGTGTTACAGTTCTGGAATGAGGATGGGGATGAGTAGTATTTGATGTAAGGAAGCTTTAGGAATCAAAAGGCCAAGAAACGCACGAGGGAAATATGAGTTTGGTGTTCAAGGTCAGAAACTGTGCAACAATGGAGTTTTTAGGAAATTTCTAATTTGAGAGAGTTTTGGTGTGTTTCAGGGTGCTTCAGCTCGTGTTCTAGCTTACAAATAGTGCCTCTATTTATAAGCAACAAGTTTGGAAGCTTGTAGTTGATCAGAATTCAAAATCACATGTTTAAGCATAACATGTGATTTTTGAGAAATCCAAGTTTCAAAGTCTTGTGTACTTGCTAAGATAGAGTGGTTATGCTTTAAACACACTTGCTTCTGACTTTGTAGATGGATTATGATCATAGGGAACAAGTTAGATGCTCAAGAATTGACTTTGTGCATAAAGCTTGCTTTTCCAAAATGGAAGTGTTCACTTTGTGCCATTAATGGAAATGTGAATTGGATAAAGCTTAAACCACTTGGATTAAAGCTCCAAAGTTTGTATAATCCATTAATGATGGATAGATACACAAGTTAGAAGGCATGCAAATCAAGATTATGCAGCCTAACATTGAAATTTCATTTTTGTTCATCATGAAAATGACCTATAAATTTAGTTTGAACCCCTAACTTTCTCTCTTCGATTCTCCTTGCTCAAGAATGATCTCAAGGAGTTCTTGGACATTTTAGAAAGATTTTAATATTATATACAACCCCTCTTTAAATCACTTTTGAAAATTCCCCTTGGAACTATATGAAAAATTTCCATGAAGTTAGGTCAAAATCCTGCCTAAACTAGGGCAAAATTTTCACTAAGTGTTTAGTTTCAAGACCGTGACTTCATGGATCAATAACTTGATATTAAAGCATTTCTAGGAGAAGTTGTGTAAAGAAAAGTTTTAGATCTCATATAGATCTACAACTTTCATGTTGAAAGTTTCTTTTGAATCATCTTGCATCATGGTGAAAAAATGGCTCAAAGTTGTGAAAAAATATGAAGTTTCCAACACTTAGAAAAATTTCTAAGTTTGAAAACTTTGACTTTTCAAAATGAAATCTTGACTTTTTGATTTCTTGATGAAAGTTTCATATTTTGACATGTTTTGATGAATTGTGATCTTTGACACTTGATTTTGACCAAAAAGTCAAAGTTTGACTTTTCAGTATACAGTTGACTTTTGATCAGTTGACTGTAAATCAACTATCAATTCAATTGATCTTGAGCAATGTTTTGAGTCATGCAATTAGGTCAAAATAATGAAATTGAACTCTTGAGATCATTCCTGAAACCAATTAACCATTTTCTAGGTCAAAAATCAGAGATTGTCCTTTCTCAGTCAAAACCCTAATTTTGACCATTTTGCCCTTTTGATGATCTGATCAAATTTCTTGAGGAATTATGGTACAAACTTGATAAAATGATACATATGAGTTCACAATGTTGATATGGATCAAAAATTATGAAGTTTGACTATAAATTGGCCACAGTTGACTTTTTTCCTAATACAGCTGATTTTTAGGTCAACTGTTCAATTGATTGAGCAAAAATGTGATCCAACACTTGAAACTTAACATGAGAAATATTGAGGGTACATAATGATCCATTAAAGTCATATGAGACATTAAAAGTTAAATTATCCTTGTGCAATCTCAAACCCTAATTTCAGTCATCAGTGCTTAAGGAGGTGTCTTGAGCTGATCAACCCTTGTGCAGTCTTGAACCAAAAGAGATCTTGTGAGAAAATATTTGATAAATGAGAGGGAAAGTTTTGGGGTACAACATATTCCATCTAAGGTATGGATTTCTAACTTAGGAGTTATTTTAATATTTAACACATATTTCTCATATAATTAAATAGTTTTAACTTAAACATACTATGTTATATTATTATGTAGTACTTTGATGAATTCAAGTGTGCTTATTACTCAAGTTCTCGGTTGGATGAACTTAAGGAGGATTGGTGTCAATACATTATTGAGATGAAAGTTATATAAGGTATATTGTAATCTTGCTTTAATTGATGAGAATTTTGAGTATATTCAAGTGTTGCAATTTTGTTGTTGTTTGTCATATGGTAAATTATACATATTTTGTTTGTATCATGGTATGAATTACGATATTATGGTGTTGTTTCAGGTTATATGTGCATATGTAGAAGATAGAGATGAGTAGATTTTGTAATGGTATATAATGGTGTTGTTTTGATGTTGGTTTTTTGTAAAAGTATATATGTACAAGAGTAATAGTATATATAAGTACATTGGTGCAAATGTATAGTATCTTTTGATATTCTTTTTTATTGGATTGAAGCTCCAATATTAGTGAAAATCTGGTGAAATTTGTAATGGTATATACAAGTGCAAAATATGGTGAAAACCTGGTGCAAATATGGTTAAAATCTGTGCATATAAAATTGTATATAAAAACAGCATTTTTTTAAAAAGGTTATATAAAAAATTTTGTGGACATTAGACAGCGCTTTAAAAAACATTGTCTAAAGCACCCTTTAGACAGTGCTTTTACTGTTAAAGTGCTGCCTAAAGGGGCTAATTTTTTTAAATTTTTTTGTTTCAGAAAAAGCGTTGGCTAAAGGGGGTCTTTAGCAGCGCTTTAAAAAAAGTGCTACCTAAAGGGGGCTTTAGACAGCGCTTTAACATTAAAAGCGCTTCCTAAAGAGACTTTTTATTTTTAATTTTTGTTTTGTTTCAGAAAAAGCACTGGCTAAAGGGGGTCTTTAGTAGCGCTTTAAAAGTAAAAGCACTGGCTAAAGGGGGTCTTTAGCATCGCTTTAAAAGTAAAAGCGCTGGCTAAAGGGGGCCTTTAGCAGCGCTTTAAAAGTAAAAGTGTTGGCTAAAGGGGGATTTAGCAGCATTTTTACTTTTAACAAAGCGCTGTCTTTACCTACAGTAGTGCTGGAATAGACAGCGCTTTAAAGCGCCGTCTAAAGCCAAAAAAAGCATTGTCTAAAGTCTTATTTGCGGAG
The DNA here is from genome assembly GCA_948472305.1 of Vicia faba. Taxonomy (NCBI): domain Eukaryota; kingdom Viridiplantae; phylum Streptophyta; class Magnoliopsida; order Fabales; family Fabaceae; genus Vicia; species Vicia faba. Next base: position 3,688 of record CATIWC010000994.1, on the reverse strand, counting down.
AAGATATATGTATATGTGTATGCCTTTATCTAACATTTTACATCAAGCCTTAAATATCAATAATACTCACTCATGGATCAAGGGAAAACATTGAACAATGGGGAGTTATCATTGTTAGCGGGAGCATAGTTCATGAAGCTTTCAAGTGTTTGTCATCATCAAAAATGGGGAGAATTTGAATTCAAGACTCTCTATCCATTGTGTTTTGGTGAAGACAAATTGATAATCATATGATCATGTCAAAAAATGGCAAAAGTATGGCAAAATCTTCAAGGTCAAAGAATAACATCAAATGTTCAAGACATAATCTACTTGAAGAATATATTTATTATTTTGATTGATCTTCACATAAATGAAGTACAAACTTGTAAGTTATTTTGATATATTTTAAGTGCTAAAAAATTACTTATATTTTCATACATATGCATTACCATCATAAATCTCTGTTGCCATTGGTTTTGAACTATTTTCAAATGTATTTTTGATTTTCAGCTTCAAAGTAATTGGTTACTTGAAATGAAGTAACTGGTTACTTAACCTTAACAGTAATCTTTTTTCATTTTCAGCTTTAGAGTATCTGGTTACTTGAAATAAAGTAACCACTTGACCTTGACATTGTCTGTTTTAACGTATTTTTGTTTGTTTTGGATGAAGTATCTGGTTACTTCATTTCAAATAACCGGTTACCTGAGCGAAAATCAATCCTAGTAATTGATATATATATATATATATATATATATATATATATATATATATATATATATATATATATATATATATATATATATATATATATATATATATATATATATATATATATATATATATATATATATATATATATATATATATATATATATATATATATATATATATATATATATATATATATATATATATATATATATATATATATATATATATATATATATATATATATATTAACTTTATTACTCAAATAATTTTAAGATTTGGTTTGTAAATTCGTTGTTGTCTAGGATTGTTGGAAACAAGATAGTAGAAAGGAAATGATTGTTTTCTTGTTCTACTTGGTTGGTTTGTATCTTTGCTATCCGGGATTATTGGAATAAAGAGATTTGAGCTTGAGAGGATTGTTCTCATTTCAACTTGGTTAGTTAATGTGTTGTTGTCGTGGTTATTAGTTAGAGTCTTGGATAGAAAGGCTAGGTTGTCTTGCCTAGAGATCTAACAATAATGAAATCTCTTTCATGTTGAAAGGAGACTAGAGTACCTTCGAATTGTGAGGAGAACCGGTATACATTCTTGTGTTATTTATTTTTCTTCATTTACCGCTTTCATTATAACCAGAAAAGAAAGAGACACATTTCTAAACTCTTAACATCAAACTATAAAATTAAGCATAAGTTAAGTCTAAATCCGGTAAAAATTTAAAGTGTGTAACAAAGTTAAGCATATGTCAAAGTTAAGCATATGTCAAAGCATATGTCAAAGTTCTTATAAAAAAAAATCTAACCTACTTTCACTTTGAGGATAGATGAGACTTGAAAAAGAATTTATAAAGAGAGATTACTTTTATTTTACAAATTTTGTGAATGTGTATTATTTTATTATAAAAAAGTTTAATTATATTATATTAGAGCCTTTATCATTCAACCCTCCTATTTATCTACGCCATCAATATTTATGACTCCTCCAACATCACATATAGTATATTATAGGTGTTGTACCCTAAATTTTGCCCCTAACTTTTGCAGTCGCACTTTCATACCATATTTTTTTCATTCATTCACAATCATTAATAAATAGCTTCATTCATCACATTTGCATCTTATCTTTAAGTTTGCTCTTGTGTTGTTGACTAACTTATAATCAAAATACAAAAAATATTTGTATTTGTCTTTGCATATTTGTGTTTTGTAGGTACTTAGTCGAAGTATATGGCAAATAAGGTTTTTCGGTATTATTTCCCTAAAACCTCTATTTGCAAAGAAAAAAAATTAAAAAAATTTCATTTTTTTCACTGTACAATCGATTGCTCCTAGAGTGCAATCGATTGCACAAAGTGCATTTTGTGCAATCTTTTAAAAAATACACTGTGCAAATCAATTTGCACTATAGTGCAATCGATTGCACAGCGTGAAAATTTGAAAAAATCAGCATTTTCAAGCTTGTTCAAATTTTTGGCTCCAATTTGGCTCTAATTTTGAAAGAATTATCATTAATTCAAATTTTGGCTCCAAGAATCAATTACCAAATTACCACTAATCCCAATCCTAAACTCTATAAATAGAGCCCTCATTTCATTCAAATTTCAAGCTTTTGATAGCCAAATCCACCTTGCCAACAAGTCTCTCAATTCTCTCCATCTACCAAATTCACTCAAAGCTCCATTTTCAAAAAGGTAGTAAGCTTTGCATTGAAGCTTACTAATCTTTGAGCTAAACCTTCATCCAAACACTTTTTCTTCATCAATTCTATACATCCAAGCTTGGCAATTGATTCTTGTGGTTTAATTGAAGCAAATTCTTGAAGTTGTTTTGATAATTCTCTAGATCTACCTTTGGTAAGTTGGATAATTCATCTTTCACAATGTGATCTCTTGTTGATCTTTGGGTTCGATTCTTTGAGAATTATTTTGTGATTCCAATGGTGTTATTTTCTCATAATTTGATGGAATTTTCGTGCTCAATTGAATCCATGATCATAAGGTGTTTGATGGAAAGTTTGAACAAGAAATTGGCCTTTTAAAATGTTGTTTTTGCTACTGTAACAGTGTGCAATCGATTGCAGTAACTGTGCAATCGATTGCAGAGAAGAAATTTTGCACAAAATTTTAAAACTGTACTGTGTAAATCGATTTACACAGTAGTGCAATCGATTTACACAGGGACAGAATGTATTTTTTGCCTTGTTTTGGGGCAAGCTTTGATCCAAAATGCTTTTTCTACTCACTCCTTTTAATTGTTGGTTTGGATTGCAATTTTAAATGTCCAATTTGTCTTTAAACTCAATGGACTTTGTGATGTAGATGAAGTTGGATAAATGTTCATCAATTAAAATTTATCTAAGAGTGAATTATTTAATTCATTTTTGGTGCTTTGGATTAATGATATGTTTAGTACTTTAATCCATCTAGAGGAGTGGTTGAATTTAAAGATGAAAGAATTTTGAGGTGGTAATCCAAATTAGCTTATCATTCCCCTCCCTCTTCATCTTATCCCTTTCTTTTTTAATTGTGCTACATGTTAAGAGATGGTGATCTCTATATCATTTATTCAAACATGAAGTACATATATTGCTATTGACCGGCCTCAAAATAGGTGCGACTTCTACATAAGTCCACTTACGATTGCTTAACATAATGCTAAATTTTGTCCCGATTCGAATAAATGATCACTCGTGGCCCAAACTTATGATTGCAAGCCCAGTATGTTAATTTGATCTCTTTGATCCAATAACCTTGAGATTCATTGTGTGGAGGTTTTGGTTCTACCAATCCTCTAATGGATCTACAACACCTTTGGTCAACGCGGATCACTTAAACATCGTTGATCATTACATGTTACTTTTTGAGGATTCCAAAATGGATGATATACTTGACAAAAAACAAATGAAACTTGTTGTGTGGAGGCTTTGGTTCTACCAATCCTATAATGAGTTCCAAATGCAAGTTTCAAGATGATCATCCAACTAACCACTAATTTCT
>CATIWC010000993.1:0-72579 GCA_948472305.1 Vicia faba | reverse complement strand
TTGATTTGAAATTTCTTCTTTGGTTCATGTTTCCTTACAACTTCTGATTTCTATTCCGAGATGAATGTGCATGACCGTTTATGTAGATTTGAGCTTGATTGCTTTAATGGGCTACATCCTGGTATGTTAACCGAAACTCTAGACTTTTCCAACACTCGAACCGGTCTTAACATGATGCTTAGCTTTCAAGGTAAACTTGGTTCTAATTTATTTTTATTTGTTGAATTTTTCTGTTGTTTCAAAACTTCCTTGGGACTTTGGTATGCTTGCGTCATGTAACATTAATGTCCCTATTTTTCTATATTGACATCAACTATTTTTTCTTTGGTTTTGCGCAGATGAGAAGTGACGATGGAAGTTTTGTGTCAGGCGCAGGTTTGGTTTAGGTAGGCTATGGTAGAAATGGATGGCATAGGATGAAGTTAAAGTACATTTTAAAATAAGGGGATTTTGGCACACATGGAGGCAACATGCAGTATGCATACATGTATGAAAAGTGGTGGCTGAAAAGGTTTTGAAGATAGCTTAGTAACTAGGTCTCGGGATGAACAATGATGAATTGGTCATGATGTTTTGGAATAGTTTTAAGAACACCATCACTGTACATGCCTTCTTTTGTAATATCTTCTTGTCATTGACTTTTCATTTGTAACTTGTTGACCAAAATGAATGAACACTTCCAGTTTGTATCCTTGAATGATTTGCTCACTTATGATGCATAACCGAAAGAAATGGTTTCGAGATATACTTTTGGCCAAAAGGGTTTTGTCCATGTATCTTGAACTAAAAACAAAGTCTTGTATCTTTAAGCAACAAGTCAGATTCAATGAAATACCTTGAATTATTATGCATATAACGCCTAATTGGTGAAATGAGAAATAACTGAATACATATCCTTCTTTTAGTATGAGATCCATATCCAATCCTCAATGATTCAAGCAGTTAAAGGCATGCTCTTTTTGATTGATCATGAGAAAGTTCAAGTGAAACCCTGTTGTACCCCAAAATTTGCCCTCCCATTCTCATAGAAGACACAACCCTAGGGTTTCTCAGATATTCAAGTTGGCACAGGAATCGACCAGACAGATTCTCTTCTGTGGCAGTAAACCAGCAATTAGGGTTTTTCTTGTAATTCTCAAAAGAAAATGAGTTCTCAAAAATTCAATTGGCTTTCATAGGTCTTCATGCTTCCTCAGGTTTACTGAAAAAGATAATGTTTGTTCTCAAGGCATGATTTGTTTGGGACAAGAGATGGAAATTAAGACTGTTATTTAGGATAATCATGATTGTGGGATCCAAGTTGACCAGATGATTTGCGTCCTTAAAACATTTGTTTGGTTAGGAAATGGAATATACAGTGCGTGTTTGTTTGGAATGCAGTTACAAAATTAGTGGGATTACTTGGAATTTAATTTACCAGACTGGAGCATTTTGTTTCAAATATCTTGATTGGGAATTTCAAAAATTAATTAGGATGCGAAGAGAAAATTACAAGTTATTATTGATCAAGGATTTCAAGTGACACCAGAACATTTTCATAAGATTTTCTCCAAATTCATACATTGTTACAAAACAATTTATTCTTTTAAATACTTTATGTTTTACAACTTATTGTATTTAAAGATGAATTGATACAATTATTAAATACAATACAAGAATGATTTTTCTAAATTACCAAGAAAATCCAAATAAATGTTTGGCCTAGGAGAACTAATCTATGCCTAAGTTTGTCTGAAGATTGAAGTCGTATCAATTTCCTTTGCTTATCTCCAAGAATTCCTTGCTTGCCATAGAGTTCTTGCCTTCCTTGCTTTGTCATACCCAATTGTGCTCACATGAAAACAAAAGAAAGAAAAGAAATGGTTAGTGCAAGTTATTTGGGCATGAACAAAATTTTCCAAAAAAAGTATTCATCATTAAGGTTTGCAAAAATGGAATCAGAATGCCATTTTATTTCATCACAGTCTATTTCCTATTTGCAAATCACAAGAAGGTTACCCTTCTTGGTTCACAAAAAGAAAGAGGAGAAGAAATGCTACAAAGCTGTCCAAACAAGAAGAAATGCTACAAACTGTCTAAGAAATGCTACAAAGCTGTCCAAACAAGCAAATGTTACAAAACTGTCCAACAAATGCTACAAAGCTGTCCAAACAAGCAAATGTTACAAAACTGTCCAACAAATGCTACAAGCTGTCCAAACAAGCAAATGTTACAAAACAAATGCTACAAGCTGTCCAAACAAAATGCAAACAACAGCACAAACAAAACAACAAACAACAGCATTATCACAACTGTCCAAACAACAAACAGCTTTGTTAAAACAACAAACAACATCAACAAAAGCTAAAGCAGGCAGCAGTATGGCAAAATAAATAGCTAAGTAAAATAAGAAAAAGCTTGTTCAAGAGGCATAAAGTCATCATTTTCCATGGAAACCTTTCAGAATTGGAAAAAAAGGGGCAAAAAACAATTTGCTTTCTTATTGTCATTGAGAGAGAAGAGAGGAAAAAAGTCACCTAGGTTATTGGAATGCACAACCTTGCTGCCCTGCATGTCACAAGTTGCATAGAATATGCTAAAAAACAAAACTGCAACAAAAAAGGCCATAAGGAAAATATACTAAAATATTCAATTTTTTGGTTTCCCACCATTTTGAATATGGATAACAGAAGCAGGGTCAATATAACAGTTGACAAGTCTCAAGCGAAAGGAAAAAAAAACATCATCAAACTCAAAAACTTGAAACAAATTTCAAAGGCAAAAAACCTGTTAAACCTCAAAACTCCAAACCACCATTCAAACGAAAACCAGTAACCCTCAAATACAAAAAACCTGCTAACCATCAAAACATGTTAACTCCCAAAACCTGAGCCAAACCTCAAAAACCTGAAACAAGTCTCAAACATGTAGCAAGCCTAAAAAACAAAAACAGCAAACCAGTAACATATATCCAAGAAGTCTCAAACTGAAATACAAGCTTCACAAGCTTCACAAGCTCAAAAACCTGCTATAACCATCATCAAAAAAGCAACAAAAACCTGTTAACCATTTTCAAACTCACAAAACCAGAGCCAAAAACACAAACCAGAAAATATCATCAAACCAAAAACATGTTAACTCAAAACACAGTAACCAACATACAGTAGCAAAATCCCAAACAGTAGCAAACCACAAAAAAGGCCCCAAAACCTAAAACCTGTAACAGAGCCAGAAGAACTCAAAAACCAGTAGTAATCATAAAACAACAAAACTGTTAACCATCATACAGTAGCAAGATCCCAAACCAAAAAAAAAACCAGTACCAACCCTCCATCCAAAAACCAAGCATTAACCAAAAATTCCAAACACAGTAGCCAACAAAGATAACCAACATCATCATTCAACAGAGAAAAATAGAAAAGATTACCGACGAGTCAGAAAAGCCACGCCCTCAACTCTTCCCCTCGCGCAACCTCCACCACCATTGGAACACCATCCTTGCTCTCGCCTTTCTATTTCACAGGAAATCACAGAACTTCAACATGTATGGTTTCCCTCTCTTTCCCAAATCTTCCATAATCATGTATTTTCATGCATTTAAAAGAGTAAGCTTAATTAACAGGAAACATGACAAGATAAAAAAGGTAATCAACAAAATTTGTAAATTTTGGAAAGAACAGAATCTCACCTTTTTTTCAAAGAAGATTACTAGAGCTTGATTAGGAGACGAAATTGGTGGCGTTCCGGTAATAGAGGGTCATGGGGAGGTCAAGGATGAACCAATTTCGTTTCTCTTAGGTTTAGGACCGAATCCAAAATTAGGGTCTCCAAAAGATGCAAATCACGGTGAGATAAGGAGAGATTATGTTACTGAATAGGGAGATTCGGCCATGAGGCTAGACAGGGGCAGGCAGTGAGTTTGTTTAGAGGTTTTTTTCAGTAAAAATGGAAGAGATGAACAGAGGTGAACGAAGATGAGAGCGGCGCCGCTGTGAATTACAAGGGTTCCAAGAACCCTAATTTCGTTTAACTTACCTTAATCAATAACTAAGCAGAGTTAGAGACTTGGGCTTGTTTGTCTGTTAATCCCTAAAGCCCATTTACGCCTTTACTAGTCATACCCCCCCTACCTGTTTTTTATTACAGCAAGAACAATATTTTGGTTTGGGCCTCACATCTCAATCACTTAAGCCCATTGCATTTTTTTGTTTAATTTGTTTTCTTTTAAATTTTTTTTATTATGCAAATACTAATAAAACTTGAATTATTTTTATTAGTTTGATTTAGGTTTTCTTGTAAATATTTTTTATCATTTTCTTTCTCTAATAAATTTTGCTTTTAAAATTATTTGACTTAATAAAACACCAAAAAATAATAATATAACTTAGTTTAGTCCCTCTTTAATTTATGTTGTTACTTACATAATTAATAAAATACAAAAAAATAAAGAATATAATTTAATCAATTATTTTTATTTTTTAGAATAGGTTTTTCTTTTCTCTTTTCAAGTAAATACTTAACATTTCATTTCCATATTTTGTTGATTTTATTTTCGTGGATTATCATAGCTTTAATTAAATCGCACAAAATTCGATTTGGTTGTATTATTTGCTATTTGGATTTTACTATCTCATTTGATTCATCCCCATTTGTAAAAATTGTACCCCCATTCCCGAATATTTTGTAATAGCATAGAATTTCAATTCCCGCAATTTACTATTTTCCATATACTGTATAGTAATTAGGCTTGTATGGCAAGATTCAAAAAATCAATCGCTAGATGACCTAATCAAAGAATAAGTTAACTTGAAACCAACACACTTTTTCACACGCGCACCTCTAGGGTAACCTCGCTCGTTCCATCGGAAATACAATCATGTCCCTCGAATATGGGACGCTTTAGCAATGACCCTTCGATAAAAAAAGATCGTAGTCCCTCGATGACCCTCGATGTTGCCTTTAATTAAAACAATCTCGTCCCTTATAAAAATTGCTAAAGCGTCTCACAAGTTGCTTTCAATGATTGTAAAATTGACCCGCGCCTGTCCCTTCACATCCAAAGATGGGGCTTCTTACCAAATCAATGGTAATATAGCACCATTAAAAGGAGGAAGAAAAGAACAATTTAAGACCGTTCGAGTAGATAGATTCGCTCTTAGTTACTCGATTGCTCATGATAAAAACTTTTCACACCTACACTTTCATTTCAAAACATTTTCAAAAAGATAAAATGTTTTGTATACGTTCTTATAGAGACGAGAACCATTGCAAAACATATTTTCAAAACAATTTCCGAAACACGACTCACAAACACATCTTTGAACCACTTTTCGAAACAAAACTTTGTAACATTCTTATAGAGACGAGAACCATTACAAAGAGATTTTTTCAAAATACTTTCAAAGCCCACACCACAAGCACACTGTCAAATGAAAGCAAGTGATATAAACGAGTAACTAAGAGCCCATGGAAAACCATGGATGAAAAGGGTGCTAATACCTTCCCTTTTCATAATCTACCACCCGAACCCGAGAAAATCTCGAAAGGTCTTTCTTGTGCTTTTTTACCTTTCCTTTTGGATAAAAGAAAATTCGGTGGCGACTCTTGCTAACCGCACAAGTGAGATCGAAACGCAAAACATCAAGTCAGTTCTCCCACTGTATCACAAACCCCAATCAAGAAATGCTCCCTCTAATGATCTTCCCGTCAAAATGTTAACCTAAATACTAAGTGCAAACACATTAATCCTTGAACCATAAAAGACTCTTCGTCTTCAAGTTCCAGCTTTTGAAAGAAACCCATAGGATAACTTGTACCACAAGCAATAATGAAAGTCATTCCTTAGGAGATAAATAAGATCTAATGTAGAGGAGAATAACCTATGGCCATTCCAAATATGGGGAGATAAACCCTGGTTTATGATCCCTGAGAGTCCTTAGTGAAAATAAGCCTTGCACAAAGTTGAATACAAAGTCCATAGTGAACATAAGACTAAATCCTGGTTCAAGACCAATGGTATTTCAATAGAACCAAGATTTTATGAAGTAAGCACCCCAAACCATGCGCCCTAGCTTTTCCATGACCATTGATCCCATGTTTCACGTTCCTTGTGAATACATGATATGTTGAATGACCTAACAGAGAGTGAATGCATAGGAAGAGAATTAAATGCATAAGCCAGACGATTGATAAGAGTAGGACAAATTTGGGGTATGACAGCTGCCCCTATTTAATTGTCTTAAACTTGAAAGTACGATTGGCACACGCCTTTTGGGCGTTCGAGGTAGAAGATAATTAAATACCAATGCCGAAAATTTGTTCTGAAAGGAAGTGTGAGTATTTATTTATTTTTGTTTTTTTTATATCTGTTGGGGAAAGAATTTCTCTGTTTTTCTGTGAAGAGACAGAGATTGGACTTGTAACGTGGTGTAATGCCAATACAAGACAAATGTTGGACTTACAACATGGCGTGATGCTGGTACAAGACAAAGGTTGGTACAAAAGGACAACGGATAAGGTCTACGGGCGACCTACGATCCTAAGGTGAAACATGAAAGTGATTTGTTGGAGAACCTAGCCTATGGGGAATCTCAGTTTCTAAGACAAGATCTATAGGAAGAACCTAGCCAACAGGAAATCTCAGGTTCGATGATGATCTATAGGAAGAACCTATCCAACGGGAGATCTCAGATTCTAAAATGATCTATTGGAAGAACCTATCCAACAAGCGATCTAAGGTTCTAAAATGATCTGAGGAAGAACCTAGCCAATGGGCGATCTCATGTTCTAAGGTGATCTATTGGAAGAACCTAGCCAACAGGAGATCTCAGGTTCTAAAATGATCTATTGGAAGAACCTAGCCAATGGGCGATCTCAGGTTCAAAGGTGATCTAAGGAAGAACCTAGCCAACGGGGGATCTCAAGTTATAAGATGATATGAGGTAGAACCTAGCCAACAAGCGATCTCAGGTTATAAGATGATCTAAGGAAGAACCTAGCCAACAGACGATCTCAGGTTCTAATATGATCTAAGGAAGAACCTAGCTAACGGGCGATCTCAGGTTCTAAGGTGATCTATTGGAAGAACCTAGCCAACATGCAATCTCAGGTTCTAAAATGATCTATTGGAAGAACCTAGCCAACGAGCGATCTCAGGTTCTAAGGTGATCTAAGGAAGAACCTAGCTAACAGGAATTCTTAGGTTCTAAGATGATATGAGGAAGAACCTAGCCAACGGGCAACCTCAGGTTCTAAGGTGATCTATTGGAAGAACCTAGCCAACAAGCAATCTCAGGTTCTAAGGTGATCTAAGGAAGAACCTAGCCAATGGGAGATCTCAGGTTGTAAGATGATTTAAGGATGATCTGCCAAAATTACTAGGCCTACGGGAGACCTACAAGGGAATATAGATCTACGGTCGATCTAAGATCCTAAGGTAAGACCTACGAGTGGTCTACCAAAAACTAGGTCTATGGGCGACTTACAAGGGAATCTAGATCTACGGTCGATTTAAGATTCTAAGGTAATACCTACGGGAAGTCTGCCAAAAACTAGGTCTATGGGCAACCTATAAGGAAATCTAGATCTACGGCCGATCTAAGATCCTAAGGTAAGACCTACGGGCGGTCTACCAAAAACTAGGTCTACGGGCGACCTATAAGGGAATCTAGATCTACGGTCGATCTAAGATCCTAAGATAAGACCTACAGCCGGTCTACAAAAAACTAGGTCTATGGGCAACCTACAAGAGAATCTAGATCTACGGTCGATCAAAGATCCTAAGGTAAGACCTACGATCGGTCTACCAAAAACTAGGTCTACGAGCGACCTACAAGGGAATCTAGATCTACGGTCGATCTAAGATCCTAAGGTAAGAACTACGGGAAATCTACCAAAAGCTAGGCCTACGGGCGACCTACAATTATAAGAAGGTGGGAGAATCGGTCACGACACGATGATGGAATATGCAAGAATGACCAAGTGCATTGCATTTGTTGCGATTTCAGGGGTGAAGGTCACCGACTGGGGATTTTGGAAGCGATACCCTCTTGTGGGGATGTATTACCGCCTTTGAATAATTTAGGTCTTTCGTGTAAGGTACCTGGTCTGGCTTACGCTTCATATGCATGTTTAAATTTCTTTTGCCGTAAAGATTCATTCTGATGGATCGGATACACGCTTTTGAGGATGCAATGTTATAAAGTGATAACTATATGCAAATGAAAAGGAATAGACTTCAAGGGGATAAGCAAAGGCTCACTGGGAGTTGTTGCTCATCACTGGGGATGCCAATACATGTCAGCGCTGGAGACCCACAGTACCAAAGATTGTTGGGGATATTGATAAGAATTTATAGTGAGGAGCTCATGATGCCAAAGATTAGTGGTGACTCTGCTGAAGATTGAATTGTCGACGAAGCGAGTTTATAGGTACGCCACTGAATTCTGAATTGTGTTGTTGGGGAAGAGGTAATTTGGACCGGCTTCTCTACATCCTGAACCGTTAAGAGGATGATAGAACTGAATATGCCAAAGAATGGATACCGAACACCATGTGAATCTCTCTGAATACATGCCCCAAATTTACGCCACACTAGGGAATTACTTCTTGAATCAATTGGGGATAAAAGATGGGCATGGATGCCTGTAAATGCCCAGGTTTAGCTCTGTGAATGCCCTGGTTTATCTCCATTGGGGATGCACTTGATTAACTCCACTAGGGATGCACTTGCACGTGCCGAGTCAAATGACGACTCCGAACTTTCTGAATTCACTTAGGGAATCAGGTTTGAAATTTCTGTAGCAGATGAAGGCAACTTTGTGTACTGGCCAGGTCAGGATGACCGTTATGATACTTCTAGCTTGATTTGTCTCGTGCAATATAATTGACTTAAGCAACTTTTTGAGTACTGATGTGGAGTGCCCCTGTCTGGAGGAAATTATAACAAAACCTATGCTAAATAGGAGACCGGAATATCCATGCCATAATACAATATGAGGTGGCCTGACCCAATCTCTTGAGTCATGAAATAAACTGCTCTTGATTACAGCTTTCTTTGAGAGATTTGTCGAATCTCAATGTGATTTCCCCAAGATGAATGAATTCTAAATAGATTTATCGATGTGATAGCCCCTAATCGACGGAAACTTAAAGAGATTTGTCAACGTGATAGCCTCTGATTGATATTAGCTTGAAGAGATTTATTGACATGATAGCCTCTGATTGATAGCTTTGGGGGAATGCCCTAGATTTGGATGACCTCAGAGAGATTGACTCTCGACTTGATTGCCCCAGATTGGCGGAGTCTGCTAACTCCATCCCTAAAGGGTACTCAGACTGTGAAGCTTCAAGATGCTTTCTCTTGACAAAATCACTGGTTAACATACCCCTGGATAAGTCATTTCTCTTGTGACATTTGACTTTTGCTTCAACAGAGTATTCAAGCCTCTCTTTTCTGACAAGATTGAGCTTTTTACCGATTGTTCATTGTGTAAACTTACTTGATGTCAATCAGTTGTTTGTACGCAGAAGAATGTTTATTATTAAAATGATAATTCTAATGCAACACATATGTAAGTATTGAAGTTTGAAAAAAACTTTGAATGAAATGATGTCACAACTCTGTTGTGAACGAGCCATTAGCTAGAGAGCAACATTTGAAAATTAATTTTATGAAGGATAATGCAAGCATATGACGCCAACACAGATATTTAAACATACCTCTTAGGAGTCAGTTAAACTCTATATCTTTGTAGCACGCTTTGGAATTGACCCATTGTAGCAGTAGAAATGTTTAAGACAAAGCCGTTGGATTGACTAGATTTGTACAAATCAAAATAAAAATTGCCACCACGTTTTATTGTTTCCAAAAGAATGGGAAAAGAGCGAGTAACCAAAAAGAGGGGGAAAGCTTTAAGGTAAGGGGGTTGGTTATGCAAAGGGAAGGTATTAGCACCCTAAACATCTACGGTACTCCACAGGAACCTCTTTGTAAAATCTGTATATTTTGGATATAAAATGTTGTATGTAAAATAGATGGTGGAGGTGAGAGAAGAAATATGTTTTTTATAATTTTTTCACCCACCGCGGTTGCGAACCTTTAGTGCCTATGTACCACCTTTCATGCAATAGGGGATCAGGGTACATGTAGTTCACCTTTTAAAATTTTAAAACACAAGTGTGTTGGTTGATTTTATGAGATAAGACATCATAGTCATTGTCCGTATAGAAAACATACTTTGTAGGTGTTTAGGTATTGGCTTGCATTTTTGGTAAATCCCAAGTGTATGTGTGAATGTCATGACTGATGTCATAACATTCTAGTTCAGGTTGTACTAACTCATTAGGTACATGTGCAGAAAAATATTGTAATTCAAATACTGATGTTTATAAGTGTGTATCTGAGCATGTTTGCAAAATGATCACATTTTGCTAAATCAGTAGACAGGTTTTCTCAGATGTCATAACAGATGTTATGACATCCTGTTCTGAACTAACAGGATTGCAGGATTGGATAAGTCTGAGTTTTTTCAGGAAATAACTCAGTCCTTTCTGAACAGAATCCTGCGTTTTCTGAGGAGTAACCTAGCTCAACCCTAACCTGGTTAATAAAGCCCTGTGACCTGGTCTTTAGGTCAAACGGAATCAACCCTAGGTTTTTGGAAACCCTAACTGAAGTTGCAGCTGCTATATATTCAACAGAGCTGCTGTTTTTCAAGACATCCCTGCTGATTGATTAGAAGATCAATTTTGTAATCTGTATAGATTTGTTTATTGTACTCCAAGCAATTATCATTGTGATAAGTGCCTTGGAATAGGTTCGATTGTAAGGGTTGTGTAGCACTCAAAGCTTTGAAGCAAGAGTGTTTGAATGTCCCTTGACTAAAGCTGTGAAGCAGAGTCAAGTTAGTTGTGTACATCACTCAAAGCTGTGAAGCACGAGTGATTGTGTTGCTTGATTAAAAGCTGTGAAGCTTAATCAAGTGTGTGTTTTTTTGAAGAGTGTCTTCATCAATTCTTAAGTCAAATTGGTTTATGTATCACTGCTGTGATTGAGGGGGAGTGAGTAGGAACTCAGGTTTAAGTTGTACTTAGATTAGAATTGCATTGGGTAGGTCTTAAGTGAAGGAGATAAACTGGTTGGTTTATTCCTGAATTAACATCTCTTATAGTGGATTCTCTCCCTGGCTTAGTAGCCCCCAGAGTAGGTGTTGTTGCACACTGAACTGGGTAAACAATTGACTGTGTTATTTACTGCTTTTGTATTTACTGTCATATAGTAAGTCAGATACGGTGTCATAACATTGGACGTGACATTGAGTATCTGCAGCCAGAATTTTCAATTGGCATCAGAGCAGGCACCCTGCCTGTATTACTGGGTGAGATCTAGGGATATCACTTTCTGGCACTATGGACAAAGAAGGAGTTTTTGGAAATAGACCACCCATTCTGGATGGAACTAATTATGACTACTGGAAACCTCGTATGATTGCCTTCCTAAAATCTCTGGACAAAAAGGCTTGGAGAGCTGCTGACAAAGGATGGATTCATCCCACCATAACTGAGGAAGATGGGACAATCAGTCTGAAGCCTGAGGAAGATTGGAGTAAAGAAGAAGATGAGTTAGCCCTGGGAAATTCCAAAGCTCTAAATGCCTTGTTCAATGGAATTGATAGAAACATTTTCAGATTAGTTCATCAATATGAACTGGCCAAGGAAGTTTGGGACACTCTCAAAACTACTCATGAGGGAACTTCCAAAGTAAAAATGTCAAGGCTTCAGATGTTGACCACTAAGTTTGAGAATCTAAAAATGATGGAAGATGAAACCATTCATGAGTTTCACATGAACATCTTGGAGATTGCCAACACCTCAGGAGCACTGGGAGAAAAAATGTCAGAAGAAAAACTGGTAAGGAAGATTCTCAGATCCTTGCCTAAAAGATTTGCAATGAAGGTAACTGCCATAGAGGAAGCCCAGGACATTAGCAAGTTGAAAGTGGATGAACTTATTGGGTCTCTTCAGACTTTTGAGATGGGAATCACCAATGATGATGTCAAAAAGAACAAGAGTATAACACTCATGTCCAACACTGATGTTGAAGAAAACATTTCAGAAGCTGTAGCCATGCTTGGAAGATAATTCAACAAACTCATCAAAAGAATAGATCCAAAGTCAAGGTCTAATGTTCATAACATTCCCTCTAACATTGACAGTTCCAGCAGAAGACCAAGGTCAGAAGAGAAGGGAATTCAAGGCAGAGGAATTCAATGCCATGGCTGTGAAGGATATGGGCATATTCGAACTGAATGTCCTACCTTTCTCAAGAAACAAAAAGGAATGACTGTTACTTGGTCTGACTGTGATTCAGAAAGTAATTCTGAAGAAGAGACTGCCAAACGAGTTACTGCTTTAACTGGTGTTTGTACCTCTGAAAGTGACATCAGTGATGAAGAGGTGACTTTTGAAGAACTGGCTGATACTTACAAGAAATTGTGTATCAGAAGTGCTGAAGTCTGTGTGCAGAATGAGAAACAATCAAAACTCATTATAAAGCTGGAGGCTGAAAAAAGGGCAAATCTTGAAACTATAAGTCATCTAGAAGGAGAAGTTCAACTGCTGAACTCACAACTGAATCAAATGACCAAATCTGTCAAGATGCTGACTAATGGAACAGACAAACTGGAAGAGATACTTCAGGTTGGACAAAATGGAGAAAACAAATCTGGACTAGGATTTGTAGGAGCAAAGAAATCTGGTACAAACGAGAAGATCAGGCTTGTTAAGCAAATGTCAAAGCAGATGTCTCAACACCACTATCAACATCGGGAACAGAGACATATGAAGAAAAAGTACCAAAGATGGAGATGTCATCATTGTGGGAGATATGGTCATATAAAGCCCTTCTGCTTCAGATTACATGGATACCCTAATCAGAACTCAGGTGTCAAACCTAAGTCTAAAAAGGTACCTCATGCTCCTCAATGGAAGAAAAAGACTACTGCACTGATAGCTCACACTTCCCTGAGGGTCTCTGCAAAGGAAGACTGGTACTTTGACAGTGGATGTTCCAGACATATGACTGGAATCAAGAACCTCCTCAATAATATTAAGCCTCACACCACCAGTTTTGTGACCTTTGGAGATGGGGCTAAAGGTGAAATCAAAGGAGTTGGTGATTTGGACTGCCCTGGAGTTCCAAGTCTGAATGAAGTACTGTTGGTGAAAGGACTGACTGCTAATCTCATTAGTATCAGTCAACTGTGTGATCTAGGATTCAAGGTCAATTTCTCAAAATCTGAATGCCTTGTGATCAATGACAAACAAGAGATAGTAATGAAAGGAGTCAGATCCAAAGACAACTGTTACTTGTGGGAGGCTGAGAACACCAATTTCTCATCTGTGTGTTCCATTGCAAAAGAAGAAAAAGAGGTGAAACTGTGGCACCAAAAACTTGGCCATCTTCATCTAAGGGGGATGAAGAGGATTATCTCCTTGGAGGCAGTCAGAGGGATTCCAAAACTGCAAATTGATGAAGGAAGAGTTTGTGGTGAATGTCAGGTGGGTAAGCAGACTAGGATGTCACATCCAAAGTCAAGACATCTGACCACCTCTAAGGTTCTAGAACTCCTCCATATGGATCTGATGGGACCAATGCAAGTAGAGAGTCTTGGAGGTAAAAGATATGCCTATGTGGTTGTGGATGATTTTTCCAGATTCACCTGGATTAATTTCATTAGGGAAAAATCAGATGCATTTGAAGTTTTTAGAGAACTGTGCAAGAGAATTCAAAGAGAGAAGGAAGGATGTATTGTCAGAATCAGAAGTGATCATGGCAAGGAATTTGAAAACAGCAAGTTTGATGACTTCTGTGCTTCAGAAGGAATCAGTCATGGGTTTTCTTCTCCCATAACACCTCAGCAAAATGGAGTTGTGGAAAGAAAAAACAGGACCATACAAGAATCTGCCAGAGCAATGTTACATGCCAAAAGACTTCCTATGTATTTTTGGGCTGAAGCTATGAATACAGCTTGCTATGTTCATAACAGGGTCACCTTGAGAAAGGGAACCTCATCCACCATATATGAACTCTGGAAAGGAAGAAAACCAACTGTGAAGTACTTCCATGTGTTTGGCAGCAAATGCTATATCCTATCTGATCGTGAACAAAGAAGAAAGCTGGACTCCAAAAGTGATGAAGGCATATTTCTAGGATACTCCTCAAACAGCAGAGCTTATAGAGTATTCAACTCCAGAACCAAAACCATGATGGAATCAATAAATGTTATAATTGATGACTATCATGAAGAAATAAATGTTCCCTGTACTGTTGAGACATTCTTTGAGACTTCAACCCAACAGGATGATCTACCCAACTCCACCACAACAGAATCTGAATCAAAGGAAGCTAGCAAGACTCCTTCCATCAGAATTCAGAAGGATCATCCAAAAGAGCTCATCATAGGAGATCCCAATAGTGGAGTCATCACAAGATCTAGAGAAATCATCTCAAATTCTTGTTTTGTGTCCAAAATGGAACCAAGAAATGTCAAGGAAGCCTTAACTGATGAATATTGGATTGGTGCAATGCAAGATGAACTGAACCAATTCAAGCAACATGAAGTTTGGGAACTGGTTCCTAGACCTGAAGGAACTAACATCATTGGGACAAAATGGATATTCAAGAACAAGTCAGATGCTGAAGGAGTTGTCACCAGAAATAAGGCAAGACTTGTTGCTCAAGGATACATCCAGGTTGAAGGGGTTGATTTTGATGAAACCTTTGCACCTGTAGCCAGGTTGGAGTCAATCAGACTCTTGTTGTCAATTGCGTGCCTTCTGAAGTTCAAGTTATTTCAGATGGATGTGAAAAGTGCCTTTCTAAATGGGTACTTAAATGAGGAAGCTTATGTGGAACAACCTAAAGGTTTTGTGGATCCAACCCATCCTGATCATGTCTACAAATTGAGAAAAGCTCTATATAGGCTGAAACAAGCTCCTAGAGCATGGTATGACAGGTTAACAAAGTTTCTCTCAGACAAAGGCTACAGAAAAGGAGGCTTGGACAAAACCCTATTTGTCAAAACTGAAGGAGGGAAGTTGATGGTTGCCCAAATATATGTTGATGACATAGTGTTTGGAGGAATGTCAGAACATATGGTTAAACACTTTGCTGACCAGATGCAGGCTGAATTTGAAATGAGTCTCATGGGAGAACTAACTTATTTTCTTGGACTACAAGTCTCACAGATGGAGGACTCAATCTTCTTATCTCAAAGCAAGTATGCTAAGAATATTGTAAATAAGTTTGGTATGGAGAATGCAAGTCACAAAAGGACTCCTGCTCCTACTCATCTAAAGCTTTCCAAAGATTCAAGTGGGGTTAAGGTGGATCAAAGTCTGTACAGAAGCATGATAGGAAGCTTGTTGTACTTAACTGCCAGCAGACATGATATTGCCTTTGCAGTTGGAGTTTGTGCTAGATACCAAGCTGATCCCAAAGTCAGTCATATCAATCAAGTGAAGAGAATTTTGAAGTATGTAAGTGGTACTTACAACTATAGATTGTTGTATACTCATGGCTGTGAACCAGCTCTGACTGGCTACTGTGATGCTGATTGGGCGGGTAGTGCTGATGATAGAAAAAGCACCTCTGGAGGATGTTTCTTTTTGGGAAGTAATCTGGTTTCCTGGTTCAGCAAGAAACAGAATTGTGTGTCTCTTTCCACTGCTGAAGCTGAATATATTGCAGCTGGTAGTAGCTGCTCTCAAATGATATGGATGAAACAGATGCTCACTGAGTATAATGTCACACAAGATGCTATGACATTGTACTGTGACAATCTGAGTACAATCAACATATCCAAGAATCCCATTCAGCATAGCAGGACCAAACATATTGACATACGACATCACTTTATTAGAGACCTTGTAGAAGAGAAGACAATCAAATTGGAACATGTTGCCACTGAGCTACAGCTGGCTGACATTTTTACCAAGGCTTTGGATGCAAACCAATTTGAAAACTTAAGGGGTAAGCTGGGTATTTGCCAACATGAGGAATTGTAGCAATTAATTTTGCTTAAAACAAAGACCAAAGGACTTATGCCTGTTCTGATTGGTTTAAAATTGTATTTTCTCATTTCCTACAATTCTTTTAAGAAGTTGAATATACACTCCTTTGCTTCCTTCCTCTCTCGTCTCCTCATCAAAACTCAGTCTTTCAATCAGAAATTTCTACTCATTTGCTGTTGGTCCTTCAAAACTGACAAAATGTCTCAAACACCATCATCATCCAATACAACCATCTCAACCTCTTCCTCTGATCAAGATTCTGGGACAATCTCTTCCTGTCTGGACTCTGACGTTCTGGAGATCTGTTCTCATAGACCTAACCCCACCAAGGCCAAAGAGTTGAGAACAAGACATATAGGTAATCCATCTCATCCTTCCTCTTCAGTTCCCCCTGAAATTACAAATAGGGAAGGGACAACCTATGTTAATCAAGCAATAGCAAAAATTGTTTCAAGAATTCTGAACGAGAACCACTCAGTTCCTGGCATTTCTGTTCCTCTGAACCAAGAAAACTCAAATGCTGAAACAAATCCAAATGTCTCTAAGAATGTTGAGACATCAAACAAAGAGAAGAATGCTGACATTGCTCACAAGAAAAGAAAGAAGCCTGAATCCTCTGGATCTGATGACAGTACTTGAAGGATGGTTGCTGAATGCTGGTGTATTCTGGTGTTTTCTGCTGCTGCTCTTATTGTTTTGGATAACTGTATAATTTTATGAACATGTAACTTTGGCCCATTTGTGGCTAAAGAGGGGGAGAATATTTTGGTACTTGCTTAATTAGTACTTGACATTATATTTTTCTGCTGTCACTTATTTCTGCTGCTATCTATCTCTGATTGTTTAGGGACTTTAGCCAAAAATCTGCCAAAGGGGGAGTTTGTAGGTGTTTAGGTATTGGCTTGCATTTTTGGTAAATCCCAAGTGTATGTGTGAATGTCATGACTGATGTCATAACATTCTAGTTCAGGTTGTACTAACTCATTAGGTACATGTGCAGAAAAATATTGTAATTCAAATACTAATGTTTATAAGTGTGTATCTGAGCATGTTTGCAAAATGATCACATTTTGCTAAATCAGTAGACAGGTTTTCTCAGATGTCATAACAGATGTTATGACATCCTGTTCTGAACTAACAGGATTGCAGGATTGGATAAGTCTGAGTTTTTTCAGGAAATAACTCAGTCCTTTCTGAACAGAATCCTGCGTTTTCTGAGGAGTAACCTAGCTCAACCCTAACCTGGTTAATAAAGCCCTGTGACCTGGTCTTTAGGTCAAACGGAATCAACCCTAGGTTTTTGGAAACCCTAACTGAAGTTGCAGCTGCTATATATTCAACAGAGCTGCTGTTTTTCAAGACATCCCTGCTGATTGATTAGAAGATCAATTTTGTAATCTGTATAGATTTGTTTATTGTACTCCAAGCAATTATCATTGTGATAAGTGCCTTGGAATAGGTTCGATTGTAAGGGTTGTGTAGCACTCAAAGCTTTGAAGCAAGAGTGTTTGAATGTCCCTTGACTAAAGCTGTGAAGCAGAGTCAAGTTAGTTGTGTACATCACTCAAAGCTGTGAAGCACGAGTGATTGTGTTGCTTGATTAAAAGCTGTGAAGCTTAATCAAGTGTGTGTTTTTTTGAAGAGTGTCTTCATCAATTCTTAAGTCAAATTGGTTTATGTATCACTGCTGTGATTGAGGGGGAGTGAGTAGGAACTCAGGTTTAAGTTGTACTTAGATTAGAATTGCATTGGGTAGGTCTTAAGTGAAGGAGATAAACTGGTTGGTTTATTCCTGAATTAACATCTCTTATAGTGGATTCTCTCCCTGGCTTGGTAGCCCCCAGAGTAGGTGTTGTTGCACACTGAACTGGGTAAACAATTGACTGTGTTCTTTACTGCTTTTGTATTTACTGTCATATAGTAAGTCAGATATGGTGTCATAACATTGGACGTGACATTGAGTATCTGCAGCCAAAATTTTCATACTTGCTATCCATAATCATGAGAAAGAAGAATTTGCATCATCTCAAAGTGGAGGATATGGCTTGGGTTTTAAAATCAACAATGTCTCACTCAACACCCAATTGGAAAATATCTCACTTCACTACATATTGTAGAAGTATAGTTGTTTGCATCACTAGAAGGATTGACAAGAGTCTAATCTTTTGAGAAAAGTTTAAAGTAAAAGCCAAAGTGGCAAAATGGTTTGAAATGAGATTGATTGACTTTTAGTCTTCTCACAAAAATGCCAAGGTATTATTAAGTTGATTGAAGTTTATTTATGAAAATGTTTTGAAAATGCATGGACATGAGTCCAAGTTTATTATGAAAGTGGTTCAAGTTTAAAATAAATAAAAAACAAGAAGAGTTTTCAAAGGAGAGAGAAGATTTTTGAAATTAAAGAAGATGGGAGGAGAAGAAGAGACTATCCGAAAGCATAAGGTAAAAGCTAGGGATAAGAATCATCAAACCAACAAGAAGCCAAAACTTCACATTATGAGTCAAGATGAAGTTCCAATTCTTTGGATTGAAACCAAGCAAACAAATATACTAGACTTCTTGAGGGAACCAAACTTCAAATGTATTAAGTCTTCACAAAAATTGAGGTCAAAGTCTCCAACATAGGCCAAGGTCTCTAATCCTAAGTCCAAGAAGTCCAAAACTCCATAATGCCAAGGATAGTAACCAAGTAGTCCAAGTATCATTAAAGCTTTTTATGGTTCATGTTGATTATTAGGTGTCTTAGAAGAGAACAAAATAGCTCAAGTGAGCAAAATAAAAAAAGACATGAAATGTAATGCTAAAAGTAAATGGTGCATAAAGCATAAAAATAAAAAATGGCATAAAGTAAAAACAAATTATTGATTAGTGGTTAGTTGGATGTCCATCTTGAAACTTGTATTTGGAACTCATTAGAGGATTGGTAGTACCAAAGCCTCCACACAACAAGTTGCATTTGCTTTTTGTCAAGTATATCATCCATTTGGAATCCTCAAAAGTACCATTTAATGATCAACAATGTTTAAGTGATCCGCGTTGACCAAAAGTATTGTAGATCCATTAGAGGATTGGTAGAACCAAAGCCTACACACAATGAATCTCAAGGTTATTGGATCAAAGAGATCAAATTAACATAATCGGGCTTGCAAATATAGGTTTGGGCCACAAATGATCATTTATTCGAATCAGGACAAAATTTAGCCCTATGTTAAGCAATCGTAAATAGACTTATATAGAAGTCGCACCTATTTTGAGGCCGGTCAATAGCAATCTATGCACCATTTGTTTTGAGACATGATATAAAGATCATGCTCCAATAACACTTAGTGCAATAAGAAAGGGATGAGATGAAGAGGGACGAGAGAGAATATACAAACCACATTTGAATTAAATTTAAATCAAACTATTATTAAAATCATTAATCCATTTTTGTGGAGTTAGACTCAACACCATGGATCCAATGATGTTAACAAAGTTTATGACCAACAATTTAATCCAAAATCAGCCAGAAAATAATCACAAAATGATATTGCATTTAATATATACATAAAAAAGGTTTTAAAAATGTTTTTAAATAGAAATAAAAGAGAAAAAATATCAACTATATTCAAATTAATCAAGAAAATAAAGTTAAGACCATAGAAAAATCAGAAATGAATTAAAATGATTTTATAAAAATTTTGGTAATTTTTAAAAGACAGAAACTATTTTTAAAATTAAAAGAAATGATTAAAATAAACCCAAAATAATAAAAAATAGAAAAATTAAGAACAAAAATAAAATGAGGTCACCAATATTTGTCACAATATCATTGGATCATTCCATAATTTTTTCAGAATTTAAAAATGTATCAAAGTATTATTAAATATTTAAAACAATTCAAATAAATTGAAAATTTATAAAAAATATCCAAACACAAAATAAAATTGTGAAAAATAAAAATCAGAAAGAGAGAAGTCAAAAATATTTTTCGGAATTTTTTGGACTAAAAATGAATTTTTTATGATTTTTTGAAATTTAAAATAATTAAGTATAAAAATCAGAAAAGAAAAATAAAGTCAAAAATATGTGGACCATTGGATGAGAGTTAAAACGCGTTAGTAATCAAATCTAAGGGATCTGGCACGCTGTGCTTATCATGGTCATTAGTGAATAAAGCACTGAATCATTAATTAAATTAGATTTAAAAAAAAAAAACAAGTAGCGCGCCTTCATTGGTTGGAAGATGACACGTTGGTCATCTTCAACCTCCAACCAACGTAAATTGCAGGTCTCTCAAACTGTAAAATCAGAATCTCAGACCTATGCCATTCGCTTCGTCTCTCCAAGACGAAGACAACCACACCTTCGCGACAAATTTATATAAACTGTAGCTCAAGCAATTTGGAAGGAAAATTTTGAAAAGGGATTTGAAAATTCATGGTCAAAACATGTTTCCAGATAAAAGTAAGTGTTGCAACTAGAACCAGGGAAATGAGAGCATCACAATGATATCAAAGTTTTTAAGAACTGATGAAGGAATCTACCTATTGAAGTTGAGTTGTAGAGCTCTGAAACTGGACTTCTATAGAGCAATATAGGGCACGATTCTTTAATGTAATTATATGGTTAGCTTCAGAGAAGATCAAGGAAGGTGAATTAAAAAAGGCTTGAGAATAGATTTTGAATTAGCAGAATTTTGAGTTATGGAGCAAGTTTAGCAGGGTGATTCTGGCTATCCAAGCTTGAGGAAATGAATGGGGAATGACTCTCTATTTATAGGGAATCAAATGGAATGTTCAAGCGTGTGAAATGATGATGTTTGGAGGGAAACTGTGTGAAGTTGCAAACAAGAAAAGTGTGACTTCTAATTTTATCAAAACTCACCCAAAACGCGCGTTTTGTTGTGCTAATCAATTCTGTAACTTCACTAAACATGTTTAGAGGCAAAAACACGTGGAAAACTTGTGATTAGAAGCCAAAACAAAGACTTCAAATTCTGACTTATGGAGAAACTTCAGTTCCAAGTTACCAAGTTCAATCCAATGGCATTCTCAGCTCAAGGGGTCTTAAGGCATGATTCTTGATGCTTTAGAAATATGAGGTTACAAGCTTTGTAATGGAAAAAGAAAGGAATCAAATGGATGCTTAAGCTGAAAGTTGCATTGAGTCAAAGTTGGGAAAAAAGAAGTTGACTTTCCATACTTAGAAATATTTCAACTTTTCCTTCAAAAGTGACCTATAATGTTTTGCATCCAAACATGGCCTTCCACTTGAAATTTGCTCTTGACCAAAAAAGATGGTATGAAATAGGCCTCTTTAATAACATTTTGAAACTTGAACCATTCAAAATATCCAAAAATCAAGAGAGTTATGAATTGTTGAAGTTGGCAAATAATCATGAAATGACCTATAATCTTTTGAATCCTTAGGGCATATTCCATTCATTTTCTCACTTTTCACATAAAAGAAGGCATAAAGTTCACATCCTCAAGATCATTATGGAAAAAGAGAAGGCTCAAGGTGATAAAAATTGATCAAGTTATGATCATTTGAAGTCACACATGAGAAATTGGGGGTTCATCTGGAGGACTTGTAATCTTTCTTCATCATTAAGTTTCTTCCCTGTTGGCTAGGATGTTTTTGGAATCACTCAAAAATATCAAAAGATGAGCAATATATGCTTCATTAAAGTTCAAAACCCTAGCTCCTAGATCAAGAAAATGCTTGGAAGAAACTTGACAATTTTGAACCACCTTCTTGTACCAACACAAATGCTTTGTAAATAGAAGTTGTTGAGGATGAAAATGAGAACTCATAGCCACCAAAATCACTTCAATATCTTGATAATTGAGAGAAATATGCACTTGTGACCAAAGGGAATAAAGTCTTGTCCAAGCATGACAACTTCTCCAATCAACCCCTTGTGCTTTTGAATCAATCTTGATAGCTTTTAGATGTGGTGAACCAAAATAACTTTGCCATGCCATTCCTTAGAAAATAAATCCAATGGTGAGGTTTGAACTTCTCAAGCTTTATTGACTACGGCATCGAAATAAACTCATGAACCCATGGGGAAACTTGCTAAGCCTCATTGCCTTTACCTAAATTAGTAACAGAAAAGACAAACCAACATTGTATTTTATTAAATAAAAGGAAAAAAATAAGACAAAATATTCATGACCATAAAAGGAAACAAGTCAAGGTGCTTGGTGATTCCTCAAAGAGAAAAGCTAAAGATAGGGAGGAGAACCAAAAACCCTAATGTGATCTTGTTGTGATTGAATTAACATGGTATGATAAAGGGATCTTAGGGGAAAGAATTGGGGTACAACAACTTCCCTTATTTAAGTTTCTTCTATCCAGAGATATGAAGGTTAAAAATCTTCATGTCGATGCGATCGAAGATACTTAAATATAAAATATACCCTATTTTTGGCCCTAAGATGCCATGCAATGCTTATGAGCATGAATGCATATGAACAAATTCAAAGAGACGCAAAATACCACTGGGGATGTAACAAAGGAAATAAAGAAACAAGAGAGGAACCTAACCAGGAAAATAAATCACTGGTGGATCAAAAGACCTGACTCATAGAAGATGGTAAGATGGTCAGAGGATACACCAACTCCTACTGAAGGCGAAACTACCAACGTTCACTGAAGGTAGAAAGAGGAAAGAGATATCAACACCGACGTTCACTGACTGTGAGCTACGAACGTTCACTGAAGGTAGAGAGAAGAAATCATCGACGTTCACTGTCGAAGACCGACCAACTTTCACTGAAGGTAGAATATAAAATATATCGTAGCACCTCCATTCACTGACGATGAACTACCAACGTTCACTGAAGGTAGCAAGATAACAATCACTAACTTTCACTGAAGGTGACCTACCAACTTTCACTGAAGGTAGAAGAGAAAAATTCATCGACGTTCACTGCCGAAGACCTACCAACTTTTACTGAAGGTAGAAGAGAAAATATATCATAGCACCGCCGTTCACTGACGATGAACTACCAACGTTCACTGAAGGTAGCAAAAAGATAACAATCACCAACTTTCACTGAAGGTGACCTACCAACTTTTACTGAAGGTAGAAGAGAAAAAATCATCGATGTTCACTACCGAAGACCTACCAACTTTCACTGAAGGTAGAAGAGAAAATATATCATAGCACCGCCGTTCACTGATGATGAACTACCAACGTTCACTGAAGGTAGCAAAAAGATAACAATCACTAACTTTCACTGAAGGTAACCTACCAACTTTCACTGAAGGTAAAAGAGAAAATATATCATAGCACCACCGTTCACTGACGATGAACTACCAACGTTCACTGAAGGTAGCAAAAAGATAACAATTACCAAATTTCACTGAAGGTGACCTACCAAATTTCACTGAAGTTAGAAGAGAAAAAAATCATCAACGTTCACTGTCGAAGACCTACCAACTTTCACTGAAGGTAGAAGAGAAAATATATCATAGCACTGTCATTCACTAACGATGAACTACCAACGTTCACTGGAGGTAGCAAAAAGATAACAATCACCAACTTTCACTGAAGGTGACCTACCAACTTTCACTGAAGGTAGAAGAGAAAATATATCATAGCACCGCCGTTCACTGATGATGAACTACCAACGTTCACTGAAGGTAGAGAAAAGATAACAATCACTAACTTTCATTGAAGGTGACCTACCAACTTTCACTGAAGGTAGAAGAGAAAAAATCATCGACGTTCACTACTGAAGACCTACCAACTTTCACTGAAGGTAGAAGAGAAAATATATCATAGCACCACCGTTCACTGACGATGAACTACCAACGTTCACTGAAGGTAGCAAAAAGATAACAAGTTTCCCTAAAATTCTGGCATTTCACCTAGAACGGGTCTCAACTTCTTCTTTAACCAAGGTACTCCGCCTGGAAGGGTAATATATAAGCTGTCTCAAATAAAGAGACTACCATTTGTCAAAATTTCACAATGAACTGTATCTGCAATATTGGAAATCTTGCCATCCACGGGAGTAATTTGACAACTAACTGCAAACTACCCACTCATAAAGAAGATAGCAAAAAAAAGTAATGTCGACCTTTATAGGGAAGTATAAGTTTCTCAAATAAAGAGATCTGCTACTTGCTGTTATAGGAAGGATTATAAAAATGACTTTCCGGGGAAAGCCAAATATACTCCTGCTCAGGAGATAAAGTCTTCTCGTGCAAAATAAATGCACATTCTCAAACCAATGCTCGAAGCTTGTAGAAATCCAAAGTGATAATATTGCCGAGGATCAAAGATTCAAACCAGAAATAAACTGGAATGAGACAGTCTTCTAAAACACTTCCTTTGAGTAATAGACTCAAGAGGGAAATCCAAATCACCCAGACAAAAAGCTGTACAAGAAGGCTGGAGCAAAAATATTTCACGAGGGATAACTCTGGGGAAATTGAAAGAACATACACTTTATGCTTAAGGCCCATATTCTATTGGAGAGAGGATAACATAACTCTGTAAAACAGGGTAATATGTCAACAAAATGTGAATGAGCGATGATTTGCACATTTTAGCTATGCATGATGTATGTATGAATGTATGAGTGTTATCGTGCATATGCTGACAAAACAGATATATAACACTGGGAGTAAATAGGCCAAACCAACTCGAGTACAATCAACACTCAGCTGAATTACATCCAAGATGAACAATCCAAGAAAAAGTAAGCGCCAACTGAGGAAACAAAACATACTGCCCGGTTTAACTTTACTGCGGAGAAACGTAGTCTAGAAGTAAACAAAACATAGCAACCAAACAGTACATATATAGAGATACAACATCCTTCTCCAGGCTTTACCAGGGAATATCACCTAGACTTCAACGGGGAATCAAATATATTCAAAAGTAACGCCTCTATAGGGGATTTGAAAAATCAATTTCGAGTAGGGCAGACAGACATTAAATCATCAAAACATTTACTGGGGGATTCGCCCCGAATTCATTGGGGAGGTCAACACCATATTCATAAAGGGAAAATCAATATAAATTCTTCACTGGGGAAAACAGAGGCCCGTATTCTTCGAGAGTAATCATTGTACCAACTTCTCTGGGAAGAAAGAACTTCTATTAAATAAACGAAACCTTCACTGGAGAAATATTGGATTGAATCTTCATATCATGCAAAATCAGGGAAGATAAGAACTGAACCAAAACTTGACCGGGGGTACTGGAGTTACAAACCCTATATGGCGAAACATTTTGAGAAAAACTTATCTGGGAAGAAAAACTTCTTAAAAGCACCTGGAGTTCGTCCCTTCCTGGGATCACCATTTTTTTCTCTCGCGTCACAAGTTTTGAAGTAAAAGCAAATTGTAAGTTCTTTTGAAAATCAATTTTGTTATTTAATCTTTTCGCTTTGAAAGTTATTATCAATAATAAATGGAGTGTTTGCAAGCTAAATAAAATAAGAAATCCAAAGAATAAGGTAAAAGCTCAAATTTCATTAATAGAATGGTAGTCTGCGAATGGCGAGACTCCATGGATAATTACAAAGTTCGGAAAATGGTAATATATAATGGAAAAGATACATTGAGATAAAATGACCAATATCCCCTCTAACAACTTTTGAAATCCTGAGCAACAACTTCTGTTGAAGTATGATGAGGATCCGAGAAAATTGTTGTTTCAACGATCAAGTCTTGTCTGATGTAGTTACTTGCCAAGAAAGTCCCTAACTTTTTCCTAAGCTGCCCTTGCAGGTTTTCAACTTAGCGGGAAATTTATTTAGTTTATGTCTCTAATTTTTTCCTAGACCACCCTTTCGGGTTTTCGGCCTACCGAGGCGCTCTTTTTTGCCTAAGCCGCCCTCTCGAGTTTTCAACTTAGCGAGTTGTTCTTTTATTTCTTTAGGCGAAGTATTTCTTGACTGCATCAGCATTCACGGGACGTGGGAACTCCTTGCCATCCATAGTTTCAATAATTAATGCACCGCCAGAGAAGGCTTTCTTGACAACATATGGGCCTTCAAAATTGGGAGTCCACTTTCCCCTAAAATCAACGTTAAAAGACATGATCTTACTGAGCACAAGGTCGTCTTCTCTGAATTCACGAGGTTTGTCCTTCTTATCAAAAGCTTTCTTCATTCTCTTATGATATAACTGACCATGACACAAAGCCGTCATTCTATTTTCTTCAATCAAATTTAATTGGTTAAACCGGTTCTGGACCCACTCAACCTCTGATAACTTGGTTTCCATTATCACACGCAAAGAGGGAACCTCAACCTCGATTCGGAGCACAACTTCCATTCCATACACAAGGGAGAACGAGGTTGCTCCTGTTGAAGTGTGGACAGATGTTCCATACCCATGCAAAGCGAAAGGGAGCATTTCATGCCAATCCTTATAAGTAACAACCATTTTCTGGATAATCTTCTTGATATTCTTATTAGCAGCTTCAACAACCCCATTAATCTTCGGCCTGTACGGAGATGAATTGTGATGGAAAATCTTGAATTCCTCACAAAGTTTTTTCATCATCTTGTTGTTCAGATTCGAGCCATTGTCAGTGATAATTCTGCTCGGCACACCATACCGACATATGAGATTATTCTTAATGAAGCGCACAACTACCTGCAACATTAGCATATGAAGCAGCCTCCACCACTTGGTGAAATAATCGATTGCTACCAAGATAAAATGGTGTCCATTCGAAGCCTTGGGCTCTATCATCCCAATCATGTCAATACCCCCACATAGAGAAAGGCCATGGGGAAGAGATCACTTTGAGAAGTGTCAGAGGCACATGAACCTTGTCCGCATAAATGTGGCATTTATGACACTTCTTTGCAAATTTGTAACAATCAGATTCCATTGTCAGCCAATAGTAACCTGCCCTTAGCATCTTCTTAGCCATCGAATGTCCATTGGCATGAGTGCCAAATGAGCCTTCATGAATCTCATGCATCAACATGTCTGCTTCGTGTCTATCCACGCATCTGAGCAGAACCATGTCATAATTTCTCTTGTACAACACATTTTCACTGAGGAAGAAACTGCCAGCAAATCTTCTCAATGTCTTTCTATCTTTATTTGATGCACCTACCGGGTATTCATGAGTTTGAAGAAAATGCTTGATATCATAATACCAAGGTTTCTCATCTGCTACCTCCTCTGTTGTAAACACATGAGCGGTCCTATCCAGTCGCCGAACCATAATTTGAGGTATATCGTTCCAAGTATTTACTTGATACATAGAAGCTAGAGTTGCTAGTGAATCCGCCATTTGATTTTCATCTTTGGGGATGTTATGGAATTCAACTTTATTAAAGAAGGGTAACAATCTTCTAGCATAATCTTTGTAAGGTATCAAGCCAGGGTGACGAGTATCCCATTCTCCTTTAATCCGATTTATTACCAAAGCTGAATCTCCATACACATCGAGAATTTCAATTCTGAGATCAATAGCTTCCTCGAGACCCATGATGCAAGCCTCATATTCTGCCATATTATTAGTACAATCAAATGTTAACCTTGCAGTGAAAGGAATGTGCGATCCATGTGGAGTGATAATCACAACACCAATTCATTTACCATAAGCATTCACAGTTCCATCAAATATCATACTCCAACGAGATTCAGGATCAGGACCTTCCCCATGCAATGGTTTATCACAATCTTTCACTTTCAGAAACATCACATCCTCATCGGGAAATTCATACTTCACAGACTGATAATCATCAACTGGTTGGTGAGCAAGATAATCTGCCAACACGCTACTTTTAATGGCTTTTTGAGTGCGATATTCGATATCATATTCAGATAATAGCATCTGCCAACGGGAAATTCTCCCGGTAAGAGCAGGTTTTTAAAAAATGTACTTGATTGGATCCATTTTGGAGACCCACCAAGTGGTGTGATTCAACATATACTGCCATAAACGTTTTTCCGCCCAGGCCAGAGCACAACATGTATTTTCCAGCATGGAATACCACTACTCGCAATCAGTAAACTTTTTACTGAGATGATAAATGGCATACTCTTTCTTCCCCGTTTCATCTTGTTGTCCCAGAATACAACCCATGGAATTATCTAACACTGTCAGAAACATAATCAATGGTCTTCCTTCAACATGAGGAATAAAGATAAGAGGTTCAAGCTGATATTCTTTAATACTTTCAAATGCCCTTTGGCAGTCATCCGTCCATACACAACCTTGATCTTTCTTTAACAACTTAAAGATCGGTTCACATGTTACAATCATGTGGAAAATGAATCTGGAAATATAATTCAGATGCCCGAGGAACCATCTGAATTGATTTTTAGTTCTCGGCGCTGACATTTCTTGAATTGGTTTGACTTTATCAGGGTCTACTTAAATTCCTTTCTGGATAACAATGAAACCCAACAATTTCCATGATCGAACATCAAAGGTACATTTATTTGGATTCAAGCGGAGACGATACTTCCTCAAACGCTGAAACAACTTCAACAAATCTTCTACATGCCCTTCTTCAGTCTGGGATTTAGCAATCATATCATCAACATATACTTCAATTTCCTTGTGCATAAGATCATGGAATAGGGTTGTCATAGCCCCCTGGTACGTTGCACCAGCGTTCTTCAACCCGAAGGGCATCACTCTGTAACAGAATGTTCCCCAGGGTGTGATAAATGTTGTTTTTTCCATGTCCTCTAGAGCCATTCTTATTTGATTATACCCAGAAAATCCATCCATGAATGAGAAAACCTTTAATTTTGCTGTGCTATCCACTAACATGTCATTGTGTGGCAATGGAAAATCATCTTTTGAACTAGCTTTATTTAGATCTCTATAATCTACGCACATGCAGACTTTTTCGTCTTTCTTCGGTACTGGGACAATATTGGCCATCCATTGGGGAAACACTAATGTCACAAGAAAACCGACATTAATCTGCTTTAGAATCTCCTCTTTGATCTTCACTGCCATATCTGGGCGAGTTCTTCTCAACTTCTGTTTGATTGGCAGAGACTCTGGCTTCAACGATGATGCTCTACAATATCTGTATCTTGACCAGGCATATCTTGATAAGACCAAGCGAAGATATCCGCATACTCTTTCAACAAGTCAATCAACCTTCTCTTCATATCAGGATGCAGCAATTCTCCAATCTTGACTTCTTTAGGATCTTCTTCTAAACCCAAATTGATTACTTCCAAAGGCTCTTTATATGGCTGAATATCACTCTCCTCGCGCTCAAGAAACTGTGAGATCGCTTCTGGAATCTCATCATAGTCTTCTTCTTCGGCCCCATACACAAGACATTCAAAGTTGGGAGAGGGTGTAGGGTCATTGTATTCAACGGGTTTTTTAAATTAATCTGCACATGTGATTTATGATTTCTTTTAGAAACTGACACATATAACAAGTGATCATGCAAATTGAATTTCAGTTACTATTTATTTTGAAAGGTTTTTTCTAATTACCATTTTCCAAGAAAAAGCAGAAAATAAAGACACAATTTTGGAAACAAAGACAACTTTTATTATTGATATTAAAAGTCACAGCAAACAGATAAGCCCATACAATATTAATACTTCCACCTTGGGCAGAGTGAAAGCTTTTCAAAAAGATTAACAAAACAAATTACTTTGAAACATGTACGCAAGAGGGAACATCAATGGTAATCCAGTTCTGAACCCTAACTCCGTGAGTCACGTAATTTGGAATTTCCGGCTCTGCTTCATCTTCCACAATGGCATTAATCCCGGAGAAAGTTGGATGGAGATAACTCCCACTATGGAAGATGTATTGATACTTGCTTGCAGAAGACTTCAGCTTCATGCTCTCACCTCTGTCATTCTTCAAAGAGAACCCCAAGCTAACTATATTCTTGTTTACAGGTGGATCCACAATCTGTCCCCAAACTTCACTATGACCCTTACGCACAACTTGCTGTGCATCCTTGAGTGAAACCATAAAATTATCATTTCCTCTTATGTTGTCAATGGATAAATCTTGGAACTGGGTTCCAACAACAGCTTCATCCGCCTTCACAATGCTGAAAGAGGACAAATGAGATATCAATAATGCATGTTATCCATTTATGATTACCACTTTTCCTTCACGACAAACTTCAGTTTCTGGTGTAAAGTTGAAGTGACGGCCCCTACCTCATATATCCATGGCCTTCCTAGCAAACAACTATAAGTGGGTACAATGTCCATGACCTGGAAAGTAATCTGAAACAAATGTGGGCCTATATGAATAGGCAAGTCCTCTTCACCGATAACAGAATTCCTCGATCCATCAAACGCTTTCACAATAATGCCACTTGGGCGCATGGGCGTCCCTTGATATTTCAACTTCATAAGCGTGTTCCTCAGTATAACGTTCAATACAGATCCATTATCAATCAACACATTGGATAGTGAATCATTCTTGCAGTTCATAGAAATGTGGAGGGCCAGATTGTGATTCCTTCCTTCATCTGGAAATTCATCGTCGCAGAAACTCAGGTTATCACATGACGTAATATTCCCTACTACACTGCTGAATTGGTCTATAGGCATGTCACTTTCCATAAACTCTTGATCCAATACCCTCATCAGGGATCCTCTGTGAGCAGAGGAGTTCATCAATAAAGCCAGGATAGATATTTTTGAAGGAGTCTGCCGTAGCTGATCTATGATTCTGTAGTCGCTCATCTTGATTATCTTCAAAATATCATCCACTTCTTTCTCTAACGTAGCTCCACTAGATTCACCCGTAACCTTCTTGGGTTCAACATTCTCAACAATTTTCTTTCCTGTGCTAACATCTCCATGAACAACTAGTGCAAACACACGACCGCTGCGGGTCACTCTGCTAGTCTCAGCTATATTTCCAATATCAGGCATTGGCTGGATGGGAACTTCCACACCATCCTCTAATATTGTAGCGTTATACTTATAGGGTACAACCTTATCTGACTTGCAGGGGACGGGACCTGGAAACTGATCACCAATGGGGTAACAGATGGCTTTCTATAATACTCAACTTCAAAATGGGCGGGTGCACCAAAATAAGAAACAATGACTTTTACCCCTTCTTCAACACAATCAGTCACTATTGAGTCATCTATGGAAAACAAATCCTCATCTGAGGAGAAATATTCATCTACAGAGGCATACTCATCATCCGACTCTTCTTCAGCCAAATAAACCTTAATCATATCAACTTCATGGTAATCATCCATTTGACTCATAACCTTGATAGTTCCATCGTCCAATAACAACTGAACACCTTTCCTCACAATAGAACATCCTCGAGAGTCTCGATAGCAAATTCGGCAAGATCCATACTGATATTCCACCTGACTAGCCAAGTGGCAGAAAGTAGCATGCAATTGCACAAGGTCTTCATTCATATACTCCACATCAAAAATTCCGAACTCTCCTGGACATCCAGAAACCATATTCACCTCCTCTTCATACTCTGCCCTAGGCCTGATTATGTGGATGAGGCCCTCATCCATCATCTCCTGCAAATCAACCTTTATCTTATCGCAACCCTGTATGTATGTGCTGCAAATAGAACAACCGGAATGGTCATGCTTATAGTAGATAAATTCATAGAGGTCTGCATGCATATTCACCAAATCTCCTCTTATTAGATGAATATCAAAAATCTGGAAGTCGCCTGGACAATTCAACCACCATATTCACAATATTTGCTCCTCCATGCTTGGGTAGAGGGTTGTCTTTCACATTAGGACCCACATCCTTGAAAGATAGAATACCAAACTTCACCAATTTCTTCACCCCAGTCTTTAAAAGATAACAATTCTCAATATTATGCCCTGATGCTCCCTGATGAAAAGCACATGTTTGGTCTGCCTTCTAATACCAAGGCAAAGGTGACGGTACATCGGGAGGTGGTCTGGTCTGAACCAACTTCTTCTAATTAACGCTGGTAGTAACTCTGTATAACTCATAGGAATATGGTCATAAATCTCCCTTCTTTGATTATACCCTTGATTCCCCTGCTGGGATGGTCTCTGATAAGCAACGGTAGTTGGAGCTACACTAACAACTGGAGTAACTGAGGCGACTTGCTAATGATGCTGATAATTTCTTCTAGGAGGATTAACCATCTTCTCTTGCATAACAGCATTTGCATCCCCTTCCTTCTTCTTGGTAAACCCATAAGATGTCTTTTTCGCACCTCCAGATCCTTCACTCTTCGTTAGACGGCCCTCTCTTACAACCTCTTCTAAACGGATACCCATGCCTACCATTTCAGTAAAGTCACTTGGCGCACTTGCTACCATCCTTTCATAGTAGAAAGCACCCAGAGTTTTCAAGAAAATCTTAGTCACCTCCTTCTCTTCCATGGGAGGAATCACTTGGGCGGCTACCTCACGCCATCTCTGTGCATATTCTTTGAATGATTCCCTGTCTTTCTGAACATGGCCCTGAGTTGATCACGGTCATGCGCCATTTCAACGTTGTACTTGTATTGTCTGATAAATGCTTATCCCAAGTCATTAAAAGTACGGATATTGACGCTTTCCAAACTCATATACCACTTCAGCGCAACACCGGTCAAACTATCCTGAAAAAGTGAATCAGCAAACGCTGATCATCAGTATGGGTAGACATTCTCCTTACATACATTACTAGATGAGCACGAGGGAAAGTGTTTCCCTTGTACTTCTCAAACTTCGGGACCTTAAACTTTGCAAATATCTTAACATTTAGGTCCAAGCATAGTTCATTCACACTCTGCCCGAATAACTCTTTTCCCCCGAGGGCCTTCATCTCCCTCTGCATCTTGTCAAACCGCTCTTAAAAATCATCCATTATGTCATAGCGACCCAAGTCTTCACTTGGTGGAGGAAAAGGACGACACATATCATCATTAACAAATGGAACCAAATTCACTGAAGAAGGTGCAGAAGGAGTAGCATGCACCACAGGAGGCACAAGAGTAACAATAGTTTGAACAACTGGAGTATCTTGAGGACCAAGATTGAAACCTTCATGCGCAAAGTTCTCTAGAATTCCCCATGGATAACCTTGAGGCATGCAATTCTGAACAACAGCTGGAGTAGCGGATACAGAAACAGTCGAAGCTTCAGCAGTAGCCCTTATCGGTTGAGGTTGAACACTCGGTGGCTAATCCTGAGCAGCCACCAGAGATTCCATCAGAGCAGTAAAATTGGCCATGTCGGCCTTCAAAGCAGAAACTTCCTCGCACAGCTCGCGATTCTCTTATTCTAAGTTGTCCATCTTCCTTCTGAAATTAGCCCGAGTGTTGTAGTGGTGAGTCAGCTTGATGAACAAAGTAAAGAAGCTTGGTAAGACACCTGGATATGCATAACAAATGCAAGAAATATGTACAATATGATGCATGATATGCAATGCATATGGTTTTATTTTGTTATTTAGTATTTCAAGGGATTTAAAGTTTATAGACATATTGCAAATATCAAAGTAATAACACATTTGAAAATACTGAAATTTTTTTATTATAATAACTTCAAAATGGGTTACAAGTCTCAACAATCCCAAGTACAAGATAAAAACAAAGTCTAAAACCTTGAGAAGTAAAGCTGTCGGAGATCACTCTATATGCTGGCACTTCCCTGTAAGCCTGGCAATATAAGCCTTCAACATCCAGTTCTCTTCCGCATATCTGGTGGCAACCTTCTTCCAATCACCTAAATCGGGAAGTGAGCAACTGGCATCTGACTGAGGCTTAGGAGAAAATAAATCCCCTTGCCTCTCCATAGTCTCTACCGCTCGACTCTCAAGGATCTCGATCAAGTCGTCTTTCTCCTTCAAGTCTGCTCTATAGGAAATCTCTAAAGTTTGGCACTTGTTCTTCCAAGCATCCTTTTCGTGCTGCATCCTGACCAAAGTAAGCTGTAGCTCTTCTATATCATCCAATAAGGGAGGAGTGGTGTTCACAAATAAATCAGGCATATGTGTCTCCCGGGAATACGACATCTTCAACTGAATAACTCTCGTTTGGACTAACTGAAGGTATGGCTCCAAAGAAACATCTCCCCTAGGTCCCAAGTCTTTCGTACTCTTCTTATGAATATGAAGCCAGGCCTTCGCAACCTGCTCCTTAGCTTCCCTATGGTCTTCTCCCTCCTTTAGAAATAAACTACTCAAATGAATACTATTTGGTTTATCCCTCATAAGATAACCAAGTTGTCGTCGTGCAAGAACAAGGTTATAGTTAATTCCTCCCTTTGTACCAAGAAGAGGTACATTGGGGGAAACTACCACAAATGTCAACAATCTCTACATCCTGGTAAGCTCTATGATACCAATCAATATTCGAGTGAGTAAGTGCCATGATCTTAGGAGCCCAACGGGGTTCCTTCCTAACATTCCAGAAAGCATCAGACTGAGGCATATGAGAGATAAACCACCGGTACAACAAAGGCGTACAACATATAATCATCCCTCCATGATAAGAATTTCGAAGATGAATAGAGTAATAAGCATCACCCAACAACGTAGGAACTGGGTTTCCAATCATGAAGATCCTGATAGCATTAACGTCAACAAACTTATCCACATTAGGAAATAAGAACAACCCGTAAGCAAGTAGAGCAAAGATGGCCTCAGAAGCGACTGTACTCTTCATCCTGGAAAAGTAACAAGCTTTATCCAATAAGGACTGGGATGGTAATCCTCTAATCCCTCCTTTAGTAGTCATATGGGCTTCCACCTCAGACTCCCCCAGATGAATCAAAGCAGTAATCTCATGTGGTTTTGGCTCACCCTCCAAACCAATAAAAGAAATACGATCGGTAACAGGTAAATCCAACAGATAAGAATACTCCTCCAGTGTAGGCATCAACTGATAGTCAGGAAAAGTAAAGCAATGATATATCAGATCATAGAATTGGACCAAGGTCGAGAGAATTCCCTCCTTCATCTTCAGCTTCATAAGAGGAATGATGGATCCATACTTCTTCCGAAAATCTGCAAAACACTCAATCTCGGGAATTAGACTGATCAACTCATCTATCTTGGGATCCTTGAAACAATATTTTCTCGTCTTTCTTTTTCCAGAATCTATGGTCAAAAAGTACCTGAGATATTCACAAATGGTCAACTTTTAAGTCCCTTGAAATAATATTTCTTCAAAAGATTCTTATGAGTGCATGGATGCATGATGCAACAATCACACACAAGATCACACATATAGGGTTCATAGGTTCAACGTCACGAGCATGAGGTCAAAGGTACTACCCATAAGGTTTTGGTCGAAAAGTTATCACCTGCCAAACAAGGTTCTAGAGGTTCCCAGAGTCTACATCCTTCCTTCGGATATTACCAACTTCTCAATTAACTCGGTAATTAGTAATATTCTCAAGAAAAAATCGTCCGAGCGTGGTATCGGGTGACAACTATTTCCCGATTACTCCGTCATAGCTTCCGCACTACACCTAAAAGGCCAAGATGGGTTTGGTATTATACGGTCCTCAGTTTCAGCAGGCTCCCAGGTCGAAAGCAGTACGTCTTCCCGATTACTCGGTAAACGACACTACAGTCAAAGGGGCCTCCACTGAGTGGGGGATCTCATGCCTCCTTTTTTTGGATTACTCCCTCAAAGTTAACATGACTATACTGCCCGTCCTATCTTAAAGTTTGCCCAAGTCTGGGTATAAGACTTATAAGTAATCACCAAGCGCCCTGAAAACCAGGAAAATCCATACAAACATATACACAACATATAACACATAAACAACAATAACACATATACAGATAAAACAAAGATAAGCTTAACCCACTTAGATATGGACCAGCAATAGGTCAATCTTTCCCCAGTGAAGTCGCTATTTTTTCTGTAGCTGTAGAAATGTTTAAGACTAAGCCATTGGATTGACTAAACTTGTACAAGTCAAAATAAAAATCGCCACCGCGCTTTATTGTTTCGAAAGGAATGGGAAAGAGCGAGTAACCCAAAAAGAGGGATAAATATTCAAGGTAAGGGGGTCGGTTATGCAAAGGGAAGGTATTAGCACCCTAAATATCTACGGTACTCTGCAGGAACCTCTTTGTAAAATCTGTATATTTTGGCTATAAAATGTTGTATGTAAAATAGATGGTGGAGGTGAGAGAAGAAATATGTTTTTTTTAATGATTTTTGCACCCGCCATGGTTGCGAACCTTTAGTTCCTACGTACCACCTTTCGTGCAATAGGGGATCAGGGTACACGTAGTTCACCTTTTAAAATTTTAAAACACAAGTGTATTGATTTATTTTATGAGATAAGACATCATCATCATTGTCTGTATGGAAAACATAATTACTACCCACAATCATGAGAAAGAAGAATTTGCATCATCTCAAAGTGGAGGATATGGCTTAGATTTTAAAATCAACAACGCCTCACTCAACACCCAAGTGGAAAATATTTCACTTCACTACATATTGTAGAAGTATAGTTGTTTGCATCACTACAAGGATTGACAAGAGTCTAATCTTTTGAGAAAAGTTTAAAGTAAAAGCCAAAGTGGCAAAATGGTTTGAAATGAGATTGATTGACTTTTAGTCTTCTCACAAAAAATGTCAAGGTATTATTAAGTTGATTGAAGTTTATTTATGAAAATGTTTTGAAAATGCATGGACATGAGTCCAAGTTTATTATGAGAGTGGTTCAAGTTTTTTTAAAAAAAACAAGAGTTTTTAAAGGAGAGAGAAGATTTTTGAAATTAAAGAAGATGGGAGGAGAAGAAGAGACTATCCTAAAGCATAAGGTAAAATCTAGGGATAAGAACCATCTAACTAACAAGAATCCAAAACTTGACATTATGAGTCAAGATGAAGTTCCCATTCTTTGGATTGAAACCAAGCAAACAAAGATACTATACCTATTGAGGGAACCAAACTTCAAATGTATTAAGTCTTCACAAAAATTGGGCAGAGTAACGACTGTATAAGGGTGAATTCCAGATTACAAACAAAGTATGTAATCATAATAACCTGCACACAAAACAAACAAACAACCCAATGCCTTGAGGTAAACCTCAAGAACTCTAGAAAAAATATCAATTAAGGTCAAAGTCTCCAACATAGGCCAAGGTCTCTAATCCTAATTCCAAGAAGTCCAAAACTCCATAATTCCAAGGATAGTAACCAAATAGTCCAAGTATCATTAAAGATTTTTATGGTTCATGTTAATTATTAGGTGTCTTAGAAGAGAATAGAAAAGCTCAAGTGAGCAAAATAAAAAAAGACATGAAATGTAATGTTAAAAGTAAATGGTGCATAAAGCATAAAAATAAAAAGGGCATAAAGTAAAAACAAATTAATGCTTAGTAGTTAGTTGGATGACCATCTTGAAACTTGCATTTGGAACTCATTAGAGGATTGGTAGAACCAAAGCCTCCACACAACAAGTTTCATTTGCTTTTTGTCAAGTATATCATCCATTTGGAATCCACAAAAGTACCATTTAATGATCAACAATGTTTAAGTGATCCGCGTTGACCAAAAGTGTTATAGATCCATTAGAGGATTGGTAGAACCAAAGCCTCCACACAATGATTCTCAAGGT
Organism: Vicia faba; assembly: GCA_948472305.1. Taxonomy (NCBI): domain Eukaryota; kingdom Viridiplantae; phylum Streptophyta; class Magnoliopsida; order Fabales; family Fabaceae; genus Vicia; species Vicia faba. The sequence goes on along the minus strand of CATIWC010000993.1, from coordinate 35,002 downwards.
TATTGGATCAAAGAGATCAAACTAACATACTTGGGCTTGCAAACATAGGTTTGGGCCACGAATGATCGTTTATCCGAATCGAGACAAAATTTAGCGCTATGTTAAGCAATCGTAAGTGGACTTATATAGAAGTCGCCACCTATTTTGAGGCCGGTCAATAGAAATCTATGCACCATTTATTTTGAGACATGATATAAAGATCATGCTCCAATAACACTTAGTGCAATAAGAAAGAGATGAGATGAAGATGGATGGGAGAGAATATACAAACGACATTTGAATTAAATTTGAATCAAACTATTATTAAAATCATTCATCCATTTTTATGGAGTTAGACTCAACACCATGGATCCAATGATGTTAACAAAGTTTATGACAAAAATTTAATCCAAGATCAGCCAGAAAATAATAAAAAAATAATATTGCATTTAATATATACATAAAAAAATGTTTTAAAAATGTTTTAAAATAGAAATAAAAGAGAAAAAATATCAACTATATTCAAATTAATCAAAAAAATAAAAGTAAGACCATATAAAAATCCGAAACGAATTAAAATGATTTTATAAAAATTTTGGTAATTTTTAAAAGTCAGAAACTATTTTTAAAATTTAAAGAAATGAGTAAAATAAACCAAAAATGATTAAAAAAAAATAGAAAAATAAAAAAATAAAATAAAATGAGGTCACCAATATTTGTCACAATATCATTGGATCATTCCATAATTTTTTCAAAATTTAAAAATGTATCAAAGTATTATTAAATATTTAAAACAATTCAAATAAAGTGAAAATTTATAAAAAATATCAAAACAAAAAATAAAATTATGAAAAATAAAAATGAGAAAGAGAGAAGTCAAAAATATTTTTCATAATTTTTTTAGATTTTTTGGACTAAATGAATTTTCTATGATTTTTTGAAATTTAAAACAATTAAGTATAAAAATCAGAAAAGAAAAATAAGTCAAAAATATATGGACCATTGGATGAGAGTTGAAACACGTTAGTAATCAAATCCAAGGGATCTGGCGCGCTGTGCATATCATGGTCATTAGTGAATAAATCACTGAATCATTAATTAAATCAGATTTTCAAAAAAACAAGTGGCACGCCTTCATTGTTGGAAGATGACATGTTGATCATCTTCAACCTCCAGCCAACGTGAATTATAGGTCTCTCAAACTGTAAAATCAGAAGCTCAGACTTATGCCATTCGCTTCGTCTCTCCAAGACGAAGATAACCACACCTTCGCGACAAATTTATATAAACTGTAGCTCAAGCAATTTGGAAGGAAAGTTTTGAAAAGGGATTTGAAAATTCATGGTCAAAACATCTTTCCAGATAAAAGTAAGCGTTGCGACTAGAACCAGGGCAATGAGAGCATCATAATGATATCAAAGTTTTGAAGAATTGACGAAGGAATCTACCTATTAAAGTTGAGTTGCAGAGCTCTGAAACTAGACTTCTATGGAGCAATATAGGGCATGATTCTTGAATGTAATTATATGGTTAGCTTTAGGGAAGATCAAGGAAGGTGAATTAATGGAAAAATGGATTAAAAAAGGCTTGAGAATAGATTTTGAATTAGAAGAACTTTGAGTTATGGAGCAAGTTTGGCAGGGTGATTTTGGCTATCCAAGCTTGAGGAAATGAATGGGGAATTACCCTCTATTTATAGGGAATCAAATGGAATGTTCAAGCGTGTGAAATGATGAAGTTCGCAGGGAAATTGTGTTAAGTTGCAAACAAGAAAAGTGTGGCTTCTAATTTGATCAAAACTCATCCAAACGCGCATTTTGTTGTGCTAATCAATTCTGGAACTTCACTAAACATTTTTAGAGATAAAAACGCGTGGAAAACTTGTGATTAGATGCCAAAACAAAGACTTTAAATTCTTACTTATGGAGAAACTTCAGTTCCAAGTTACCAAGTTCAATCCAATGGAATTCTCAGCTTAAGGGGTCTTAAGGAATGATTATTGATGCTTTAGAAAGATGAGGTTGCAAGCTTTGTAATGGAAAAAGAATGGAATCAAATAGATGCTTGAGCTGAAAGTTGCATTGAGTCAAAGTTGGCAAAAAAGAAGTTGACTTTCCATACTTAAAAATATTTCAACTTTTCCTTCAAAAGTGACCTATAATGTTTTGCATCCAAACATGGCCTTCCACTTGAAATTTGCTCTTGACTAAAAAATATGGTATGAAATAGACCTCTTGAATGGAATTTTGAAACTTGAACCATTCAAAATATCCAAAAATTGAGAGAGTTATGAATTGTTGAAGTTGGCAAATAATCATGAATTGACCTATAATCTTTTGTATCCTTAGGGCATCTTCCATTCATTTTCTCACTTTGCACATAAAAGAAGGCATAAAGTTCACATCCTCAAGATCATTATGGAAAAAAGTGGGATCAAGGTAATAAAAATTGATCAAGTTATGATCATTTGAAGTCACACATGAGAAATTGGGGGTTCATCTGGAGGACTTGTAATCTTTCTTCATCATCAAGTTTCTTCCACATGAAAACTATTTGAAAATTTTGAAGTGATTTGTTGATAGACCTTTGAATAGGAGGATGTTTTTGTAATTACTCAAAAATACCAAAATATGAGCAAGATATGCTTCTTTGAAGTTCAAAACCCTAGCTCCTAGATCTAGAAAATGCTTGGAAGAAACTTGACAATTTTGAACCACCTTCTTGTACCAACACAAATTCTTTGTAAATAGAAGTTGTTGAGGATGAAAATGAGAACTCATAGCCACAAAAACCACTTCCATATCTTGAGAATTAAGATAAATATGCCCTTGTGACCAATGGGAACAAATTCTTGTCCAAGAATGACATCTTCTCCAATCAACCCCTTGTGCTTTTGAATCAATCTTGATAGATTTTAAATGTGGTGAACTAAAATAAACTTTCCATTCCATTCCTTCCAAAATAAATCCAATGGTGAGGTTTGAACTTCTCAAGCTTTATTGACTAGGGCATGGAAATAAACTCATGAACCCATGGGGCAACTTGTTAAGCCTCATTGCCTTTTCCTACATTAGTAACAGGCAAGACAAACCAACATTTCATTTTATTAATTAAAAGGAAAAAAATAAGACAAAATATTCATGACCATAAAAGGAAACAAGTCAAGGTTCTTGGTGATTCCTCAAAGAGCAAAGATAAAGATATGGAGGAGAACTAAAAACCCTAATGTGATCTTGTTATGATTGAATCAACATGGTATGATGAAGGGATCTTAGGGGCAAAAATTGGGGTACAACACCCATGCTTCAGTTAGGATTTTGAAAGGGTTGTAATGTGTCCTGGTTCACGGTTTTAGAAAAAAGGATTTAAGGCTCAAAATTATTTGGTGCCCACCCATTCTCCATGATGTTCTCCATTCCTATGTTCAGTTGACCTGGTACAAGCATTCATCTCCGGAGAAGAGTTTGCGATGATTGAGGAACTACTGAGGCCTCTTGGACACAACAATCGCTAACTTCTAATTTTGGTGTCTGGTCACACGACCTTGTTCTCTCGATAGGGGTTTTTATTGGTAATCCTTTTCTTGCTTTCCCTAGATTTTGCCTGGACAAATTCTTTTGAATTTCGATTTGGAAGTCCAGCGGGATGCTCCGACTTTTCCTAAGCGACTTGTTTTCAAGTTTCAACTTAGCGAGGATTTTTGTTTCTTTCTTATTCATACTTTCTCTTCTGAATAAGTCATCGATATTCACGTTGTCTTTGATTTGTTAGAAGTGACCGTGACTGTCTGAGTCTTTGGTAGATGAGGGATAGCCATTGTTGTATCATCATCTGTTGACCTCCTGATGTGCGAGAGATACCCATTAGGATATCATTAATTGATGCACGTTGCTGTTAGATGAGGGTTAACCATTGTGGTTGTGACTTTCCTCAACCTTTTTATGGATAACCATTGTTGTATTCTTAGATTCACACTCTTGATGAGTTTTGAATGCTTGATCAAATTAACTGAACACTACCCTCCCCAGGGTTAAAATGACGGTTTTTTCTGAACATAAAAGAAACTCCTACTTCGAAGGCTCAGAGGGGGGTTAACGAGGGTCTATCTCCCTTATATCTCTGGTGTTTAGGAATAGAAACAAGGCCTATACATCGTTAGCAGGGTCCTACTCAAAAGCGTACCAACTAGAGATTTTTGCGTTTTTATATTATCGTCATCCTCCCTCCAATCTTTACTTAAGCATAAGACTTGGAAACTTGGCATCAATATGCAAGTAAAACATTTAAAGAGTGATAACAAATATATGAATAAAAATAAAAGGAATGCTTCAAGACAAGCATACTTATTGCATTAAGATTTTCATTCAAAAATAGGCAAGTTTCTACATGCAAGCAATGTTTAAACAAGCAAGGAAGAATGAAAATGAAAATGCAGTAAAGAAACCAATGATTGCCATTGTTGAGGAGACTTGACTCCTTATAGATTTCTTGATTCTGACGAATTTCTGTAGTCTTGGTGCTTAAATGGGCGAGATAATTCCCCTTCTGATCTGATTTGGACACCATAATCTATGGATTGATTCCATCTTGGACCTTGTCTCTGGATGACATATTATCTTCAATCGAATGGCCAGGTGCCCCTGAATATATACGTAGAATATCATTTCAGAAGATTGAATGAATGCTTTACCAAGCGAATTGATATAAAATGCATCACCAAGCATCTTATGCATAAAGAAATAAAATAATTCGTCTTTTATCAGAACAACAACAGAGACATCCACCTGGTGAGAAGGAGTCCAACAGTTGGCCAAATAGGAATTGGATTTTTGGAAGAGACGCCAGACAGGTGCTGGACTTTAAAATTTAACCCCTTTACAATCTTCGACATTGAAACCGGGTGCCCCATCATAGGAGACACATCTAGCCTGTGTATCGCAATCAGAAGAGATGTTTGTAGGAGGAGGACCCTAAAGATCAGAGCTGGGAATAACAAGATGTAATGCATTGGGCTTGTACCAGCATGCTCATCAGACTTATTCTAATTTTTCTTAAAATCTTTTTTCCATGAATTCACTAGGGGAATCCGGTTTGAATTTGTCTAATAGATCAAGGAACTCAAAGATGTAGAAAGTGCCCCTGATTGAATAGTCAGATACCCCGGTGTGGTAACCACATCTGACGTTGGTCAACAAGAACGAAGCACTGATATAAGATCCCATAGTAAATGGGAACCATCTGCTGATAAGATGTTCCAAGAACTCAAGATTGTGTAGCACTCCATGGTTGAAAGCAATTCCCAAAAGATGAGGAGAAGAGAGAACTTGCTGTGGCAGTAAGTTCAAGATTGTTGACATCATCATCATAGCTTCCATGACCTGGCTCATCTAAGTCTTCAATCAATTATCTTCCTTCTCGAAGAATTCTCGACCATAGGCCAAGGCCTGCATGTATACCATAACTAACCCTCTTGAGATCTTCATATCAGTCAATCCCCCATAAAGTCATCCATACTGATCTCTATTATGGATACCATCTTCGAGTACCTGTTATGGATGCATGAATGTGCATGAATGGATGCCATGTCATGTTCCGTTATTTCTAAGGAGTTTATGTGCTTTGATTTTGATTTTACCCAAGTAAGGGATGGAAAAGTTCAACACAAGGCTTACAAATATGATTCCTTGGAAATAACAGAACATGTATGTTAAGCGTGTGGTTAACCATGTTATGTATGCAAAAACATGGGATCAAAGTTCCATCACTTCTGAATATGATTGCTGCACTTTTTTGAATCATATGAATATTATCAGATCAAAGGTCCGACATAGCTTCTGCATATATAAGAACCAAGTACCATGTAGATCTTCCATTGTACGGGATCAAGGCCTCTGGAACATCAGATACGGTTGAGTCTTTTCTGAACATGCAGGGAATACCGAGATCAAAGGCCCGAATGAACCTCCAAATAAACAAGTCAAGAACTCAGAAAATAAATCCGAGCACCATATAGTCACCAACAAAACATAGTTACCATATGAGTGAGTCACCAACAGAAATCCAGAACATAACCATTAGAAAAAATAATCACCATCTGAACATGAGTAACCATCTGAGCATAGTCACCATCTGTACCTATGATAATAATTCCCTCCCCATTCACGTGTGAATACTAGGTCAGGTAAGGCAAGGGTAACTCGAAAATCATGGGTTCACTTGAAAGTAAAATCATCGCAACACATACGTGCATGATGAAAATACCTCCAATTGAACCTCGTCTGAGCATGGTATATGACATGACTGCACTAGTCGGACCACGTCTTATAGCTTTCATTCCCCCACTCTATTCCTAGGTTTCCTAGATAGTGCACTCTGTCCTGGGTACTGGGACTTTTACCTCAATAGTAACATTCCAACCCAATCAAGAAGTAGATCCAGTACAGTAGTAGTATATGGAAAACAGTAAAATGCAATGCATACATATGCTCAGGTAATAATGTATGGATGAATAAAAAAACATATAAATAAACACCAAAAGAGAAGAAAACAAGAGCTAGGAGCGACTCCGGGATGGACCAACATTTGGTCGACCTTTCCCCAATGAAGTCGCCAACTGAAACAACCAGCTGGAAATCATCAAAAAATAAAGTTGCGATCAAACGTCTTTTATCCCACATGGAGGGAAAGGTAAACATCGAGAAAACCTGAGAAGGGAGAAGTACAGTCTTGCAACCGAGAGATTGGGTAAGGGAGTCTGTTATGCGAGGGGAATGTATTAGCACCCCACACGCATGTAGTACTCTATGGTATCCACTCTTGTTATCTATCTTATGAGTGTGTTTAATATATGATTGCTATTTACCGCCGAGGAAGAATGCATGCAAAAGAAAGGAGAAAAGAATGTAGGGAAAATAAAGTTGTACTCGCTTGGGCCCTACCCAATTCCTGCTTATCCTTTTTGAGGAATCAGAGCTACCATAGTTCGGCTAACATGTTTCTGTTTGTTTTTGTTTTTTATGGACAATGTTAATTCCGCCTTCTGCCACAACTCGACCTTTGGAGACTCACGCGTTGGCACAGAAGTAAATTAGTCATGTCCTTGTTTGAAAATGGTTTTGAGTTACGCCCTCGAGACAAGATGCCACACTTGGTTGGTTTGTATTTTTTGTTGCAGATAATGACTAGTTGACCTTATGAGAGAGATATTAGCCACTTTTCCACTTATCCATGAAAGGAGTCTTCGAGACTTTAACCATACCTAGTCCTGAGAAGGAAGAACAATAAGATCGAGAAGAGATCTGCTTATCATCTCCCATACTCAACAGAGATATGATTCTCATCAGTATTTTAAAGTGTTTTGAAGTTTGAAAGGAAAAAGAAATTTTTGTTTTAATGCAAATGCAAAAGGGGAAAGAAAAGTCAAAGGGATACTAGCTTATTTCTAAACCTAATGTTATTATGCATCATTGGACCTAAAGTTGGAATTTCGAGGGAATTCTACCTAATATTTGCATGCTTGGATTTAAAAGCCTAATGTCTAATTTTAGTTCAATTAAATCGAAGATTAAATTTGAACCAAAATCACCTAAGGAATCATGAAAGACTATACAAACAAGTAAAATTATGCAGCAAGTATCGAAGTATTGCATATAATCCATACCAAAAATCGTAAATGAAATACATGACATAAAATGAGTAAAACTAGTGATTAAAATTGACTAAAAAGTTAGCAAAAGGGGAAATAAATTCCTAATTAATTTCCAAATTGTCTTCTAATATTTCTATCATATTTATTATGTATTTTTGTTAAAAAACATGAAATAAAGAATTAAAAATAATTATGAAAAGAAAATAAGAGAATCAGGGGGGTGCAAACTGGAATCTGATGGTGAGCTCAGCAAGTGGCACTAAGGCCCAACAAATTAAGTCCATGAGTTTTTTTTGTTCATCAACCCAGAAGCTACCAAAAATATTTTGGGCCAAAGCCAAGAAAAGGACCCGGTCCACACAAATTCCAGCATTACTCCAAGCCTTTTTCAATCTTCTCCCTCTTCATGAAAACTTTGCCTTACACTTCTCACAAGAGCGATTTCCGGTGGTGAAACACCACAATAAGCCACTCTTAAAACTTCCTAAGTGCTACAGAATCAACACAGACTCTGCTTCTTTTCCGTCCCTAACCATGAATCCATCATCAATTTCCTCAGATTCCACCCCTAACATACCTCAATCTACTCCCAAATAAAACCCTAAGAACCTTGACGACGACGGGGATGGTTAAATTATGGTCTTGTGAAGATTAATTCGGAGGTAATCTTCTTGATTAATTCAGATGTAACCTTCTTGTTTCGCTCTCTTCCTTCACTTTCTTTTCTTCTTGTTTACCTGCGATTCCAAAGCTTGTTATTACATTTCCATTGCTGAAAAGTTGTTGCGGTTATTGTGGCAAAGGTTGAAGCGCTTGAGGCAAAATGAAAATTATGAAGATGTGTTTCTGTACAGTTTTCAGAGAGAACACGAGATTGAAGGTGATTCTTTTATTGTGATGTTGTTGCGTTGATATTGATGATGTTGAGCGTTGTGCGTTCTTGGGAGTTGCAGAAATTTGAGGTTTGAATCAAGGTAGTGATGGTGCGTCTGAGAGAGCGGAGAAGGATGAAGGTTATGGAAAGTTGTGAAGATGGTGATGATGACGCAGAGAGGAAAAGAGAAATGGTGGTTATGCCGTTGAAGGTTGAAGCATGAAGAAGATGAAGATGGAACTCAAAGAGAGAGAGAGAGAGAGAGAGAGAGAGAGAGAGAGAGAGAGAGAGAGAGAGAGAGAGGAGAGAGAGAGAGAGAGAGAGAGAGAGAGAGAGAGAGAGAGAGAGAGGAGAGAGGAGGAGAGAGAGAGAGAGAGAGAGAGAGAGAGAGAGAGGAGAGAGAGGAGAGAGAGAGAGAGAGAGAGAGGAGAGAGAGAGAGGAGAGAGAGAGAGAGAGAGAGAGGAGAGAGAGAGAGAGAGAGAGAGAGAGAGAGAGAGAGAGAGAGAGAGAGAGAGAGGAGAGCGAGAGAGAGAGAGAGAGAGAGAGAGAGAGAGAGAGAGAGAGAGAAAGAATTTAAGGAGAATGGTGGTGATGAAACTGATAAAAATAAATAATGGTGGAAACTGTTTGAACGAAGAAGATGCAATTATATAGATTGATTAGGGAAGCTCTGAGCCATTGAATCTCAGAATTCAGTTATGAGATGGAGGTTTGGATTGGAGTTTGGAAAATTCACTTAGAGCTAATTTAAATTTTGTTTGAGAGTTAGTTAGGAAAACTGGCACCTTAGAAATTCTATTAGAAGTTAATTGTTAGTTTGTTAGATGCTGAATTTAGTTGAAGTTTTGTTAGGAGATTATAATTCTATTGTAACAATTAGTTAGGGATTTTCTGTTAGAAGTTAGTTGGTTCTGTTATGGGATTGGAAACTGTTAGGCTTCAGTTAGATGTTATTTCTTGTTAGGACAGTTTGCAGGGCTGTTTTAGAGGTTGGAAACTGTTAAAGAAAAATAGTTAGGGGTTTAGGCTGTTAGTTTGCTAATCAATTATAGGTTAGTTAAATTCTGTTATGGAGGTGGTTAGTTATAGGCTAGTAGAGAGGAGGTTAGTTAGATGGTTATTATTATTTTTTTAAATTCTGCTGGGAGGTTGGGAAGTCAGTTAGAGATTGGTTGAAAGTTATTAATTGGGGGTTGGAAAATAGTCACGGTGAGTAAACTTGAAAGTGTGGGAAGCATGTTTATTAGGTTGTATGCATCTGTACGACTAATCTGACTCGCATTGTGCATTTGATAACGTCTGCAAATATGAATATGCTTTGTCTAGCTCACTTGCATTTCCCTTTTTTTTCATTTCTGTTTTGATGAATTTCATGTTCTTGAATGAATGATATGGTAATGAAACTTGTTCGATTTGATTTGGAATTTTTTCTTTGTTTCATGTTTCTTTACATCTCCTAATTTCTATTATGAGATGAATGTGCATGGCCATTTATGTAGATTTGAGCTTGATTGCCTTGATGGGCTACATCCTGGAATGTGAACCGAAACTCTAGCCTTTTCCAACACTCAAACCAGTATTAACATGATGCTTAGCTTTCAAGGTAAACTTGGTTCCGATTTTATTTTTATTTTCTGAATTTTTATGTTGTTTCGAAACTGCCTTGGGACTTTGGTATGCTTGTGTCATGTAACATTAATGTCCCTATTTTTTTGTATCGACGTCAATTGTTTTTTCTTCGCTTTTATGCAGATGAGAAGTGAAGCTGGAAGTTTTGTGTCAGGCGCAGGTTTGGTTTAGGCAGGCTATGGTAAGGATCGATGACATAGGATGAAGTTAAAGTATAGTTTAAAATAAGGGGATTTTAGCACACATGGAAGCATCATGCAATATGCGTACATGTATGAAATGTGGTGGCTTAAGAGGTTTTGAAGATAGCTTAGTAACTAGGTCTATGGATGAACAATGATGAATTAGTCATGATGTTTTGGAATAGTTTTAAGAACATGGTCACTGTACATTCCTTCTTTTGTAATATCTTCTTGTCATTGACTTTGCATTTGTAACTTGTTGACCAAAATGAATGAACACTTCCAGTTTGTATCCTTGAATGATTTTCTCACTTATAACGCATAACTAAAAGAAATGGTTTTGAGACATACTTTTGGCCAAAAGGGTTTGGTCCATGTATCTTGAACTCAAAATAAGGCCTTGTATCTTTAAGCAACAAGTCAGATTCAATGAAATACCTTGAATTATATGCATACAACCCCTAATTGGTGAAATGAGAAACAACTGAATACATATCCTTCTTTTAGTATGAGATCCATATCTAATCCCATGTGATTCAAGTAGTTAAAGGTAGGCTCTTTTTGATTGATCATGAGAAAGTTCAAGTGAAACCCCAATCAAGAAATGCACCCTCTGGTGATCTTCCGGTCAAAACCTTAACCCAAATACTAAGTGCAAACACATTAATCCCTGAACCATAAAAGACTCTTCGTCTTCAAGTTCAAGCTTTTGAAAGAAACCCATAGGGTAACTTGTACCACAAGTAATAATGAAAGTTATTTCTCAGGAGATAAATAAGATCTAATGTAGAGGAGAAAAATCCCTGGCCATTCCAAATATGGGGAGATTAACCCCAGTTTATGATCCCTGAGAGTCCTTGGTGAAAATAAGCCTTGCACAAAGTTGAATACAAAGTCCATAGAGAACATATGACCAAATCCTGGTTCAAGACCAATGATATTTCAATAGAACCAAGCTTTTATGAAGTAAGAACCCTAGACCATGTGCCCTAGCTTTTCCATGACCATTGATCTCATGTCTCACGTTCCTTGTGAATACATGATGTGTTGAATAACCTAACAGAGAGTGAATGCATAGGAAGAGAATTAAATGTATAAGCCAGCCGATTAATAAGAGTAGGACAAATTTGGGGTATGACAGTTGGGTGAACACCTTGAGGGTAGGATCTATAGTCAAGTGATGGCATGCGATTTTTGGATCTAATCCGGGCATCTCGGCTGCACTCCAAGCAAATAGATTAGAATTCTCCCATAGGCAAGCTTTGATTTGCCTTTTTGCCAAGTCGGGGAGGTCTACTCCAATCTTCACTCCTCTGGTGGGATCTTCTCCGAGGGGAATGAGCTTTAAGTTACCGTACGGGACCGGCCGTGCGTGACTTGAGACTTCGTTTCAATCTGCAGAGGGGGTCGAACCTTCGCCTTCGACCATGGGATCATTTACCTTCTTTCGTTGCTCGATACGATCTTCCTTGGATAAGCGGTTGTCGAGGTCGATGGTGTCGACCCTCGGTAGTGGCTTGACTTCCTCGGAGCTGGAGGGAAGTGCGGCTTCGGTGGTTGTTCAAGGTTGAATGTTGATAGAACTGAGGCCCCTAGCTGAAGCTTCAAAATACCTTCTTGTTGCTTGGATATCCCCGTGGAGGGTGGCAACCAAATCTTTTACGGTGTAGTACTTCATTTTGAGATTCACGATGGAGGGAACTACGATGAGTTCTGCGAGAGTGGGTCTCCCAAAGATGCACTGGTAGAGAGACGGGAATTACACCACCAGGAATTGGGTCTTGATGGCTCTGGCCATTACCACTATCTCGAAGGTGACGATCAGCTCGACATATCCCCAGGGTTTCATGTTGGCTCCATTGAAGCCCTGGAGGTCTGATCCTACATACGGGGTCAGATTAATTTTATTACGCTGTAATCTGGTGAATAGCTAGGTGTATATGATGTCCACCGAGCTACCTTGATCGACCAGTATGCGTCACATGTCAAAATTTTCCATGCAAGCTCTCACGAGTAGTGGAATGATCGAATTTCGGGCTCCACCCGACAGTTCTTCCATGTAGAAAGCGAGGGGATGAGAGCCTCCTCAAAATTTGTCCAGCGTGGCGTCCATGTCTGAGTTAGCTTTGATGAGTTAGTCGAATCTTCTTTTTATCGACCCAACCGTGTGCCTGTTGAATCCCCCTTCGGAGATGACCATGGATGCTGGGAATGATTCCCAAGGATTATGGGAGGAGAAGTATAGCGGGACGTTCTCTATTCCCGAGTAGTAGAAATCTTTCGGCTGCGAGATGCTCATGACGACCGGTATGGAGTCGATGTCAGGGGACTCCTTCCCCTCTTCGACGATTTTAGTTTCTGGTGCTATTTCACGGGCACCCTCCTTCTTCTTGTATTGTTTGAGGTTCCCATCTCGAATAAATATTTTTATTGCATCCTTGAGATGAATGCAATTCTCGGTGTTATGCATGTGGATTTTATGGAACCTGTAATATTTGCTCTTGTCGGTTCCCGATTTGGAAGGTGTTTATCGGGGGAACTGCACCCCGGTCTGCTTAAATTCGAAATTGGCGCATTCAGATAGAATAGGCTCCCTTGAGGTAGTCAGAGGGGTGTAGTCATGGAAATGACCATCTGACCCCTTGTAGTCCTTGGAGTCCCGGGACCTGTCTTCCCATTTCTTTTCTCCCTGACAGGATGTCAAGGGCTCTTCGTTCCCCGAGGTCTTGGCACTCTCTCCGTGCCTCGATTCTCTGGCTCTGTTGGTGGCTTCCTTCTCCTCGTATTGGATGTATGCATGGGCCTTAAGGAGGAGGGATTCGAGCGTGGCCGATGATTCAATGGCCACAACTTTGGCAAAGTCGCTTCGGGGGAGGAGCCTGTGCTCGAGGAGATATTTCTTCATGTTGTCGGTCATGGAGACCTGCACTTCTTCCTTGTTAAAGCGTTCGATGTATGCCCGCAGAGGTTCATCTCTGCCTTGGATGATTTCTTCGAGTGAAGCCTCTGACTTTGGGTGTCGACGAGAGGCGGTGAAGTGTCTCGAAAATATCCTTCCAAAATGCTTCCAAGAGGTGATGGACTCGTCCGTGAGACTCTTGTACCAAGACATTTCTCCCTTCTTGAGAGTGGTTGGGAACAATCTACACTTGATGGCCCCTCTGACTTCTGGATAATCGAGGATAGCGTTAATATTCTCAATATGTTCGTCGGGGTCCGTCGTTCCATCATAGATTTCCAACGGAGGTGGCTTCTCAAGGCCGACAGGGATTTGGGCTTATGTAATTTCCCTTGATAGCGGGCCACGGGGCTCGTCGTCTTCACTATCTGCAAAGGACGAAGAAGGGGAATGATAATTTCTACCTCGTCGATCATCGCGGTCTCGTCGGAGGGAGGGACTCCTACGTTTCTATCTTGGTTCGGGCGAAGGTAATTGAGAGAGGTCAATTTGACGGCCGTCTTTCCTCTTCTTTGATGAAGGAGAGTCTTGATCTTTCGTGGGGGGTATGCGATTGCGTTTCTTGAAGAAAGAAACATAGCTCTTCTCCTTTCTTGGTGGAAGGCCACGCCTAGGTGGAGATTTGCTGGGGGAGTCTCGTCGTCAGGTTCTCCGTGGAGGAGACCTTGACCGGTTCTTCTCCCAGGCCCTATCCTTTGGTTCTGCTACAGGATAAGGGTGTTAGTCTGATTGATGGCAGCGAGAAATGCTGCAATGGCCGGGTCAACTCTGAGAGTGATGGGAACTGGTTGTAGGATCTATGGCCGTTCCTCGGTGGGATTATTGGGATGTCCCTTGTCCAAGAATTGGTTGTCTCCACGTTGGGCGTCAGTTGAATCTTGAGACACAGTCTAGCCGTCTTGGAAACCCAGGTTGTCCTCGAGGTGAGGATGTTCCTGGATTCCGTTAGTTTTGTATGTAGGGGAAAGAATAGCCTTTCCGAGCAGGTGGAGATCATCATGGTCGGCCATGATTTGTGAAAGGAATCTTGAAAATTCGCTTTGATCTTTGAGTTTCGAGGAAAGAAAGATGGAGAGAGCAGGTTCCCACAGATGGCGCCACTGATCTTACCGGTTGATCAGAACCTACAAGGTGGATGGGTGATGATCTGCAGTTGGGATGTGATATCGAGGAGGGAAAAAGGGGGTTGTACCTGCAAGGCGCTCTGACGATCAAGTAAGACTGAGAACAAAGAGATACAAGCAAACTGTTAAGGTATTGGTGGTGAATAGTTAATATTCAATACCTGGCCCTCACAAGTGTGGGGGTTTATATAATGCCTCTGGCGTATGGCCATTGGTTCCTATTTTTGGGCCTGGATATGCGGGTCCACAAAAATAGGTAACTGCCAAGACTTGGTCAAACCGGGCAGATGTGCTCGTAACTAGTCGTTGGTTCCGAGGAGGAGGTAAGTTACGAGTAACAGTCTGGTCGATTCTTGGTTGTCTGCATGACTTGAGGTCGTGAAGATTGAGAGTTGTTCATCGATCGTCTTAGGTCAGTGCCAGTTTAGGAGGGTGAATGATCTATATTGCCCGACGGAGAGCGGGGGAGGTTCGGGCCATGGACGTATGAACCATACTGAAAGAAAGGACTAGACTGGGCCCATTCTAGCTGTCAGGCCAGTCCAGAACATTCTCCTTTTTTATTTATTTTCATTTTGTTATTTTTTTATTTCTTATAATAATAAAATAAAATGGAGATAAAAAAGATTAATGAATTGGAAAGGTGTTGATATATGGGTCGAACCATACAAGCCCATTTTTGTGCGTGTTTTGACACTACATGCCTTAGATACAAGTGAACAAAAATTGGCTTGTTGGACATTGTAGATTGGGTCTTAGTACCTGTTTGCTATCTTACACCACCGACTTAGCTCGCACCCCTGGGTTTCTCTATGATTTTTCTTTCAATTTCATTAATTGTTTCAATTTGTTTGAATTTTCTCCACATGAAAAAAAATAATAAAATCAATAAAAATTTATTTGATTTTTAGGAATTAAATCAGGATCATCTAATATACCTGAGATTTGTAATTCACCTTTGCTTGTTGAGATTTGAGTCTTATGCAAGTTTATCGTGTGATATGCAGATATGTTTGAGTTTTTGATTGTGATTTATTTTCACATCGATGATGCTTCGAATCCTATTCCTAGCATGTGATTTCTGACTCTTTTCTTTTGCTTGATGAAGCTTGTTCGAAGTTTTCCAAATTTCTCTGCTTTGCTTGCTGTGCTATGAACTTTAGTTCGTTTGGTATCATTTTGATTCTGGTTTATTGTTTCTCGCCTTTACTGCTTTCTAGATATCATGAGAAGTAAGAAATAAAGAGCGTGCAATTGAAGTCGCTATTTAAAGTCCTAAACAGACACCGCTTTCTGTGTGCTACTTATGCTTGTTTAAAACCCTACCTTTGAAGTAGGTATTCTGCATGTGTGTTTAAATTTGTGCTTGCATATACTACAGATGATAAGTCCTTAAAAGTAGGCGAGAAGAATAGAAGCTAACCCCCACGCGTTCTAGTCTGTGTCATCCTTAGATCATCTTGTACGTTGATGATTCAGATTTATGCATATTTTGTGTATCGAGTCGGTCATGTGGAAAAGGGTTTTGTTCTAACCCCCACACTTTTTCAGGAGTTCGCAATGACCAATGATGACACTCTTCTACCTGCTTGTTTGCTTCGGGTGATCCGCTCCCCTTAGCTAAAGCATTTCTCTTCTTTTCTTATTTCATCTCTCTCTCTCTCTCTCTCTCTCTCTCTCTCTCTCTCTCTCTCGCTTGTTTGCTTCGGGTGATCCGATCCCCTTAGCTAAAGCATTTATATTCTTTTACTTTTACCAATATCGCTTGTTTGCTTCGGGTGATCCGCTCCCATTAGCTAAAGCATTTCTCTTGTTTTTTCTTTTACCTACCTCGATTCACGATATCTTGGTTAGGCCATTTTGCTTGAGCTAGTGTGCACTACTCTCGCCATGTGTGTGCTCCCATTGTTCGAGCTTTCTAATTTGAGATGCATTACTCTCGCCATGTATACGCCCTCCTTTGCTTGTTGGAGGAACTTCTCTCGCCATGTACATGCTTCCTTTGCTTGCTTTCTTTGTAAATACCATGCTCCCTTAGGATGTGCTTGTTTCTTTCCCGATTTGAGCTAGACATTAGGATAGGTATCCATGCTTGTTAACATAGGTTTGAGATTTCCCTTTTTATCCTCGATCTTAGGATTAATCATTGTATGATAAAATTAGGGATTTTGCATCCCTGCATTAAGACTAAAACAACTTTCTTAGCAAATGCGTAAAACACCTAACAATATTCAAATCCTTCTTTAAGGTAAAAAATATCAACCAATGCAAACTCTTTTGCACCTTCGGGCCCCTTTCTTTCAAACTTTTCAAAAGAGCATGTTAATTCACTTCTGTGCTGACGCTTGAGTCTCTAATGGTCGAGCTACGACAGAAGACAAAATTAATATTGTTCATTAAAAAATACAAACAAACCAAAACAAGTGAGCCGAACTACAGTGACCCTGATTCCTCAAAAAAGATACGTAGGCATTGGGGTAGGGCCCAAGCTGGCACAAATTTATTTCCCTACATTATTTTCTCTTTTCTTTTGCATGCATTCCCTCTTTGCATTTTATTTTAGCTCTTAAGCAGTAGACATAGATTAAACACACCCATAAGATAGATAACAAGAGTGGATATTGTAGAGCACTACAATCGTGTGGGGTGCTAATACCTTCCCCTCGCGTAACATACTCCCTTACCCGATCTCTTGGTCGTTGACCTTGATTTCACCCTTCTCAGGTTTACTCGATGTTTACCTTTCCCTTCCCGTGGGATAAAAGACGTTCAATGGAGACTTCATTAATTTCATCTCGATGATTTATTCAGCCGACTGTTTTAGCTGGCGACTTCATTGGGGAAAGATCGACCAAATGTTGGTCCATCCTGGAGTCACTCCTAGCTCTTATTTTCTTTTCTTTGGGTGTTTATTTTTATGCTTTCAGTTTATTCATTTGTACATGATTATCTGAGCATATGTTTGCATTTCCTTTTACCACTTTCCATATTGATCATCTGTTGTGCTGGCTTCTGGTTTTCCATGTTGGGTGGGCATTACTATTGAGGTAAAAGGGCCACTACCTAGGCCAAAGTGCACTAGGACACTAGGAATAAAGTAGAACACGACAAATAGGGGATGTTGATTACCCTAGACGGTTGTGTCATCCATTCTCAGATGAGGTTTTAATGAGGTGCTTTCATTATCACGTAGGTGTACAATGATAGTACTCTCAAGCGAACCCATGATTCTGGGTTACCATTGACCTTACCTTGACCTAGTCTCTCGTGAGTGGGGAAGGAATATTTCTTATAGGTACAAATGGTGATTATTTGTTCTCATGGTGACCATATGTTTTGTTGGTGACCTGGTTCTTTGGTTATGTTCTGGACCTTTGATCCTGATATATTCAGCATATTTAGAAACTATAGAACAATTATTCAGCAGATTTATACATCAGTTATCCAGAGGATTGTACAAATGTTATTCGACTGTACAGTTGTTATATATGTTGTGCTAAACTTTTGAACCTATGGTGTTGCATTGCATCAATTGTTATAAGAGTTTATTTCTCTTATCATCCAATCATTCTCATGCATTTCATCCTGGATACTCACAACAACCTGGACTTCTTATTCAGAATCTCAAGACTGCAAGATTGACTTCCATACATCTCCGTCATCATGGATCAACTTTAGGAATATATAGTTGAGATGGGAACACGTATGGAGACTCAGACGGGCCAATTCATGCAGCTTATTCAGAACCTCACCCTTGGATAAGAAGAGTTGAGACAAAATGTTCAGAGGGTCGCAGTTGCTACTGTTGATCACGTTAATCCACCAGGTGTTAATCTTAACTAAAGGGAGGTTCCTTTGAATCAAAATGTCAAGAATACCGTCCAGATCCCTATCAACGGAGCTCCTCACCATGAGAATATTTCTGAGTTGTCATATGACACCTTCGGGTTCCCGATTGATGGGACCAAGTATGAGAAAAAGCTTCACCTCCTGGAGTAGAGGATGAAAGCTATTGAGGGTCGTAACTCCCTTGGTTTAGACGCTGCTAGTTTGTGCCTGGTGTCTGGTATCAAGATTCATGCTAAGTTCAAAGTTCCCACTTTTGAGAAGTATAAGGGTACCACTTGTCTATTGACTCACATGAAGGCCTATTGCAACAAGATGGCTCCTTATGCGGAGAATGACAAGCTTCTCGTGCATTTGTTTCAGGATAGCCTCAATGGAGCATCTCTTGAGTGGTATACTCAGCTTGAAAGAACTAACATATGAACTTGGAAAGAATTAGCTGAAGCATTTTTCAAGCAGTACAATTATAACAGCAACATGGCTCCCACCAGAATTCAACTCCAAGGTTTGACTCAGAGGGCTGATGAATCATTCAAACAATATGCACAAAGATGGAGAGAATTAGTTGCCAAAGTTCAACCTCCCCTTTTAGAGCGGGAACTCGTTGATATGTTCTTAGATACTCTGCAAGGTCCTTATCTAACAGTTGGATGTGCTTCTGAATTTTCAAAAATGATTGTGATATGAGAACGAATTGAGCACAGTCTTAGGACTTGTAAGATCCAGGATGTTACTGCTTTCGAAGGCGAAACAAGTGTTGTTTCCGAAGATGAAAAGGAAGCTCATGCTTGTCCTCTAGTTCAGGTCCCTAATCAGGATGCTCTACAACCGCAATATGCTCCTCAGAAGCGGAACTATCGACATAACCGTCAGCAACGAGGTAGGAATAATCTGATAAGGCCAAGAAAAGTACTTGATCCAATTCCTATGCCTCGTGGTGAATTGCTCTTGCACGTACTTCAACATTCTTTGGTGGAGTTAAAGGAGCTCGGGCCTGCTCCTTTTCCTTATCCTTAGGGAAATGACCCTGATGCATACTGTGAATTCCATTTTGGGGCACCTGGCCATACGATCGAAAGTTGTAATGTTTTTAAAGGAAAAGTTCAGAAGCTCATTGATTCCAAAGCAATCGCGTTTACCCCAGAGGGAATGTGCATTAATTTATTTCTCCTTTGACTCAATGATGGTAAGACTATGAGAGCATCTTCTGAAGAAACAAGTCCATACGGATTCAAGTCTCCTCAACATGGTAATCTCTAGCTACATTCTACATTCTCATTTGTAATCTTTCTTGTTTTGTTCAATACTTTCTTGTATGCGAAACTTGCTTGTTTTTGAATATTAATCATAATGCATTGAATATATTCCTCTTGAATTAATCCATTCGTATTCACTCTAAATGTTTTTTTTCTTTTCTTTCTATTTCTCTTTTTTGATTTTTGATACTCAACTCTTGTTTGATAAAGCAAAATAATTCTGGAGGGAGGATGATGAGAAATATACCAAAAATTTCAAGCGGTATGCTTTTGAGTAAAACCCTGTTGACGATGTACATGCATTGTTTCAAATTCCCAAACACATGAGATATAAGGGAGATAAACCCTCTTTAACCCCTCCGAGCCTTCAAAGTAGGAGTTAATTTTCTTGTCGTAAAAAACTCTCACATTTAACTCGGGGCAGGATAGATTTCAGTTAATCCGATCAAGCATTCAGAACTCATTAGGAGTGCGCATTTGAGGATATAACAATGGTTATCCCTCAAAAGGTTGAGGAAAGTCAAAACCGCAATGGTTAGCAGTGTGCATCAAAGAGAACGATATCCCAATGGGTATATCTCGCACATAAGGAGGTTAACATATGACGATACAACAATGGTTATCCCCCATCTACCAAAGACTCAGACAATCACAATCACTTCCAACTGTTGTACCCCAAAATTTGCTCTCTCATATTTTTCCAGGATTTTTCTCTTATATAGGTGATTACAAATGCTTGATTAAATAAAAAAATAAAAAATTTGAAGATAAACAAGGAGTCTTTGATTGGCATTTTAATAAGGTCTTCGATTGGAATTTTGGACAAAGGTCTTTCGATTGGAATTTTAACAAGGTCTTCGATTGGGTATTTGGCACCCTTCGATCAAACTTTGGGTCCACAAGTATCATTCCATCAGTGCTTTCCCTTCAACCTTCCTTCAGCACATAAGGAAAATATCCCTCTTCATGCTTGCGTTCGATTCCCAAGGTAAAAAAAATCTTCTTTCATGTGTGCTTCGACACAAAAGGAAAGATTTCTTCTGTGCGTGCCTTCAGCGCACTAGACAAAGGCCTCTCCAACTTGCCTTTGATCAACAGGGAAAAATGCTTCTTCATGCTTGCTTTGGATTCACAATGGCAAAAACTTCTTCAGACTTGCCTTCGATCCACAAGGAAAAAGGCTACTTTTAACTAGCTTTCGATTCACAAAGCTCCCACTGGGAAAAAGGCCCCTCAGCTTCTCACTAGCGCACGTATGCCTCTTCATGCTTGCCTTGGTTTCATAAGGCAAGGACCCATCAGCATGCCTTCGATTCACAAGGAAAAAGTCCCCGCTTTAGCTTGCCTTCAGCACACATGGCCAAGACTCCTTCATGTTTGGCTTCGATCCACCAGGCTAAAAGCTTCCTTCGATCCACCAGCAGTGACCTCCTGCATGCTTACTTTGATTCATAAAACAGTGGGTTCCTGCATGCCAGCTTCGTTCAAGGAAAAAGGTTCCCTCTTCATGCCTGCTTTCGTTTCACAAGCACAAGATTGCCACATTATGAACACACAAATGGTGCCTTCGAAGGACATACAAATGGTTAATTCGAAGGACGCATTTGCTGGAAACAAACTTGTGTTGCCTTTTGATGAGGTCTTGTTCAAGCTGCTTGCTGGGCAAGAGATTATATGCTGCCCAACCCAAGCCTCATGCACCACTACATTCATGACAAAGGAAGCTTCTACTTGCCAGGATGAAGTCTTTCGTTTGGTTTAGTTAGGTTGTGTCAGCGCCAGTCGAAGAACAAGACAAATAGGGACTCAATAAAGAGACCCCAAGGATGAGATTTGATCCATTCGAAGGACACACTTTAGTGGCCCATTCGAAGAGGGCACAAAACATACATACAGAAGGTCCATTCAAAAGACCCAGTCGAAGGAGGCAACCAAAAGGCCCAGTCGAAGGGTATACAGAAGGTCCATTCAAAAGACCCATTCGAAGGAGGCAACTGGAGGCCAATCGAAGGGCAGGGACTGAAGGCATTCAAAGGAGTCAAAATGTCCAGGTTAATTCAAATTCAAAATGGGACAAGTTTCCATGACTTTGGAAAAAGTTACAAAACATCATTCATGGCTTTGAAAACACTTGTTTATGGCTGTTTAAACCTTTATTTTCCTGTCCCCTCCATCCCCTCTATATAAGGAGACCACATACATATGCACAGGGTAGAGAGACAAGCCCAGGGGAACCATACACACTATACACACATGCTGCCTCATAAACCACCAAAATTTTCAGAAATCTCCTGAGCAATCCAAATCGAAGGAATCTTCAACAACACTCCACTCACTCCTTGAAGTTTGCAGAAAACGTGCCCAAGCACTAGGCATCTCCAACACCACAGATCCATACACCACTATTGGTAAGGAAAAAGTAAGGAATCAAATTCCATTTTTTTTCTTTCTTTGCACGTCATAGTCATTCAATTTTCATTCATGATCGAAGGGCCTGGATGTGGTACCCATGCCTGTATTTGTTTCCTTTTGTTTCTAACACTTGTTGCAGATTCAACATAAGTAAGGCCAGTGTGCACAAAATCGAAGGACCTGGGCTTGGCACCCAGGTCATGCTTTTCGTTTTGCTACCATATCTTTGCAGACCAGCACACACAGGATCAAAGGACCTGGGTTCGACATCCAGGTCCTGCATCTTTATTATTCTAATGTTTGTCTTACATATATGAATCGAAAAGCAGATTGCCTCTCCTAGATCGAAAGGAAGCATTTCCTTCCATCGAAACAAGCAACCTCCCTCCTGGATCAAAAATCCCATCTTCCTCTGAATCAAAGGCAGCTTCCTCTCTGGATCGAAAAATCTCCCTTTTCTCTCTGATTGAAGGATGCCTTCTTTGTATTTTTTTACTTTTGTTTTCATTTCTTCATTGACTTCTTTTTTATTTTAACATTAAAATTAAAATCACAAAAAAACATTAGGCTAGTGTTTTATTAATCAAATTAAATTTTGTTAATTAACTAATTAATCATTTTAACCTTTTCCTTAATTTAAAATTAAATAGACTTAAGTTTTATTTTCTTTTATATATAAAAAAAACAAACAAAAAGATTTCTTTTCTTTAGGATTTAGACGTCCATTTTAATTTGTTTGCGTATTTATTTATTTTCGCATTTTTTTCTCATCTTATTGTAACTGCTTCCCAGTTTGTAATAGTAACTAGGACTTTACTTCTCGCATTTTTATAATGTATCTCTCACAAAGCTATGTAATAGCGTAGGATTCATATTCCCTCATTTTACGTTTCTGTACTTTACATTTCTGTATATATATTAACTGCTAGTAACTAGGATTTGCATGACAAGACTAATAACAAAACGTTAACAAACCTAACACCAAAGACACAAATAACTGAACATAACACACTTTCACATATACACCTCTAGGTTACCCCACCTTGGTTGCCTTCGAAAATAAAGAAGTCATGTCCTTCAAAATGGGGACACTTTAGCAAAGACCCGTAAAAATCAAAAGGTCATAGTCCCTCGATGACCCTACAGTTACCTCTCGATAAATGATCTTGTCCCTAAACAAAATTGCTAAAGTGTCTCCACAAGTTGCTTTCGTGACTGTATCATCCCTTCGATGTCCCTCATACATCCAACGATAGGGCTACCTACACTCTAATAGTAGGATAACACTGTCTAAAGGATAGGAGGAAAAGAACTACCTTTTAGAGTACAAAGTAGATAGCTTTTAGAAGTTTGCTCAAAACATTTTACACTTACACAAATACTACTTTTCAAAAACAACTTTCAAAAACATTTGCTTTGTCAACACTCTTGAGGACTGATAGAAGAGTTAACGCAAAGTAAATCTCCGCACTAAGGCATTTCAAAACATTTTTTAAACACACAAAGCACAAAGTACTTTCAAAATGAGCAAACCTCTAAGAGCCCGTAGATATCTACGGATGGAAAGGGTGCTAACACCTTCCTTTTCCATAATCTACCCCCTTACTCTGAAAACTCTCGAAAAGGTCTTTTTCTATTCTTTTCACCCTTTCCGTAATTTGGATAAAAGAAAAGTCGGTGGCGACTCTTGCTTACCGCAACATTTGTGAACAAAAATGCAAAACCAGTATATAACAGTCAGTTCTTCCACCGTATCACACCAACAAATCGAAGATAACACAAAGATCAATGACTCATTTAAAAAGAAAGAGACAAAAATCCCCGCTAAGTCGAAACTTGAAAAAACAAGTCGCTTAGGCAAAAGTCAGGGTATCCTGCTGGACTTTAGAGTCAAACTTAAAAGGAACTTGTCCAGGAAAAATTTAGGGAAAGCGAAAAGTGAAAAGGGATTACCAAATAAAAATCCTCAACGAGGAACTAAGTCGTGTAATCAGACACCAAGAATGAAAGAGGTGAGTGACTGTCGTGTCCAGAAATCCTCGTTTGACTCCTCAACCATCCCAAACTATTCTTGAGAGATGAGTGCTTGTGTTGAGTTAACTGAACTTAGGGATGGAGAATATCACGAAGAATGGGAGGGCACCAAATAATTTTGAGCCTTAAATCCTTTTTTCTAAGACAGTGAATTTATCGGTCTGTTATAGAGTCTAAAATCTAACAGCAAGTGCACAACCTATCGAAGTAATATAAAGGATTGTCGAACCAAATAGACTAATTGTCAATCTATCAACTCTATTATTAAGTTACTTATCTAAGGAGGATCAATTCAGTTGAGGGAGTATAATGTAAAGGAAATAAATAAATAAAGTAAATTCAGAGAAAACACATGCTAGAATGTAAATCACATTGGTCAAATAACATTTCAATTTGTATTTAATAGAATTACTCATGGGGAAAATTTTTTCACTCTTGTAAAGGAACAATTTGATAGGAACTTGTCGCTTTCGCTAAATAAGAACTGAGTTTACTCTCTAATCAAATCCTTCTATTGTCACTTATAAAAGGATGCTTCAAGCGTTAAAGCAGCAAACCTATTTTTAAGAAATTAGTTTCTTAACTTAGTAAAAAAAGTGGTTTCAACTCAGAATGATTGACATAAAGAGATTCTTGGATTTCGCTCGAGAATCGGATTGTAAATCTATAAACACATCCGAAAATAGTTTCAAAATCATTTTCTAAAAGTGTCAAAGATCCCTAATTAACCAGTCAAAATGCTTTCTCCCTTTTTGAACGGTTAAAAACTAACCAAGTTTATTCTTTGAAATGGACGACTTTCGATCTCATCCAAAAATATTAAGTACGGAAAACTTTTGTTAAAAGTTAAAATAGCCCCTAAAGTGTTTCTACTGATACGGTGTTGAAATGCTATTATGACAATGATCCTTACATTCCAACCTTAAAATATTTAGCCAAACATTGAAATAAAAGCAAGCATATTAAAGTTGATCGAAATAAACATAGTAATAAAGGCAAGGCAAGGTAATAAAATAAGTAATGCAAGTGCAAGACAAAGTGATTGAATAAAATATAAAACTTAAATAGAAACCTGCTCCAAATAAGAGTCTTTAATCTTGGTACAACTGGAAAGTAAATGCTTGAAGTAAAATGGCGGCAAGATTTCAAATAAAAGAGGTGCTCTAACCTAATCAAGACTATGGTGCAATAATCCTCCGATATGGCGAATTATTGCTTTTACACAAGTGGGTATAGGCTTATTGTTGCAAGACTAACTTAAATATTGGAAAATGAAATGAAAACTACTATTTATAGAAGTTCTCCAGGCTATGCTTTGACAGAAATGCCCCCTAACTCCTTTTGGGCGGGAAGAAACTTTCTAAAGACCGCGGGCGCCGAGGCCCCTCCGTGGGTGTTGAGTGAGACAATAGAGAGATCATGGAGGACGTGGTAGTTATCCCCTGGGTGGAGTGGGACACGTCACGATGCCCCCTATAGAGGCCCCTGAGCTGAACACCATGTGTAGGATTTCACTGAAAATCTCGATTTCTTGGCCTTTTTGCTTGGTTTCTTCAAGAAGAGCTCCAAATGGGAATGTTGCCTGAAAACAAGACAAATACAAGCATAACGCAAGAAAACAGTACTAAAAATTATGAAAAACATGTGTTATTTGAGTCAAATATAGAGTGAGATCAGGTGTTATCAAATTCTCCCACACTTAAACCTTTGCTTGTCCTCAAGCAAAAATTCTCAGAAGCAGATGAAAAGAAGAACAACATTTACAAGATTTTGACCTAAAAGGGCTTTTAAGTTCAAGTAAGGATGTGCTGATAGGCACTAACTGATCAGACCAAGGATATCATGATAATACTTTCTGCACAAAAAATGAGGGCATAAACTTTATTCCTATAAAAACACATCCATGTTAGTCCACTATGCCTAAGCTTCCTTATTTTGTAAGGTCCTTTTTCATTCATGCGCAATCACATTAAGCCCGTTTTCCATACCTACTCATAGCAGAGTGACCGGTTAGTGGCTCTGATATCAAGAATGGGGTTCTGGTACATGAATAGGTATAACCCCTTTATTTACCCAACTATGGTTATGGGGGATCAAACTGTAATCTGCCCTATCGAGTCTAGCACCAGACACCACTAAACCAACCAAGAATGGGCATAAAACTTTTATTTTCTTTTTGTTTATTTTTTCCCAATATTTTACAACAATTTTTTATTAAGTGACTATGTGAGAGTCACCTAACCCGGAGTTGTATTTTAAGTTAAAGAACAGAAACATAGATCATTCACTTATTTTCATCGGTCCTCTGCGTAGAGCATGCTTAGGCCAAAGCTGACTGCTAAGATAAACTACTAAAAAGACCTTTGTTACAATAAAATAAAAAATAGTATAGGGGGGTAACGGGATCAGTTCTTATATTTACAAAGTTTTATGGTTCTAAAACGATATCTATTTTTCAAAAAGAATTCCCAAGTTAAACACATCCTACCCTGAACCTGTCTTACAGCTCAAAATTTTTAAAACACACTGTTTTCTTTGGCACAAAAAATTTGTTGGGTAAGGCAAAGAGTGGGGAAATAAGGATACACAATGCAAAAACGCAAAGGTTTCATCAAGCACATGAATTTTAATAAAAATAAAACAAACAAAATAACTAAAGTACTAGAAAGCGATAAATACTGAAAAGAAATGAAAAGCGATAAAAATCTTCTCCCATACTTAAACCAGACATTATCCTCAATGTTCCAATAATGAGTAGGAAGGAGTAACCGCAGTGGTGCTAATGGGGTCCGCTGGTACCCTCACCGTCCTGTGTGGGAAGATCGGAACAACGACTCCTGCTACGACGCCGACTCTCTCTAGAAATATCAAGTCGGATAAATCTTTTGGAAAGAGCGGCATTTGCTTCCTGCAGCTGGCACGTGAAGCTAGACTGCTAACAACACTGCTCGGCCTGGAAGGAAAGCTGGGTCTCTATAATGGTACGCAAGGAGCTAACATTTTGCACTTGAGATGCTTGCATGAATGCCATGTTGTCTGCAAGCTGCTGTTGCATGGAGGAAAGGAGGGCATCTCGCCTCTCCTCTCAAGCCATAAGTTCTCTCCACATGTATTCAGTGACATAGAAACTAGGAGCGGAACCTGCAGGTGGCTTAGAAGAAGAGGGTGCGGTGTGTGTAGGTGGTACATTGTGAACAAGTGACTACTCATGCAAATTATACTCATCATCAGTGTTGTTACCCTCCTCCAAAGGAAAATTTGGGGGTAACGGACCGGTAAAAGCTGGAGCACTCAAATCATAGGTCCAGTTACGCTCAAATCTCACATCAGTGCGCCGAGTGCAGGGAATAACAATACTGGGTACAACAGTACCATTAATCATAAGGTGAAAACATCCTTCCTTCCTCACTTTGCATAATCACATAGATTTTAAAAATTTTAAATTTATAATGCGAGGAGGAAGTGGCTCAAGTGTAGCAAGCTCAGTGTCCAAACCCAGGGCACGAGAAATAGAAGTAACCAGGTCACCAAAAGAAATTGGCCCCCCTTTTTCAAAATGAAGCTCATATAGGTGATCATAAAAGGGATGGGGTTAATTTTGGTGTTTGTGAGACTCCCTTGCATAAATATGAGTTCCTTGGCATTTACTTTGTTTGGATTCTCCCGGCTAAAAATAGTGCATGCCAAAAGATAGCAGAAAACACGTATTACAAGGTTGTGGATACTCGAAGCTAAAAGGTCGTCAAAAGAATTAGCATGTTGGTTTGACAATTTAAACCAAAAGGCATAGCCTTCGAATATCCAGTCTGAATCTAAGGGTGCTTCACAAATTGCACCATCCCCAACAAATTTTCTAACCCGTCGGTGGAGTATTCGTATTCAACATTAAAAAGCCTAAGTTTCACTCTGCCTATGGTGCTAGCAGTGTTAGGAGTGTTAGGATTGAAATTATAAATCAGAGAACTTAAAAACTCATGTGTCAGCCTCGGGCAGGTAGGTGCTTTCTGAGAAAATATATCATGCAGGTCTACTTTATCTAATAAACAAAAAATTCTATGATATATCCCTAAAGTATACAAACAGTCTTTGTTGATATACCTGGTAGAGTAAATCTCTTGTGTCTGTAACTTTTCAAGTAGCTTATTTTGTCTCTCTCCCGGATTCCCCGTGCGAAGTATGTACCCATTGAACTCCATTGTTGTTGTTTATGAAGGTAGAAGATGGGAAATGGGTTTTTATAGTGATAATGGATAAAAATGAGTGTTGGTGGATTTTTTAATGGTGAGAATAGAATGAGGAAGATGGTGATGTGAGTGAGTTTTAATTGTAGTGGGAAAGTTATAGGATTTAATGGAGTTTTAAGGTGGTCAAAAATGGAGAAAACTGGGTTTTGGAAGAGGAAGGGCAAATGGTTTTTCTTCGAAATATAGTTGTTAAAGCTCCAGACCCCTCCGCAGGTGCTGAGGGAGGTCTGTGGGCGCGACCTTTGAAAAAGCGGTCTGAGTCGTTTTTTCTTAGATTGGGTCTTGGATCTTGTATTTTGCTACCTATTTTTTTTGGGGGGGGGGGGGGGGGGGGTGCTCAAAGTACCTCCTGCAAATTTTTATAGATATATTTTTTCTTCTTGCTCCATGCATGATATAAATATAAAAAGTGGTCATAAGTTAAAATAAAAAATAATCACATAAATAATAAAGGATAAAATAATAAAAATATGTCTATAAGTGGTCATGGCAAAAATAAATACAAAGTGTGGTGCAAAAATAGAAACAACACTAAGTAACGAGTTAGAAAATAGGAAAATGTTAGGAAATGAAAAATATGATAATAATAATAATAATACATATGGCATCTCTCAATCAGCAGGAACAGTGTTTCCGGGACCTCGGACCTCTACTAGCTGGTGCCTAAGATCAGCGATCTCTCGAAATAATAAATCAGACTCAGACGCATGAGTGGAATCACAGACCTCAATGTGCAAAGTCAGATTGGCAACCTCCTGATGAAGTGCAGCTAACTCAATATGCATAGCAGTAATCTGTGAATGAACATCTGGTTCCTGTAAAGCAAAATTGTTAGAATACATAGTTGTCAAGGGTGCCTCTGGAGAGGTGTATACTCAGGAACTAAAGGCTCTCTAAGTCTATCAACAATCTCTCCCCATCCCTCTAAAGAGTAAGCCCAGTTTTCTGGGTTGTAGACGCAAGTCATTGGATGATTAGGCAAGCTGAAATAGTGAACAATCTCGTCATTGATTAGGATTCTGTACTGGTGAGGATGAAATGAGACCCGCCTTATAAGGCCATAATCCAAGAAAAAGTCAATGTCCATAAAGGAACTACCACATTAGGAGGTCAAATGGTATAACTTGCTATCCAAGCCTAAAGCAGATGCTATCCGAGTCACGTTACCACCCGCATGTATGGATCCCTTAGAAGATCTAGCAGTCATGTGC
Organism: Vicia faba; assembly: GCA_948472305.1. Taxonomy (NCBI): domain Eukaryota; kingdom Viridiplantae; phylum Streptophyta; class Magnoliopsida; order Fabales; family Fabaceae; genus Vicia; species Vicia faba. Next base: position 5,603 of record CATIWC010000993.1, on the reverse strand, counting down.
AATCTCTCAATATAGAAGTTGCCAGTGGCAATAGAGCGAGACTGGCTGGTATATAATATGAATAGCAGTTCTTCGACACTAACAAGGTCGTCAGCATCACTCCTTTCGAAAAATGTATGGAAAAGGATCATCTAAAAATACCTGAAAGCTGGATTATGTATCTTCTTGGATAGCTGCGTAGAGGGATCAGGGCTACCACCACTAGAGATTTCGCTCCAAAACCTGTCTATGCTCCTATTAATGTAATAACTCAAAGGAAGCTCAGGGATCGCATCTAGAATACTCTGAAAACCCAATAAATCACCAAACTGTTTCATGGTGAAAGAGTACTCGATTCCAAATAGCCTGAAACTGATGCGTCCTCTATCATCTCCGATACTCACGTACGACTCATATTCGAGTGAGCTAAGAAACTCCAAGGTGAGGTTTTTGTAGGTCATATTGACATCATCAACATATTCCTCCCACTGAAGCTGGTTGCACATGTATTTCACACTTGCTTCAATTCCTAGTGCTTCCATGCAGTTCGAGTCAGGATACCAGGTAGGTAGCATTGGACGTGCAGATAAGGTAGCATGGCGTCTCCTTTATGCATTATCCCTAAAAACAATTTATATGTCATCAAAGTGCGGCATCCTGAAAAATATAGTTAGAGTATCTGGACCTGAAAAATATTATAAAGATTAGTCCATATAAAATTTATTTGTGATAAAAATAAAATAAATGAAAAGGAAACCATGGGTTACCTCCCATGCAACACTTGTTTAACGTCATCAGCTTGCGATTAGATCTCACATTTCAGAAGTACGCATTGGTGGATCTATCAATGTGTGGCTGGAGTATTCAAGTGGAAGGTCGCCTCCTTTATAAAGCTTCAATCTTTTTCCATTTACCAAGAAGGGGGGTACAAGATTTATTTTTGATTTCAACTTCCCCAGACCTCAAGATCTTGGATATTTCATAGGGACCGATCCATCTTGAACGTAGCTTACCAGGAAAAAGTCGCAACCTGGAATTAAAAATAAGAACATGATCGCCTATGTTGAAGTCTTTTTTAACGATTCTCTTGTCATTCCATATCTTTGTTCTCTCTTTAAATATTATGGCATTTTTATAGGTGTGATACGGTGGGAGAACTGACTTGATGTTTTGCGTTTGTGTTCGCAAATGTTTCGGTTTAGCAAGAGTCGCCACCGACTTTTTATTTTATCCAAAGGAAAGGTCAAAAAGCACAGGAAAGACCTTTGAGATGTTTTCTTGGGTTCGGGGGGTAGATTATGAAAAGGGAAGGTGCAAGCACCCTTTTCATCCATGGTTATCCATGGGCTCTTAGTTACTTGTTTAGATCACTTGCTTTTGCTTTTCAATTGTTTGAAATGGTGCTTTGTGTGTGGTTTTAAAAATGTTTTGAAAAGAGGCCATCGTTGTGGTAAACTTTGTAATTATTCTTGTTTGAATGTATAAAAAGATGTATTATCTTTTAAAAAGATGTTTCAATGTTTGAAAATTTTGAAAGTTTGTTTTGGGGAATGTTTTGAAATTGTGTTGTGAGGTGTGTTTGAAAATAGCAAGGATGTTTGCAAGTTTTGATCAAGTAACTAAGAGTTGTCTATCCTATCTACTCAAAGATCTTTCCTACACATTTTTAACCCTTTTGACAGTGTTGTTTTACCATTGCATTTGGTAAACAACCTTGTGTTTGGATGTTAAACGGGACAGGCGCGGACCATCGTATAAACAGAAAATTCTATGATATATCCCTAAAGTATACAAACAGTCTTTGTTGATATACCTGGTAGAGTAAATTTCTAGTGTCTGTAACTTTTCAAGTAGCTTATTTTGTCTCTCTCCCGGATTCCCCGTGCGAATTATGTACCCATTGAACTCCATTGTTGTTGTTTATGAACGTAGAAGATGGGAAATGGGTTTTTTATAGTGATAATGGATAAAAATGAGTGTTGGTGGATTTTTTAATGGTGAGAATAGAATGAGGAAGATGGTGATGTGAGTGAGTTTTAATTGTAGTGGGAAAGTTATAGGATTTAATGGAGTTTTAAGGTGGTCAAAAATGGAGAAAACTGGGTTTTGGAAGAGGAAGGGCAAATGGTTTTTCTTCGAAATATAGCTGTTAAAGCTCCAGACCTCTCCGTAGGTGCTGAGGGAGGTCTGTGGGCGTGACCTTTGAAAAAGAGGTCTGAGTCGTTTTTTCTTGGATTGGGTCTTGGATCTTGTATTTTGCTACCTATTTTTTTTTTTTTGGGGGGGGGGGGGTGCTCAAAGTACCTCCTGCAAATTTTTATATATATATTTTTTCTTCTTGCTCCATGCATGACATAAAATATAAAAAGTGGTCATAAGTTAAAGTAAAAAATAATCACACAAATAATAAAGGATAAAATAATAAAAATATGTCTATAAGTGGTCATGGCAAAAATAAATACAAAGTGTGGTGCGAAAATAGAAACAATACTAAGTAACGAGTTAGCAAATAGGAAAATGTTAGGAAATGAAAAATATGATAGTAATAATAATACATATGACATCTCTCAATCAGCAGGAACAATGTTTCCAAGACCTCGGACCTCTACTAGCTGGTGCCTAAGATCAGCGATCTCTCAAGATAATAAATCATACTCATATGCATGAGTGGAATCACAGACCTCAATGTGCAAAGTCAGATTGGAAACCTCCTGACGAAGTGCAGCTAACTCAATATGCATAGCAGTAAGCTGTGAATGAACATCTGGTTCTGTAAAGCAAAATTGTTAGAATACGCAGTTATCAAGGGTGCCTCTGGAGAGGTGTATACTCAGTAACAAAAGGCTCTCTAGGTCTATCAACAGTCTCTCCCCATCCCTCTAAAGAGTAAGCCCAGTTTGCTGGGTTGTAGACGCAAGTCATCGGATGATTAGGCAAGGTGAAATAGTGAACAATCTCGTCATTGATTAGGAGTCTGTACTGGTGAGGGATGAAATGAGACCCGCCTTATAAGGCCATAATCCAAGCAAAAGTCAATGTCCATAAAGGAACTACCACATTAGGAGGTCAAATGGTATAGCTTTCTATCCAAGCCTAAAGAAGAAGCTATATGAGTCATGTTACCACCCGCATGTATGGATCCCTTAGAAGATCTAGCAGTCATGTGGAAACTCTCAATCAAGAATTTTTCCAGTGGCAATAGAGCGAGACTGGCTGGTATATAATAGGAATAGCAATTCTTCAACACTAACAAGGTCGTCAGCATCACTCCTTTCGAAAAATGTATGGAAAAGGATTATCTAAAAATACCTGAAAGCTGGATTATGCATCTTCTTGGATAGCTGAGTATAGGGACCAGGGCTACCGCCACTAGAGATTTCGCTCCAGAACCTGTCTATGCTCCTATTCATGTAATAACTCAAAGGAAGCTCAGGGATCGCATCTAGAATACTCTGAAAACCCAATAAATCACCAAACTGTTTCATGGTGAAAGAGTACTCGATTCCAAATAGCCTGAAAATGATGCGTCCTCTATCATCTCTGCTACTCACGTACGACTCATAGTCGAGTGAGAAAAGAAACTCCAAGGTGAGGTTTTTGTAGGTCATATTGACATCATCAACATATTCCTCCCACTGAAGCTGGATGCACATGTATTTCACACTTGCTTCAATTCCTAGTGCTTCCATGCAGTTTGAGTCAGGATACCAGGTAGGTAGCATTGGACGTGCATATAAGGTAGCATAGCGTTCTCCTTTATGCATTATCCCTAAAAACCATTTATATGTCATCAAAGTGCGGCATCTTGAAAAATATAGTTAGAGTATGTGGACCTGAAAAAATATTATAAAGATTAGTCCATATAAAATTTATTTGTGATAAAAATAAAATAAATGAAAAGGAAACCATGGGTTACCTCCCATGCAACGCTTGTTTAACATCATCAGCTTGCGATTAGATCTCATATTTCAGAAGTACGCATTGGTGGATCTATCAACGTGTGGCTGGAGTATTCAAGTGGAAGGTCGCCTCCTTTATAAAGCTTAAATCTTTTTCCATTTACCACGAAGGGGGGTACAAGAGTTATTTTTGATTTCAACTTCCCAGACCTCAAGATATTGGATATTTCATAGGGACCGGTCCATCTTGAACGTAGCTTACCAGGAAAAAGTCGCAACCTGGAATTAAAAATAAGAACATGATCGCCTATGTTGAAGTCTTTTTTAACGTTCTCTTGTCATTCCATATTTTTGTTCTTTCTTTAAATATTATGGCATTTTTATAGGTGTTGATACGGTGGGAGAACTGACTTAATTTTTTTGTGTTCGTGTTCGCAATGTTTCGGTTTAGCAAGAGTCACCACTGACTTTTTATTTTATCCAAAGGAAAGGTCAAAAAGCACAGGAAAGACCTTTGAGATGTTTTCTTGGGTTCGGGGGATAGATTATGAAAAGGGAAGGTGAAAGCACCTTTTTTTATCCATGGTTACCCTTGGGCTCTAGTTACTTGTTTAGATCACTTGCTTTTGATTTTCAATTGTTTGAAATGGTGCTTTGTGTGTGGTTTTGAAAATGTTTTGAAAAGAGGCCATCATTGTGGCAACCTTTGTAATGATTCTTGTTTGAATGTATACAAAGATGTATTATCTTTTAAAAAGATGTTTCAATGTTTGAAATTTTGAAAGTTTGTTTTGGGAAATGTTTTGAAATTGTGTTGTGAGATGTGTTTGAAAATAGCAAGGATGTTTTGCAAGTTTTGATCAAGTAACTAAGAGTTGTCTACCCTATCTACTCAAAGATCTTTCCTACACATTTTAAACCCTTTTGACAGTGTTGTTTTACCATTGCATTTGGTAAACAACCTTGTGTTTGGATGTTAAACGAAACAGGCGTGGATCATCGTAATTGACCATGATAGCAATTGTGCTAAGTATATTTAGCAATTTTTTGAGGGACTAGATCATTTTATATAGGCAACCAAGATAGCTGTCATCGAGGGACTATGATCTTTTGTTTTGTTTTTGTTTTTGCCAAGATACTCAACATGTATATTATGGCCATTTTAAATGCAACAAGTGGATGAAATCCTAGGGGTGTATGTGTGCATTGTGTTGTCAATTTACATGCTTTTAGGTCTTGTATTAGGTCTAGCTATTTGTTTTGATTTTGGATATTGCATACAAACCCTAATCTCTATCATGGCATATTTGAAAGCATAAAGTGCATAAAATAAATCTACGACTATTACAACATTGATATGGGAAGGGGGGATACAATTTTGAATGAGGGGTATTTTAAAGAAAATAAAGTCCTAAGATTAACTATTACATCCAAATTGAATTGTTTGTATCAAACAATAAATGAGCAAATATTTAAATAGACAATTAAATAAATATGCAATATATTATAAAAATGCAAAAATAAATGTTTTTGTTTATTTTTATGTATGTAAAAATAAAAATATTTAATGTATGTAAAAAAATAAAAGTATTTAATGTATTAAAAATAAAAGAAATATTGTTTTTATTAAGGGTGGAAACCCTAATTTGTTTTAAGAAATATATATATATATATATATATATATATATATATAATATATATATATATATATATAATATATATATA